>OZ020269.1:10377200-10869700 GCA_963971225.1 Melieria omissa
TTGGTTGCTAGTAAAATCTCTACTAAATTTCGCTTCGATATCTAAAATACGACTCCGATGAATGAACGTACGAACTGATGATAGTTGCACATATGGACGAACATGCCTAATGCAATTCTAACATTCAATTTGGGATAATTCTCTTCCCAAATATACTATATGTGTAAATTTCTCTACATCGAAAACGTCTCGTTTTGGGCATTAAAGTGCACTGACGATCCAGTGAAAGTATCGAAATGCTGTTAGAAGTTGTTTTGTTTTTGTTTTCCTCTCATAGCTTCTCGTTGTGCCCTTCACTGATATCATTGTTGTTTCATTTAAAGACCATAAACTTATTTACTAACAATTTCTGCCAAATGAGGAAATGCATAAAAGAGGAAGTCGTGTGACTTACAATGTCGAACGGTTTCCATTCAGAAGATTTGTCGCTCTACAAGGTTAACAAAATTTTGATAGCCATTAAACTGACTGCTTTAAGTTTTAGTGTCCTGTCTATATAGAAAAATAAACTGAGACAATTTACTTTGGCTGCTCACTCTCTAGTTTCGGGTTTTTGTTGTTGTAAAAAAATAATTCTTAAATAAAAAATAGAGCTGAAGCCCCTTTAAAACAAGCTCCCTTCTCCATAAAGCGCTATTTAAACACACATCAATATGGTTGCAGTTTTTCAGCTCAAGTTTGTTGCTTAAGTCTATTGTTTTCGAAAAACGCACCTGGAACGCCTGTGCTCACATCAACTTTGGCCATCGACAGTTGAGCAATAATGATTGTCAATCAATTGCAGTTGGCTAATGTTGTTGTTGTTGTTACTTTTATTATACCAACAATTAAAAAAACTCACAAATTTTCTTTGCGTTTTATGTCCTTTTGGTGTATTCGAATGCTCACCTTTTGCAGTTAATCTTACGCTCAATTGACATGTGCATTCAGACTTGACTGGGACAGCGTCAGTGACATATGCAGACGTTAAGCACGGCCATTTAGTGAGGCTTAAGTGGGAATTACAGACGATTTGCAAGGCAGCCAACTGACATGCGCTGCCCCGCGTTGGTCAATTATGATATTAAAATTTAAGAGTAACTGATGTGTACGCTTAGTGATGGATGTTAGGCGCATTATTGATTCAATAAAAAATAATAACAACAACAAATTTTCTGGTATTTGAGTCATAAAATCTGTTGGATGCTTAAAGTTGAGCGTTTAAAATTTTGGTTCAATGATTGGAGTCGGTTCAATGATCGGTTCAATGAAGCGCTAAACAATGTCACTAAGCTGACTATTGGCAAATATAAACGTAGTAAATTGTTTTAACTGGTATCAGGATTATAAATATTAAATATTATTACAAAAATAATTTAATATAGCAAAGTTCTTGAATGACTGAAACGCCTCTCAGCGAAAATTCTATTGAAAAACGCCACAGAGTTTGCAGAAAAGAATTGAAGGAGCTCCATAATCTGCGCGAATGTTCGGGAACTGCACTGAACTGTTGCACGCGCATGCGCAAACGCAGCAACGGCCATATTCACATTCACAGCCACAGCTGCAGCCGCACGCAATGCATGTTCGAACGCATGTTCGGGCGTTTACGTGAACGCATTTGCTTATTGCCACCAATGACAAAAACAACAACAGCTAAAATATGAAGAAAAAAATTAACAAATACAACAACATTAAATGCAACAAGCGCGTCATACAGCATCATAACAAGCCTTAGAACAACGTCAGCGGCCAATGTTAGCAACAATGTTGCCAACTTGTTGTACACTCACAGCTGAACCGAACCGAACTGCGGCAAACTGTAGCACAACGGCAACGGCTACGGCGACGGTCTCATACTTAGACGCAAACGCTTATAGGCAGCGCTGTGATTTATTTATATTGCCGCCGCGGCAGCGCCGAAATCAGTAAAATTCATAGGCCACAACAAATTACGCACAACACGCCTGCGGAGGACGCGCGCGCGCGCGTAAACAAAGTTAAGTGGAAGTGGAACTGGCCGTCGTTGTGGACTGGACCCGGTCGGTGTCATCGGTGTTGTTATTGTTGTAATGTTTGCGGCGTTGGCGTTGGTGTTGGTGGCATTTGTCTCCATTTGCTAAGCACCAAAATGTCGTTGGGTGCTATTTTACTTATTTTTATGTTGTTATTATTGTTGTTGTTATTGTTGTCATCTTTGTCTTATTCTATGCCGCTATGCGGCAAATTGTGCCTGGCATCCTTTTATGCATGTCTAATGCCATTTAATCGGAAAATTTTTCACACTGAAAATTATGGCATCACATTCGCCGCGGCTGGCTTTGGGCGCTTCCTGCTCGGTGCGTGGCTGTGCGCGCGTGCGCTGGTTGCGCGCACCGCTCGCGGCCATTACGTGGGAAGCGATTGCTGCAGCTTAGCGTTTGATTTCCTGGTGGTGGCAATTGGCAGACGTTATGGTAGCACTAATGCGGCATTTAAATCTTTGAAAAATTGTTTATGTGCAGCAACCAACCAACCAACCAACCAACAGCTGCTGCAGCGGCGGTTTCTGCTGCTGTTAGGCTTTTACTTGTTTTTGTTTTTTTTTTTGTGTTTGCATTTATTTTGTTTTTGACTGGGCAGTGTTGCTAAGCTATTTGTGAGCATAAAATTCTTTCCACTGCATACAAATAAATTCATCAAAATTAATAGAAGACATTAGCGTGGGACCTCTGTCGGTACAGGTTTTATAGATGAGAGCCACTTGACATCGCTGATGAATTTTTCAGTATGGCATCTTCTAGGAAATTGTTGTCCGAGAGGTGATGTGGTGTTCTTGGGTCCAGGTATGACTCCCACGACGGCCCCTATGAAAGGTTTGCTTAGTAGCATCAATTGCCTAAATTCGCTCTGGTTTGTCCCAGGCCCAATCTATCTTGCCAAGTTGCATGTTTCCTCGTGGCATCTGTGCCATGGAAGCATTCCAGTTCTTCGACTAAACCATTTAATATTATGTCTAAACTTCTGAGTCATTGCAACTCGAAAAAATCTCATAAATTCTGCACAATTTTGCACATTTAAATTCAATATTTGCTCTCCCCACTGTCACAATGCAGTCAAGTTTTGTTTTTTTTTTACTTATGCACAATTGCCTTGCATATGTGCGTGTCGATACGCACATTGGCCAGCAAAGTGCCATAAACACACACAACACAAGTGCACTGCGTTTGTCCATTTCGAATGCAATGGAAATCGGAGGCAGGCTTCGAAATGCTTTCAAATGCCACAACATTTCACATATCAACTGTGGAAAAATGTGTCCACCGTAGACGGCTCTGTGCGCTGAGCGTGTGGTATGCTTTCAAAGCGCCAACTAATTGCGCACATCGCAGTGGCACTTTGCTGCTATGCCAACGAAATCAACAAAAACAAACAAACAAACCCACCAACAAATTTATGTCCATTTGGCATTCGAACGCTATCAGATTGCATGACAGTTCTCAATTACTTTTGCCTGCGAGTCAATCGTTCATTAAACACACACACACAAATGTAGAGTGTAGAGCTGCTGTTCGGTTTTTGTTGTTATTGTTTGCATTTATTTGTATTCGTTTTGCAGTCGCAAAAGCAATTCGTACAAATAATAATTGTGTCGTTTTGCTAAATGCGACGCATTCTTTGCGTTCTCCGCTGCAGCGCGTCGAACCAATGGTTGCCAGTCTTTGATTGTCGTCAAGGCAGTGTTGCCAAAGTTGCATTTTTTAGGGAAATTATACAGATTAGATTAGGAGAAATATTTTGTATGGAAAGCATAAGTAAGAGATTTTGTTTTATAGAAAATAAAAAATGAATTTTAGAATATTTTTTAGTGATCCCTCTTCGTGAACTGCGCACTAAGGCCACTTTGAGAGGTTATTGAAAGCACAAAGATGAAGAAATTGGTAAACAATGGCTTTCCCAATGTCTTCAGAACAGGAAGTGGAGGATGATTTATTTCTCGTTTGGGTTTAATAAAGAGCCCAGCTTCCCCTGCATCCAGTTGGCGCAAGTATGGCGTTCAGTTTTAACGCAGCTGGTCTGTCACATTGTAAGTTGATCTCCTACGATCATCTCATGAGGCTTGTTGATTGTAAGAAGACACTTTCACTGTTTGTTCTTCTTACTCAAACTCATTAAAATAATTTTAAACAACAACAAAATTTTCAATAAAAAATTAATGCTAATGAATTATCAATGCTAATGCTAATGAATCAAGTTTGCTCGTTGCTTATATTTATCAACAAAAATCCAATATTATCAGATCTTAATGATGAAAAATTGTTCTTTTAGAAAAGTTTAAGTCCATGAAAAAACTAAAAATTTTTTAAATTTTTTTACCACTAAAAAATTTTATATTTTGAACCAAAAAAAAATATATTTAACAACAATAATCCAATATTATCAGATCTTAATGATGAAAAATGGTTCCCTTCGAAAAGTTTAAGTCCATGAAAATAACATTACAATTTTTTATCAATGCTAGAAAATTATATATTTTTAACCAAAATAAAAACATACAAAGCAATCAACTGGAAAAATATACAGAATCCAGAAAAGCTGTAAAATCTCGTTGATCGTAAAAAGGCAATTCATACTCAGACTCATTGTTCCCTTTGAAAACTCGAAGTCCATGAAAAAATTAAAATTTGTTATAATTTTTTCAACAACAGAAAACAAACAGAAACAAACAGAATTTTATATTTTTAACAAAAATAAAAAATATATTTATTAACAAAAATCCCATATTGTCAGATCATTAAACAAATTGTTCGTTTTATCAAGTTAAAGTCCATGAAAAATATTAAAATTTTTTGAATTTTTTCAATACTAGAAAATTGTATATTTTAACAAAAATAAAAAATATATTTATCAACCAAAATCCAATATTGTCAGATAATGATGAAAAATGTTTCCCTTTGAAAAGTTAAAGTCCATGAAAAATGTTATAATTTGTAAACAATTTATTCAACACTAAAAAATTGTATATTTTTAACCAAAATAAAAAAAAATACTAAGCAATCAACAGGAAAAAATTAAAAAAATCCAGAAAATCTGGCAACACTGCCGCTAGTATTGCACGCGCAGTGGCGTCGGTAGGTAACTTTCTTGCCATGTTTATTGGGATTGAAAATGTTTAGGCGCCTCGTCATGCAATCGTTTAGCTGACGCTACGGCCGTGCGACGTTTTGTCGGACAAAATCGTGAATTTATTTGCGCCGGCAATGTGATTCCATTTGTGCTGCCATAAATTGCAGTTAGCGCTGCACGCGGCACGCTGCACGAAATAACAAATGCGCGGCGCTCCGCTGCGCTCGGCTGGTCCATGAGGGCGGCAGCGGGTGTGCCGGCGCTAATAGTGCAAATATCAACACTGTGCACGCTTATTGGACAAATAACTTGGCAGTGCCAGTGCAGAGCCGTAAGGGTTCAATGTCCCGTCTGGGATTTTGTTGGCTCGGCAATTAAGCAATCTCGAAGATCCCTTCCGGGCCCTAAATGTGCGGCCATCAAATCGCCACTCATTCATTCACTCAATCGCCCATTCAAAGCTGGCTGTCATGGATTAACGGTGATTTACCGCTCTTTCAGTGCTTTAGTTTCGCCTTTGCTGTGATCTTCTTTTTGGTTTATTTTTTTTTATATTTAAAATATTTTTTTTTATTTTCTTTCCGCTGTTGCAATTTTAATTTATGTGCTCAACTAATTTCGGCTTATCCATAAATTCATCCATATTTTTCGAGACAGGTCTGCCGTTCTTTGTGGCTCAAATCAGGCATTTAAGTTGATTTTTTATTTTTTTTGTTGTGTTTTTCTACACACTAAGAAAATGTGTGTTGAAAAGTATGCGAACAAATTTGTGTTTTTCTGCATTTTCTAATATTTAAATGTTTTGCGTTTTAAAATTCTTTTGAAAAAAACTTTAGCAAAAAATATTATTTATTTAAAAACAATTACTTATTACAAATTATTACTTATTTAAAAAAATATTTTTTTCTTATTTGAATAATCTAAACAAAACTTGAAACAAACATGTATGAAAATAATTGTTATAAAATTAAAATTTTTATAAAATAAATAAATTTAAATAAATTTATAAAATAAAAAAATAATTTTATAGTTTTACAAATAATTTTTTCACAATTATTGTTATTGTTAATTTTGTATTTTAAATTTCATTTATATATTTTAAAATAATTTATTTTATATGTTTATATAAAATATCAACAAATTATTTAACAATTACTATAAAAATTAAAATATTAAAAAAAATAAATTTTATAAAATAAGAAAATATAAAAATTATTTATAAAATTAATAATTATGTTTATAAAATTACTAACAATTTCTATAAAACTACCAACATTTTCTTTAAAATTACTAATTATTCCTCTAAAATTACTAAAAATAATAGAATAACTAAAATAAATATTTTTGAAAATAAAGTTTTTCCAAAAAATTCCAATGAATTGTTTGCGAAAAATTGTTTTAAGAAACTACAAATAATTTATAAAAATTATAAGACAAAAATAAAAAAATCCTAAGCATTTCTAATATTTTCTCTAAAATTACTAATTAATTATTTCTTTAAAATTACTAAAAAAATATAACAACTAAAATAAATATTTTTGAAAAAAATGTTTATAAAGTTTTCCAAATAACTCTAACAAAAATTGTTTTAAGAATCTATAAATAATTCATAAAAGTTATAAGTAAAAATTAAAAAATTGTTTTAAAAAAATCAAAACCAATTTATACAAATTATTTGTAAACATTTTATAATATATATTTTAATTTTTTTAAATTAAACAAAAATTATTTTAAATGTATTTATTTTAACTGATTTTTATAAAATTTTAAAATGAATTGTTATAATTTTTTCAAGTGTAGCTTCACTGTTGTGTTGTTGCATTTTTGAGCATTTTATTAGTTTTGCTTCCATCTCTTCCGGCCTGTCATTAACTGCACGCTTCGTATCGGTTTATGACGTGAACTTTTGGCAAACCATTGATTTCGTTTTCATTTGCTATCGTTTTGCTCAAAATTTATCTTGAAGTTTTCTTTTCATTTTTTGCCGTCGAGGATCTCAATTATCGGTCGCAGACACGAAACCTGAAATAGCAAAAACTACAAAGAAAGAAGAAAAAAGAAAAAAATAATAATAATGCCAAGAATAAACGGACATTAAAAAAGTTGAAGGACGATAAACTGAATAAAAACTGACATGAGGTTTCTATAAAGAATTTTATGAAATTTTAAATGTTTTCGTTACAGGCGGCGAGTAATTATTTATTGTTAGTTTTTATGTGTATTTTGTTTTTGTAGAATCACCGAATAATTGTAGAAACACGTATCAAAATAACCAGTTGGAGGAGCTAAATATTTTTATAAATAGAGAGGAGTTAGATCAGTGTTAGATTAGATTACTAGGTTATCTGATTCTATCATCGTTCAATATCTTTGACTGATCCTAAAGACCATTTATGAAATGGAAGGGGACCTCTTGGCAAATTCAGAACTGTGGTATCTTTATTTCGCAATAAAATTCCCGTCAAAGAAGTTCATAGAAGAAGGTTGACTCTAAACTGAATTGGAAGGCCAACATTGCTGAAAGGGCGCGGAAAGCATCGTGTGCTCTCTACTGCTGTAAACGAGATTTAGGCGAAAAATGGGGGCTCCAACCTCGTGTTGTGTCGTGGCTTTACTCGGCAGTGGTTGAGCCAAACCTCCTTTACAGGGGCTCTCCGTACTACACCCACCAAAGCACTGTACACCCTCCTCCACTGGCTCCCAACTGCACAACGGGTCAAATTACACGCGAAGTGTTCTGCAGTCAGACTTCACGCGATTTCCCGCTGGCCTAGATCGGATCTTTGTCATTCCAGGATTCTTATTGAGGACTGCTCGATGCCCACCGGCATCGACCTCATTAGCTCCCCTATCAAGCCTGATCACGGCTTCACTATACGCATCCCTCATAGAGATGAATGGACAAGTAACGAACTAGCGACCGATGACTCCATCAACTTCTTTACCGACGGCTCAAAATTGGACAACAAGGTTGGCTGCGGGATTTTCAGCAGCCAACTGGGGCTTCGACTCTCCTTCCGCTTGCCTGATCACTGCAGTGTCTTCCAGGCGGAGGTAATGGCCATATATCAGGCCTCCATCTGGCTTACTAGCGACAGCGCACACAGGGCAGATATCCACATTTACTCAGACAGTCAGGCAGCTATCAAGTCGCTCGCAAGGGCGACCACCTCATCTAAGCTGGTCCTGGACTGCCGTGAGTCTCTAAACGCCTTAGCCAGACGCTCCAATGTCTCACTACTCTGGGTGCCAGAGCACAGGGGCATCGTAGGTAACTGCGAGGCGGACGAATTAGCCAGAGCGGGTACGTTGCTCCCTGGTGCTTCGTCCTTCCTCGCTGTTGGAGCTCCTCTTGCATCAGTTAAACTGATGCTCAAGCAGTTTTACTATAAAATAGCAAACGATTTTTGGTCTGAGGAACAGACCTGCAACATCTCTCGACAAACCTGGCCAACTTTCAACCTGGAACGGACAAATCAGCTGCTCAACCTCAGTCGTCACTCGATAAGTTTAACGGTATCGGTGCTTACGGGACACTGTATTATGGGTAAGCACGCTGAAAGACTGTGTCTGCAATCCAACGACCTATGTCGAGGATGCGGCTCTGAGGAGGAGGACGAAACCGTTCTCCACCTGCTATGTCAATGTCCTTCTTTAGCCAGAAGAAGATTTAAATTCCTCGGCTCAGCCTTTTTCGATAGTCTAACTGGACTATCTCCTCTGAATATCAGGGACATAGCCAGATTCATCATGGAATCTTCATGGTTCCAGGCGCGTTAAGGGGGAGTCGCGCCATACACTGTGGTATCACAACGGGCCAATAGTTGTGCCAACGTGAGCTTTTTCACATTGAAGTCTGCCACTCCAACCTAACCTAACCTAAGGTATGCTCAGCCAAATAAGTATGAATCAGAGTTAGAACTGAGGTCAAACTGGTTTCATATTTTTGGTTGGTTCTAAGACAGATAAAGGCGAATAGGCCCTGAAACTAAAGAGGGCACCACTCTTTGTGGACTCAATTTTGTTGATGAAACCATCGTGTCTTTTTGCCTCAAGGTACAATTCCTGCCACAAAAGTTCTAACAAGAAGATACTGTTACGTGAGACTTAAGCTTGGCTTGAATCCGAATTAAAAAGGCCTAATTGCTTTCATATCTTCGCGGTTGGTTCTAGGACAAATGAAGGAGAACAAGCCCTGAAACTAATGGGCACTCTTTGGGGACTCAAATTTGTTGATGAAACCATTGTGTCTATTTGTCTTAAGGTACAATTCCTGCCACAAAAGTTCTAAGAAGAAGATAGTGTTACGCGAGACTTAAGCATGGCTTAAATAAGAATTAAAAAGGGCTAATTGCTTTCATATTTACGCGGGTGGTTCAAGGACAGATAAAGGTGAACAGGTCCTGAAGATTACTTTTGAAACTGAAGATGACTTAATTTTGATAAAACCAGCTTCTCTTTGCCTTAAGATACTTTTTCTTCCACAATAGTTCTCAGAAGAATATATGATCTACTGTTACCCGAAACTTAATAAAGGCTCAGCGTCAGAGTCAGAATTGATCATAGACTGCTTTCATCTCTTTGCGGTTGGTTTTTGGACAAATCAAGAAGGAGGGCGCTGAAATATTTAGTGAAGTAAAGCTTTATTGTTTGCCTGTAAGGTTTAGTTTGTTTGTTTTAGTTTCTAGAAGACTAGATTAGTCGTAGACTAATGACATCTGAATGGTTTGGGTCTTTAATGGAGGTCTTTACTTAGTGCTATTTTACCTGTAAACCTGTGACTGTACTTTAAAATTGCTGGACAAAATCAGGTGTCGGTGTAAGTGCAGGTAACGTAGAACGATCGGCACATCTGGTTCAAAATCATCTCATAACAATTCGTTGTGTTTCAACTCGCTGGTCCAGGCTGGATTCTGCAAGAATTGGGATAACATAGTGAAAAGGAGAGAAGAGAGAGAGAAGGGAGAGAAGAGAGAGACAGAAAGAGAACAGATCCTGCTAGATTTTAGGGAACATTTCCTAGCTGGTCACATGCTGTCAGGTTCTAAGTTCATAATATGATTTGTTAGGGACAATTTCAGATGATGGACAGCACGAAGCGTTAGACCTTGTCCCCAGTGGAAGAACCAAGTTAAGGATGTCCCATCATGTCTTTGTGCGGCAAATTGTTATCGGATTGTTATGACGAGTTAAGTAAGTTCTTAGCTGGACAACATTTGTAGCTTAAACTTCTGTTGAAAAATGCAAGTCGGGAGATACAGCAGCCATCTCCTCGTTTAGAGTATCAGGTGAAGTTCAGATAATTTTAAGATACTACAATATGTGGAATGGGAATGCGTATTGCAAATAATCGAAGAAGCTATAGAGAAACAAATTCAAAAGGGTACTCAGTTAAATTGGGATAACTAGCTGTTTGTTGACCTCATTTAAAACGGGCAAAGGACATATCAGGCGACACCTAGCACGGTTCAAAATTGTTGAGATAGAAATCTGTAGATTGATTTGATTGAAAGACGAAGCAACAATTACAGAACGCATACAAAACGCATACTGGGCGCAACAGTTTCTAAAAACTAGGTTCTGAACCATTAGTAACAAAGATCTACAAAGAGATAAGATATGAAATTTTTATGTGAAGGGAAATCGAAAATACGCAGCAAGGCCTCCTTCGGCTAATTCTTCGAAAAAGGTATTTAACTCTAAACTGCATAGATCCGTCTAAGGTGAGCTAACATACTTTCGAATCATTGATACAATTATAGAATAAGTTTTGATATAATTTTTGATTTTTTAAAGTAGTTTTCTACTAGAAACTCGCGTTAAAAGGAAAAAAACTATATTTACAGAACAAACAAGAAAATAATTTATGGCATTACTAATTAACGAATTTTCACCGACGTCAACGCGTGTGCACAGCATTACATTTAAAGGTGACCACAACGAAAACTATTCACACGTCAAATGCCAAAATTCGCCGATTAGCCGCAACGGCTTTTCGTTTGAACTTTGCTTTATTATTACATTAATTTGTGCCGGCTACTTAAATCGCATTTTCACATTGTGAAGTGAGTATTTTATTGCTGTTTGCGCCGATAAAACGCTAACGTGCCAACAAATTGCATAATGATATCGTTGGCTCAACGTTGAGCGTTGAGCGCTGAGTGCTGCCGCGAAAAGAAAATAAAACCGAAAATTATCAGACGCGCGCGTTCAGCGTTTAATTCCGTTTTGCGATAAAGTATTATTTACTGCTACTATTCGAATGCTTACCATAGCCATAGCTAACGTTGTTGTTATTGTAGTTATAATTTTTTTTTTTTTGCTGTTGGTGTGAAAATTGCCACCATTGGCTGCGTGAACGTTTTGCCAAACGAATCGTGACTCAAATATCATTTTTGTGCCTTGGCTTTGTCCGGCTGTTTTGATGGCTTTTGTTGGCAATTTGTTCTTTTGTTATGACACACAGAGCGGCAGCTTATGCCGCCTGCCAACTGCCACCGATGTTGGCGCGCATACAAAATTGCAGCCACCAAAGTTCAGCAACACTTTCGC
The DNA here is from genome assembly GCA_963971225.1 of Melieria omissa. Classification (NCBI taxonomy): domain Eukaryota; kingdom Metazoa; phylum Arthropoda; class Insecta; order Diptera; family Ulidiidae; genus Melieria; species Melieria omissa. The sequence goes on from OZ020269.1 coordinate 10,388,838, forward strand.
TGCGCCGCAACCAAATGTCTGTCTGTACGATTTGTCTGTCTGTGGCTTGGCTCCTTTGCTGAGCGCCTTTGCCATTGTTGTTGTTGCTTTGGTGCAACTTATTGTTATTGTGGCTTTAATGCGATTGTTACACTTTTACTTTCTTCGGTTGTTGGTCGCCGTCGTCGTTGCCGTCGCTGTTGTGGCAGTTTCCATTCGGCCAAATTATGCGCTGAAACTTTGCGACCATCTCCTCCTTCTGCCTTTGACTGTTTTACTTCGTTGCCGCCTGTCACTGTTTAGTGTTGTTGTTATTGTTGCAGGTTTTGTCACAGTTGATAGTTGGTTTATTGTTGCGCCGCACTGCAGTTAGCAGCAATTTCTATTATTTTGTGTCTAAAATTACGCGCCACGATTTGCAGATTTTCCGATCGCGCGATTTTCCGCACAACTTGCACGCCAGCACCGATTGCCACACTGCCTTTTGTCGGATGACCAACTGTGCACAATGGCGCATTTAATATTTGGCCAGCACTTAAATTTCCCTCGACAGTTGACTTATGCAATTTTGCTCAACTCGATTCACGTTGAGCTGTGCCAATGCCAATTCTTCTTGGCTTTTTTTATGAACTGTGAAAAATGTTTATGCTCGCTGTGTGTTGTTGTTGTTGCTGCTGAGTGGTAAATTTAGATGAGACTCACGTACGTTTGACTGTAAATTTAACTGGAAACGAATAAAAGCAACACAACCAACCGCGTAGCAATGGAAAAACAATCAAGAATGAACAAAAAAGAATATATTTGTTCAAGTGAGGAAATTATTGAATAAGCCACAGCGTTGCTCAAAAGTGCCGTCTGTTGTGGCTTTGTGGTTTATGTAAATCAGTTTTTTTATTATATTTCACTTAAAGTTTTCTTTTGTATTGATTTTGTTGCTCAATAAATTCAGTATTCAATAAATTCGTATTTCTCATTCAACCCACAGAACTCGGATGTAAGTCACAGCGCATACAAATCGTTTTTTTTACGGCAACGTTGAGGCAGTGCTGACTTTTGCTTTTATTGAATTTAGTTATGCTTTGGTTTTTGCCGACTAAAAATACTTACACTTTGCTGAAACAAACCACTCAATGGAGCACATTTTTCATTAAAAAAATTAAAAAGAAATAATTTTTTAGTCTTGTGAAGGCTCGATGCTCCAGAGAGGAGTGGAAGAGAAAAAAAATTGTAGCATGCAGCGAAGGGTTTTATTTGGCATAGTTAGAACGATTCGATTTGGGTCGAATATGCATTGTTTTGTTCCATAGTTTGTAGTTGTTCTGATAGTAATTGCACCATGCACCTCTTTCTCGTTCAGAGCTACAGAGAGGGAAAATCACAAGCTTCTCTTCAGGTCAATTTCTAACAAGCAACATAATTTTCCATATACAGGAACAGATGGTAATCACTTGGCGCCAGATTTAGTCTATAAGTTGGACACATAAAAACCTCCAAAAAAAATCTTTAGAAACTTCTGGCTAGTCACTATCGATATTTATGTGGCCTGGTGTTGCCTTGATAGAACACAAGCGCTTCCTTTAGACAGTCTAATTGTTGATATAGTAGAGACCCGAACCAAGAATTTTACTGTAGGAGAACAGCTCATAGTAGACGATTAGCCAAAGCCACTAGACCCACAGCAAAAATTTCCTGACCGCAATCCTGGCTTAGCCACTGTTTACATCGATTTACCATAGTTTCATCACAACTGTTTTCGTTTGACGTTTTTGGTGAATTTTCATCACCAGGACAAAAAAACTTTGTTGCCCGCATTCCTTACTCAGACACCGTTGAATTGGTTCACCGCGATTCCACCACAACTGTGTTCGCTTGAAGTTTTCTGGAAGTGATATACGTTTCAACACCAGTCGCCATTAACTGCAGAATTGTGTTGATTGTGTTGCGATTCAGCAACGATTCGTAGATGTCAATTTAGTCCATGAGGTTGGTTTGCCTTCACTCGTGTTACACCCCACTTCTTCTATTTCTACTTCTACTTCTACTTCTGCTTCTACTTCTACTTCTACTTCTACTTCTACTTCTACTTCTACTTCTACTTCTACTTCTACTTCTACTTCTACTTCTACTTCTACTTCTACTTCTACTTCTACTTCTACTTCTACTTCTACTTCTACTTCTACTTCTACTTCTACTTCTACTTCTACTTCTACTTCTACTTCTACTTCTACTTCTACTTCTACTTCTACTTCTACTTCTACTTCTACTTCTACTTCTACTTCTACTTCTACTTCTACTTCTACTTCTACTTCTACTTCTACTTCTACTTCTACTTCTACTTCTACTTCTACTTCTACTTCTACTTCTACTTCTACTTCTACTTCTACTTCTACTTCTACTTCTACTTCTACTTCTACTTCTACTTCTACTTCTACTTCTACTTCTACTTCTACTTCTACTTCTACTTCTACTTCTACTTCTACCTCTACTTCTACTTCTACTTCTACTTCTACTTCTACTTCTACTTCTACTTCTACTTCTACTTCTACTTCTACTTCTACTTCTACTTCTACTTCTACTTCTACTTCTACTTCTACTTCTACTTCTACTTCTACTTCTACTTCTACTTCTACTTCTACTTCTACTTCTACTTCTACTTCTACTTCTACTTCTACTTCTACTTCTACTTCTACTTCTACTTCTACTTCTACTTCTACTTCTACTTCTACTTCTACTTCTACTTCTACTTCTACTTCTACTTCTACTTCTACTTCTACTTCTACTTCTACTTCTACTTCTACTTCTACTTCTACTTCTACTTCTACTTCTACTTCTACTTCTACTTCTACTTCTACTTCTACTTCTACTTCTACTTCTACTTCTACTTCTACTTCTACTTCTACTTCTACTTCTACTTCTACTTCTACTTCTACTTCTACTTCTACTTCTACTTCTACTTCTACTTCTACTTCTACTTCTACTTCTACTTCTACTTCTACTTCTACTTCTACTTCTACTTCTACTTCTACTTCTACTTCTACTTCTACTTCTACTTCTACTTCTACTTCTACTTCTACTTCTACTTCTACTTCTACTTCTACTTCTACTTCTACTTCTACTTCTACTTCTACTTCTACTTCTACTTCTACTTCTACTTCTACTTCTACTTCTACTTCTACTTCTACTTCTACTTCTACTTCTACTTCTACTTCTACTTCTACTTCTACTTCTACTTCTACTTCTACTTCTACTTCTACTTCTACTTCTACTTCTACTTCTACTTCTACTTCTACTTCTACTTCTACTTCTACTTCTACTTCTACTTCTACTTCTACTTCTACTTCTACTTCTACTTCTACTTCTACTTCTACTTCTACTTCTACTTCCGCTTCTACTTCTTCTTCTTCTTTTTCTTATCTTTGTACTCAGCCTCATGCAAGTGGTTTCAAGCGGAATTTTGTGCTATGTGTTCCTGAACAATCGAAACAGTGCTTACATGACGGCCGGACTTGCCGAGTCCCATAATTTTATGAACATTTTCAACAATTACCTTTCTAGGGCGTGGTGCATTTTCAACAAAATAGATGGAATGGATTAAACTAGTGGCGGATTCAGGGGGGTTTTGGGGGTTGAAATCTCCTACCGAAATATTAAGAGTTGAGTTTAAAACTACATACAAATTAAAAGCCAATTTATGAATATTAAAAAATTACTTTTTGAAACCCTCTCCAAAATATATTTCTGAATCCGCCCCTGGATTCAAGAATACAAAAATTAAGCCTCATTAGCTGTTACACTATCATAAAAATTATTTACATTTTCAGGCACCTAACTTGCGTTTCCACCTTCATCGAAGAAAGACTGTGAAACATGACTCAAGCCAAACTAAGTCACGTAATTACAAAACTGTTGCAAACATCTTTTTAGTACAAAATCATTACTAAAACCATCTATTAGAAACATATATGACTTCGTTTTACTACACTTTGCAGCCAAGATTCAAGCTTCCTGATATCTCCAAGTACCCAACAGAAGCCAATGCGTGGCCCATAGCCCACTCAGTCCTACCTACCTTCCGATTTTTATGTATCATACAAACGTCTAAACTCGTCTCTCATCTCGTCCAACGTACTTAAATATTTAAAATATTTATTAATAAATAAAACACTGACAGCACCATGAACAGGAAACGTTTCTTCTTCAAAACTTGACTCAATGAACTTGTCACATTACGTGCCACACAACTAACAATAAAACTCGGAAGTGCACATCAATAACAATGCACGTCGACAGCTCATTTCCCGTACGCAGCATTTTCCATTTCTCCGTTTTCATTCGAGGCTACAACTGCCCACCTGCCGGTTGACTTTACGCAGTGTTTATGATTTTCTTTAATTTATGACAATTTTTTACCACACATTTTAATTATGGCTGCTCGATGTATTTGCTGTTGTTGTTGTGCACGTGTTGCTGCTACTGCAATGAGACTGGCTGTTCGTTTTGCTCTCTGGGCGCCACCGTATTGCGTGAACAAAAGTGCACGTTGAGAGGTTATCAAAATTTAATTGAAATTCCAAACAGTGCTTCAAATCTTCGAATGTTGACACCTTTTGGTGCGTGCCAGTCAGTCAGCCAGCCCGACGGCCCATCAGCATTTCGAAAGTCAACTTGTGCCCGGTGCGTTTTGTTCTTGCATGTTTTTTTGGACATTTATTGTTTTTGGTGTAGTTAAATGTTTGTGATTTATTTTATGGTTCCGCATATAAAATGCCCACAATGACATAAGACATAAGACAACCTTTGGCGTTGGCAATAAAAGTTAAGAAGAAAAACAGTTTGTTGTAGATTTGCTGTCGTAAAATCGTAAAATTTTTGTTTTCAACTGTTGACAAAATAATTTATGATCGCATAGCCTTGGAGCGCTGTAAAATGTCCACAAAAATCGATAACTTAATAAAGTGTCATTGTCGTGTGTGACCTATGCGTTTGTATGAGTGTGTTTGTGTGTTTGTGTATTGAAATGAAAAATGGATTTGTAGAGAGTTGCACAAGTGTGAGTGAGGTCAAAGGCCCTAAATATGAAGTAAAGTCAAGTTTAGGAAAGAATAGCTGAATGTCTGCAATACTGAATGCACTTCCGTTCGACAGTCTGAAAGCAGCATTTCCTTCGAGTCTGAGAAGCAAAAGCCCATTCGTGTTTTTCCAAAGAAAATCAGTTCAAAGTGTTGGAACATGTCGCCTGCATGGACGATGACGCTCTGGTGATAGATGTTTGAAGAAACATTAGGAGATCTGCAACGAAAAGGAAGACTTTAATGCCTAAAAGATAACAAATTCGGCTGTTTGAGATCTGCATTGAATGAGGGAACCATAACTCTGAAGACAGGATGTGCCAGTTGAAGGTCTACAATGAAAGAGGAGATCATAACGAAAGGATCAAGAATACAGCAGTTCGAGGTCTGCAATAATGTAGGAGACAAAAACTCCAATGAAAGGATCAAGAACGCGGCAGTTGGAGGTCTTCAAGAAAAGAAGAGAACCATAACTCATTGATAGAACCAATGATGTGCCAGTTGGAAGTTCGCAACGAATGAAGGGGCCACAACTCCAAAGACAGAATAAAGATTGCGCCAGCTGAGGGTCTGTAATGAAAAATGAGATCATAACTAAAGGATCAAGAATGCAGCAGTTCGAGGTCTACAATGTAAGATATACATTTTCAATGAAAAGATCAAGAATGCGGGAGTTAAAGGTCTGCAATGAACTAGGAAAAAAATCACCAATGAAATTATCAAAATTGCGGCAGTTCGAGGTCTTTAAGAAAATGGAAGACCATAACTGTCCGCAGGTCCGCAAGGGATAAGGGGACCATAACTCCAAAAACAGAATAGAGAATGCGACAACTGGGTTTCTGCAATGAAAGAGGAGATAAAACTCCAATGAAAGGATCAAGAATGCGGCAGTTCAAGCTCTTCAAGAGCTCTTCTATCAATAACTCAATTGATAGGACCAATGATGCGCCAGATGGAAGTCTGAAATGAATGAGGGGATCAAGAAAAAATCAAGAATGCGCCAATTAGAGGACTGCAATGAATGTGGAGACCATAACTCCAGTGAAAGGATCTAGGATGCTCCAGTTGGAAACCATAACTTCAATGAAAGTAACTAAGATTCGTCAGTTGGCGGTCTACAACAAAAAGTGAGACTAAAATTCTGATTACAAAATGAAGGACGTGGCTGAAGGTCCGCAACGAAAAGAGAAGTCTCAGTAGTCACACTTATTCTCCACATGTGACTTCCTAAAGCCAGGTTTTTGAACAGTCTCTCTGATTCGGCGAAAGGCTTCTTATGGCCAGTTAAATAAGTCAGATGAGGTTTGCTATCGATCGCTTCCCAGCAACTTCACACAATACCCTCTGCCGTGCTCATTATGGACCCCCCTTGTTTTCATTATACTTGTAGTCTTTTTTATTTTTGTGGCCAAAATGCCGCCCTGATTCAACTCCCCAGTGTGCAGCATCGAGTCGACTTCGGCTTCGGCTTCGAAAAAGCCGAATTGGACACATTGCTTTGTCCATTCAACCGCGAAATACTTTTGTAATTGTTGTAGTTTAATTGATATGCCTTGAAGATTGCTGCACATGTCGATATGCCGATTGCTTGTCGGCATTGTTGTGCCGCTAATGAAAGTTGTGAAAGAATTTAAAGATTCCGCACCGTTGACAGTCGGCTGATGGTTGTGTCGAATGCCGCGCCGGTGTGTTTTTTGGCAAATCAAAGGCGAAATTGTTGCGCAAATAGTTCGGCAACAAATGGCTGCAACAGTTGCAAGAGTTCGTCAATTCATCAAGTCCCTGGCGCCATTAATTGCGCTGATTGTGTTCAGCGCGGAATGCGATTTGGACAATTACACGACTGATTACAGCCGCCACAAATTTGGCTAATTAAAATAATGATCAAAAAAAGTCTTGCAAGAAACCAATGTTGATAAATTTCACAGATTCTTTTTCAACTTTTGAGCGTTTCACTTCCGCTGAAATGTTGACAGTTGATTTGATCTCAATGTACATTGTTGTTAAATGTCAAAAATTCGTAACAAGCCCAAAAATTGCCAGCAAACATTGCACAGTTTAAACCCTCTTGTTGTTGTTGTTTTTGTTGACATTGTTGCTGTTGTAAATCCTCTAGAACGTCTTATAGTAAAATGCGATAGGCAACAAAATGGCATTGCAGCGACATTAAATCGTCGCTGGAGGTGTTTGACATTGCACACTTTACCTTCGGGCGCGCCCTTGTTGCCGGATTGTGTCTATGAATCTATCGTGTCGAGTGTTGAACAAGAAATTCGTATGCTTAAAATTATTGAAATATTGCCAGCGCAATAAAAGGTGGACCATCAAATGCTGCAACGCGGCGCTGGGCAGTGGCCGACCGTTGCGGTCAGCGTTGTGTGTGCAACACTTTGATGCGTTTACGAGCTTTTTATGGCCATTATACGAGCGCTGGTGCGGGCATGGTTCGACCTCACCTGGATGCAACATGCATTCAATTTGGTTATTTCTTGTTTGGTGTTTTGAAAGTGACAAACAATTTTTGTTAGTGATTGTGGCAGCGCAATAAAAACAAAAATGAAAGCAACAACTGCGATTGGCTTAAATTGTTGCTAAACGAATTGTTGTCGAAACTTTTGGTATATCAACAGGAAAATGAACAAAAGTTTGAAATTTTTATATTTAATTTATATTTTATTTTATTTATTTTATTTATTGCATTTTATTTATTTTATTTATTTTATTTATTTATTATTTTATAATTTATTTAATATTTGTTGTACAATTGTGAACTATTTTAAAATTTGTGCAATGTTACATAAATTCATTCAAGTTGGGTGTTTTTAAATAAAATAATATAGTAAATTCATTACACTGTGCGACAATTTTAGGGTCATGGAATCTAACCCGGAACCGACCAAGACTAATCGATAGTACTCTTATAGAGTAACAAAACCCTAGCTGGGTTTTGCAAAGTTAGTTGCCTTTTACAAGTTACAGCCGTGTAAAGTTTGTGTGTATTAGGGTTTTTTCAACCAGTTTTTTCCTTATAAGTCTTAAGATATTCAAAATTTTGAATAGCTGTCTTCAGCAAACTTGCTGCTAATTCTTAGATGAACAAATTCTCTGAACACTGTGTAACAAAATTATTACACCTTATCGAAATTTTGGGGGTCAATGTTAAAAAAATCGACTTTTTTTGATTGTAATAGAAAAAAACGTGTTTTTTATTCTATTAATATTAATGCAAAATCGCATTTGTGTTGCCAAAAATAAAAAAAAAATATGCTTTACCCTCTGACTTCACAAAGTGATGTTTTTTTGCAAAATAAAGTGAAAAAATGTTCAAGTCTAAATTTGAAATTTTATTGTACACATATTTTAGTCTGTTCGTTTTCTCATAAAAATTCTCCGGTTACGTTTGCTGACTACACCAACAAATTTCGATGTACGGGCCAGAAACGACCTTTATCTGTACGCTGAGACATCGTTTCAACGTGGAATGCATGGGCGCCAGTGTTCAAAAGGGTTGCCCGGGGGAATACCCGGACTGATGGCAGCAAGCTGCTCATCTCCACTAGCAATTACCGAAAAAGTATCGGTAAAATAACACCACACATGCCACGTTTCAACGATGTTCTAAGGAGTCAATAGAGCTGGATGCCCTACTGTCCCCTATAAGTTTAATCGCACGGTTTTGCACCCGGTCCAGGAGCTCCAAATGGGTTTTTGAAGCCCCTGCCCATATGTGCGAGTTAAACTCCATTTTAGGTCGGATATAGGTAGTGTAAATAATGCGGAGATCAGACGGAGTGAAATATTTTTTGCACCGCTTTAGGAAGCCGAGGCACTTGGCTGCTTCTTTCGACACGCCAAAAATATGATCGTTCCAACGAAGATCGTTCTTAATGGACATTCCCAGAACATCAAGAGCTACCGATTCCGCAATACTCACACCACCCATAACCAGGGACGTGGGGAGACTCGTTTGTGGGATAACAGGCAACATTGGTTCTTGCGAGGATTAAAATTTACCCTGTTCGCTTGACCCCACTTGGAGACTGTTTGCTATTGAGTGTGTCATTCATACTGCGCCGTTCTCTCTCAATCTTTTCATACGCTGTACTGAACTCTTATAGATTTCAGAACGATATTTGCCCAAAAATCCATTAATAACTTTTTTATCGATTGCCATGCTTTCAATTCATAACCAACTGACACCAGATCAAATGTCTCTGTTTTCATTCATTTCCGTATATCTGGACCAATAACAACTCCAGGTATAAAAGACACCACAAAACTTTTTAAATAGACTAAAATATGTGTACAATAAAATTTCAAATTTAGACTTAAACATTTTTTCACTTTAGTTTGCAAAAAACATCACTTTGTGAAGTTAGAGGGTAGAGCATATTTTTTTTTATTTTTAGCAACACAAATGCGATTTTGCATTAATATTAATAGAATAAAAAACACGTTTTTTTCTATTACAATCAAAAAAAGTCGATTTTTTTAACATTGACCCCCAAAATTTCGATAAGGTGTAATAATTTTGTTACACAGTGTTCAGAGAATTTGTTCATCTAAGAATTAGCAGCAAGTTTGCTGAAGACAGCTATTCAAAATTTTGAATATCTTAAGACTTATAAGGAAAAAACTGGTTGAAAAAACCCTAATACACACAAACTTTACACGGCTGTAACTTGTAAAAGGCAACTAACTTTGCAAAACCCAGCTAGGGTTTTGTTACTCTATAAGAGTACTATCGATTAGTCTTGGTCGGTTCCGGGTTAGAAAAAGCTGTCGCACAGTGTTATCAATGCTTTAGGATTTAAAACCAAAGACTTAAGGCACAAACTCGATTGATATCCATTATCTGAGAATTCAAATCACCAAATTTTACTTGAGATATCTGTTCGTACAGTTCAGTGCTTACCAAATCATTTGACGTTATGTATATCTTGTCAGATATGTACATATATCTATTCAATATCAGCGCCTTAGGACTTAAAACCAAAGCATTATGGCACAAATTCAACTAAAAGCCTTAATAAGAGGATTTATTTTTTCCAGTTTTTTCATTTCGTACAGTTCAAATTTTATTAACTCACGCGATTTGACGCGATCTATATCTTGTCTAATATATACAAAAATTATAAATTCAATTCATTACTACTAATTAGTACTAAAGCACTGGGTACTTAAAACCACTTAAGGCACAAACTCGAATGCATTCTTTCATTCAGCCATAAATCTGAGGTTTCAAAACAGCAGACTTTACTTGATATATCTTTTCGTGTAGTTCAGGGCTCTTCAAATCACTTGACCTGATTAATAATTTGTCAAATATACATAGATACATAAAATAATATTTTCAATTCAATATCAGTGCTTTGGACTTAAAAGCCAAATACTTAAGGCACAATCCAGATTTTACTTTAGATATGTTTTCGTACAGTTCAGTGTTCATCAAATCTCTATTATGTAAAATATATATAAAATTTTTTTTAATATTTTCAATTCATTCCAATTGCTTTAGGACTTAAAACCAAAGACTTAAGGCACAAACTCGAAAGAATTTTTTATATGGCCATAAACCTGAGGATTCACAACCCCAGATTTTACGTGAGATATATTTTCGCAAAGTTCTGTGGTTCTGAAATAACTCTTTGCAATCGATATTTCGTCAATTAGTCCCTTCCAAATAGTTGCCTCCTGCTGGTGCCGGCGGCGGTCGACAATGGGATTTGATTTAGATTTCAGCTGGTAAGAATCGGGCATGTTGAGCTGGAGCTCAGTATTTTCCGAAGATTTTTCGTCTCCAAATTACTTCTTGCAATAATCTATGTTCTAAATGTGAAAAGGTGTGAAAGTGCAGTCGTGTCCGTTTGAGGAGCAGAAAGCTGCCAACGTACTCAAATTAAACTTCCTTATTTGTACAAATTATGTGTTGTTTTAACTATTTTAATTCATTCATCAATGTTTATGTATATTCATCTGCGAATGCTTTGGAATTATTATTAATTTTTAAATTGATATTTTGTTCACAACTCACCAGCAAACAAATATCTGTCTTTTCTTGCCAACGGAAGCCTCCCATTGCGGCTGATTAATGTTTGCTCATGTGCCATGACATGAATTAGAATGCGGCTGTGCATTAGAAGCGACGAATTAAAATGTTTAATTTAAATTAATTAAGAAAGTGACAGGTGCACAGCGTAAACGGTGCAGCGTTGCAGCCGAAACGCAGCCAAGCGGTGCGGCTGATAAATGATATTTAATGTTGTGCAACGACAACACAGCCGCAAACACATGTAAACTGCATTCGAATTGAAGCCAAGTCAGTGGACAATTAGAACGGCCACAAGGTATGAGACGGGGTGAGAGGGGAGCGTGCAATGAAGACGTGCGCGGTGGTCCGCATGTCGTTTTTTTCAGCCACGCAAATAGAAACGCAAATACGCAGTCCAAACAAACGCACTTACAACTGCGTATATATGTGTGTTTTGTGGCAACTGCCCGCATCTGCAGCTTGTTTGCGGCATTGCATTGCTGACTGTTTTCTGTTCTGGCTGCAATGTTTTTGTTGCTTACATTTGACTAGCCAACAGCGCGCTGTGAGTGATTTTGCGCGTAATAGACACGCATTACTCAAACACAGCGTGACACCAATTTTGCTGCGTTGCGCTGCCTGACCATTGCCAACCGAACGCGCGCGTATCGTCCTTATTGTTGTTATTCTCGTTGCGAGCGGCAGATGCTCGCTGCGCAACGCTGTGCGGCTAAACATGCAATTGGGAAATTTATTTAAATCAATTCTATTAATTTGGTTATTTATGTGCAGGATCAGTCAATTCAATTAAATCGATGTAATAAATTGCGCTGTGCCGCATTTGGTCTGTGAGTGCGTGCATTCTTGTACACACACACACGTGTGTGTTAATTAAGCAAATGTGTGGCATTATAAATCAGCCGCTTGCTTGAGAAAGAAACTATAAAAATAATAAATAAAATAATCGATCTAATGGGACATAATTGGTTGTGCGCAGTTCAATGCCTCGCAGCGGAAACTCAAATATTTATTTGACATCTTCGGCCTTTTGCGATGACCTTTTGCTATGCAAAAAGCAGCACAAAAACGACAATCGAAATATTGCTGTGCTTGCAACATCGTCAACAAGCAGCCAAAAGTCACACTGCTTGTAATTTGGTTCGCTTCTAGTTGTGGTCTGTAAGGCATTTCGCTCGTTGCGCTGAGATCTGTGTTTTTGTTTTTGTTGCTTTATTTGGCAGCAATATTTCTGCTGCTAATAGAAATCATAGAAATCACGAAACTCCTGCTGATTTGTGACTTGTACAACGAACATTTGTGCAAAATAATAAATAGTGCGCTGGGCTAGAAATCACTGCAACTTCAATTGATATGCGCGCCCGGTGCGCTGACATGCCGCTGAGAGATGCACAACCGCAGATAAACCCAATAACAATGACAACAAACAAATATTGTGACTAAATAATAATAAAAGCCGCCATTTTGCTAATAATATTTATGCAGCCATGCGATCGCTTAAATATGGCGCACAGTTCTCATAATTGCAAGGCGACTCACAAAATTGCAGGAAAGGGACAATTTTGAAAATTATTGAAAGGCAAATTGCTGAGGAGAAATTGGTTGAGATAAGGTTGGAGTGGTTAATAGAAATTAGGAAATTGATTTGGAAATTTATGTGGCTAGTTTTGAGAGAAAATATTACAATATATGAAATTAAGAAGAAATTAGGATGTAAAAAAATATAAGGGAGAGGGCTGGGTTGTGAACCAGGCTGGGTTGTGAACCATTACCGTTTTTTCTTTCCCTAATTGACATATCGCCAATCTTTCAACTGTCAATTTTGTCTTATGATATGACTCTGCTTTTGTGGTTACACCGAAGTACAAACACGTATTGCTTGTGGCAGCAATCGAGTTTGAAAGACATCGTGTTTGAAAATCGACTGCGAAAACTTGTTGGCTTTTTTTTAAAGTGCTATCTTAATGACTGAGCTTATTGCAAAAAGGTCAGTGTAATACATGTTTATTTAGTGTTTTGATTCTATTTTACGATGCAATATTTGTTTATGTCGAATTATAATTGGAAGTGTCGTTTATTTTAAAGTTTCCAAAATGGCATCGTGGTTGGGCAGTGAACCACTGAAGTGGCTGGGTTATGAACCACCTGTTTTTCGTACTACATTTGCTCTAACACTGTCAAATATGGACGGATATATTAAAATAAAGTAATTTTATGTAATGTCACTCGATTTCGGTGAGTTCATTTGAAGTGGGCCAATGAAAGAACGCGTTCGTATTTCACATGCAAACATTGCAACACCGATTAGGATGAAAAAAAAAACAAATATTGAGCACTTGCATTCATTGCGATTTTTTGGCCTAAGTGGCGTCACTATAACCTTTTTTCACGTCTTGAGTCTTCCTGATTAAATACATTTTCAACTTCTTTCAAAATTATGGGTGTTTTCTTCGTATCTTTCGACTTTGATTGCGATTTGCCAGATGGTTCACAACCCAGCCACTTTTTTGGAAAAGCGAAAAATCACACCCTTAGAAAATTGGATGTAGAGAGTTAAATGTTAATCAAATCGGTAATCTGTCTTCATAATAAATTTGCGCATTATATTTACCTTTCCAACGGTGTCTTCGATTTTTCGATATCTTTATTCTGTGAAAAGTTAGAGCCAAAAAACAAAACCCGGTTCACACCCCAGCCCTCTCCCTTATTTAATTATTTTCAAATGACTCCAAACATTTATCAACTTTAAGGTCAAAAGCCTAAACAAAAATTATGTATAAAATTCGTAAATTTATTATGAGCGATGCAAATAAGTTTTGAAGTTTTGTTCTGTTACTGAGAATATATTTTAATTCAAAGCAAGTAATGTATTTTACTGAAAGTATGGTTTATTGTTAGCTTAGACTTTTCTCTATCTTTCAGGCAGTATATTAATTCCTTCTGCTTCTTCTTCTTGACTGGCACGATTACGAGACTAAGGCCTAGCTACCCGCAACCATTCGTGTTGTGCGTGTGAATTTTTTCCAGGTTGGAAGGGACTTACAGTTTTATGCCGATTCCGAACGGTTTTTTCATAGGCAATTTTACTCTCAGAGGTTTGCCATTTCCTGCTGAGAGGACAGCCGCCAAAAAAAAAATTGTTGCTACGGCGGCTGTGTGTGTGTATTAACTCCGTGTTGACAAAATTCCTACGCTTTTGAGGCAGTTCAAGAGTTTACCTAATTTCTGTCTTGTTTCTAAGAAGCTATGTGCGGCTTAGCCAGGCCATGAATCTTGGCCATGAATCTTGAGAATACGGCAAGTAGGTTCGAATATTCCATAGAAGCGCCTCTAAAGTTTCTTTGAGGACTTTTGCAACATTTGGCCCAGCATTGTTGCACAGAAATTTTGCAAATAAACACATTGAGGGCCACACGAATTTGGGCCTCCTGTGCCGCGTGAGACCAGAGTGAGAGTGGCCTAACAGTCAATACCAAAAAAAAAATCGGTGGCCTGTGGGGAAAGTTTTTCGAATTGCGTGGCACTCAACTTGTTAAACATAGGTGCAGTACGCTCAATATTTACACGCAGAAGCCTCAAATGACGAAGAAAGTTTGAGCAGAGATTTTCTGTCCGGAACAGGTTATAGAACAATTGTTCCTTTTACCGAATCACTTCAATATCTTTCAAGTCAAAAGGATGTTGTTTCTGCAAAAAGACACATAACTGATTTTTAAAGCGAATCAATGACGCTTTACACTTCAAGACGACTCAAAATAATTTATTCATAAATCTCTCCAAGCTTTTTTACTATCAATATTTCGAAATCATTAACTCTAGTTGGACATTTGCCAGCATGAAAATGTCCTTCAAATTGATTGGATGCAACATGCATCTAATTTGTTTGTTTCTTGTTTGGTGTTTTGAAACTGACCAAAAACTTTTGTGAGTGATTAATCGAATTGTTATTGAAACTTTTGCTATATCAACAGAAAAAAACACAAAAATTTAAATTTTTTTATTTTTCGTAAAATTGTGAACTAATTAGAAATTTGTTCAATTTTACATAAACTCATTCAAATTGGGTGTTTTTACATAAAATAATATTTTCAGTTCGTTATCAATGCTTTAAGACTTAAAACCAAAGACTTAAGGCACAAACTCGATTAATAGCCATTCTCTTAAAAGCTTTTCTCGACTATCAATATTTCGAAACCATCAACTCTAGACGGACATTTGCCAGCATGAAAATGTCCTTCAAATTGACTGCACACGATTTGCATTTAAACAAACATCAAATAATAAACAAATAAAATAAATAAACCTGAATCTGGGTTACTGTTTGAACTTTCGTTGACCCTCTTCCGCAAAACAAAATGTTGCATGCTGCAACGTTCATTGTTATTGCCATTAAGTGTTTGCCACAAATGAAGTGTTGCAATGCGCAATTTGTTGCAAGCGCCCAACAAATTGTCAGAAATAAGCTTGGAGCGCAAGACAAGCCTTTAAATTGCATTTTTTTCACTCTACTCTAAAAATTGCGACAGAAACGCAAATCGCACATTTAAATACATAAATCTGCAACACACAGCATGACAGCTATGGGACAGTAGTTGGCAGCTGTTGACATATCATTGCCACTGTGTAATTATTTCATTACTTCTAATGAACACAACAACAACAAGAAATGGTTTTTAATTAAGTAAATCGATCACTGTGTGCCGCATCCAGCTAAGCTCACATACACGCACACGCATATATGTTTATGTCAATATGTGTCCCATCATTTTGTGAGTCTGTATCGCCCTTCGCCATTCACTATCGAAACGAATATATGAAAATATTTTATTTTGTATTAAACGCCTTTTAGATGTCGAATGGGCGGAGCTCAACTATCACCACTGCCAAGCCCCTTTTTTCGCTTTGTGCGCGCGCTCCACTTGCTCGCTGCAGCTAATGCTGTATGCATTGCTCTTGTTGTAGTATGTAGTAGTTGTTGTTCTTGTTAATTCTACCACCAACACGATTGCACAGTTTATTCGTTTATTCATCTGTTGCTACCAGCGCCGCCAAATCCAAACACCACCACAACCACGTCCGTTCAACTGGTCGAGCGGCCAAGCGACCAACATGAAACTGCAAAAAAACAGCAACAAGTATTGTGTTGTTGTTATTTAATTTGAAATAATAAATTCATATACACATAAATTTTATTTATACCAACGCTAGCGACGGCGGCAGCGGCCACATCGAGCTGTGCTGTGCAGCAAAGCGTGGCATCACCTTTTAGGCCAAATTAAAACATTACCCCGGCATTAGGTCGGCCATCAGCGGCAGCAGCGCGCATAGAATTGCCGCAGCAATATTGAGTGAGTTGCATTGAGCGCTGGGCAGGTAAGGGCGCCGACTGTCAGCAAGCCAGCCAGCCAGCCAGCGCCTGTTGGCAGCTATGCCAGAACGAAAGACTGCAACTGCGAACGTGCTGCACGTTCGGCTTGCTGCACAAATTGGAGGCGTTTCAATGTTGCAATTTTCCACACTTTTGCGATGGTCTGAATAACTGGCTGTTTGTTGTTGTTGTTATTGTTGTGATATGCGCCGTTGTTGCATGATTGCCACAGTCACAATTGCGGCACATGTGTTGTGGCATTGCAGCCCTCTTCGCCATTAATAATTTAATTAATTTTTAAGCCATAATAATGAGTGGCAATTGCGTTGGCATGGCGTGCGATAATTGTTGACAATTTGAAATTTATTAAAGCAAATAATTAATGTACCTTAGGAAAGAAAGAAGGGCGCAGAGTCGTGGCTAAAGTGTGGTAAAGTTATTGCAGTGTTTGGAGGGATCGTTGTTTGTTGTTGCTATGTGCTTAGTGGCTACTGTAGCTTAATGTGAAAGCCAGAAAGTCGTACACAACTAGAAGCGAATATATACAATTTTTCTTTTCTTAGGCCAAGAAGACCTTTGAGATTGCAACTATCAGGTGTACAACTTTGCTTCCGCCGTTTTCCGATAGGTGGCTGAACCGGCTGAGGCTAGTTGAAATACATAGATGGTAATGCCTTTAAAGTGAGTGTGGACAGTGCCTAACGAATTGTCATCGCCGTTTCAGTGACAGTTGTTCTTGTTTTCGTATTATTCACGCTCGAAAATGTCCGTTTATGTGCCCAATTCTCGCCATTTGCGGGAAGTTTTACTTTTCTGTTACAATTCGAAAAAAATGCAGCTGAAGCGCATCGAATGCTCTCAGAAACTTACGGTGATCCTGCTCTGAGTGAAAGAACGTGTCGGGAGTGGTTTCAACGTTTTAAAAATGGTGATTTCGTGGTGAGTGAAAATGGTGAGTCATCCTCCAACACGACAATGCTCGGCCTCACGTCGCAAAAGTGGTCAAAAAGTACCTGGAAACGCTGAAATCTGAGTCTTGCCCCACCCGCCGTATTCCCCAGATGTCGCCCCTTCTGACTTCCACCTATTCCGTTCGATGGCACACGGCCTGGCAGATAAGCATTTTCAATCCTTCGCAGAATTGGAAAAATGGATTGCTTCATGGATAGCGTCAAAAGAGGACTCCTTTTTTCGAGCCGGGATCCGAAAATTGCCGGAAAGATGGGAGAAAGTTGTCGCTAGCGACGGACAATACTTTGAATAATACATCTGTAAGCACTTTTTCGCAATAAAGCTTTTAATTTTGGAAAAAAACGGCGGAAGCAAAGTTGTACACCTGATATATATATTTTTCAATTGACATGTCCGAACTTTGATAGCTTATAGCTCTGATATTTCAAGTGGCACCGCTGCAATTCTTCAACCGTTCTATTCTGTTGTAGTAATTATTTGACAAAGTGAATTGCAATTTTAGTCAAATATACTTTTTCCACAAAACTTATCTCTGCCTATTGAATAATTTATCATAGCTCTTTCCCAATAGCTCTCAACTCAACCCAACTCAATTCAAAAGTTATGAAACTGCTTTGTAAATTCGTCCTTCAAGTTTTGATGTTCAAAGTGAAGCCATAAAATATCCCAACCACTCTTCGGCAAACTTCTTCAAAGAAGAAATAAATTTTGCAACCACACCAATGTTTACTCGGCGCCACACCAACACAATTGTCTAAGGTCTCCAATTCTAAGGTCTCAACTTCCTCGTCTAAGCGCTGGTTTCAGAGGCAACCAAAGCGCAACTGCACTGCGCCAAGCCAAATGGACAATTCAGCCGAATGCGGCATTTGCTCGCGGCCTGCGCTCTGACATATGAGCTGCGCATACAAGTGATTATGCTAATGGAAAGTGGACAGCCTTATAACCTCCGCACTCACACTCACACACACAAACACAACAACAAGTAGAGAATATTCCGTCACAACGGGCAGCCAGCAACACCACAATCGAAGACAAATGTAACAATTCACCAGCGCAAACACTCGCCAGCTGAGCATGCAACAGTGACACACACACACACACACTCCACACTCACACACTTACATATGCATTTGGGTACATTTGCTGCAGCATGCTTCGAATTCCTGGGTGTTCTACGGTGAGCACACATCACAACTGTAACGCCCCGCGATGGTCGTTGACGCTGCCGCTGCTGCTGCTGCCGCGAGGTGTGGTGCGCTGTGTGCAGCGGGCAACCGACCGAGTGCGGGATGAGCCGACGCACCGGAGTTTGGTGATATTAATGTGGCTCCGTCCGAATAGCAAATGAAAGTCATCAATCAGCGACGGCGCAGCGCTGAGCCGCGCTGGCAATGAAATGCGCTCGACTGTAGTCGGGCGTAAGTGGTGTTTGCGCTGTGTCGAGTGTGTGTAGGGATGGCTGGAGTGGTGGCGCGCATGCGTGCAAATCCACTTGAAAAATGTGAGAGTGTAAAAAGTGAGATTAGGGCGCCATTTATTGTTTTCCCTACGTCCATTCGGCGAGTCATCCATCCGCGTGCCGTTGCGCAAACTTGTGCGCGCATTCGGTTGTCTGTCGTTCGACTGTTAGACGGTCAGTTGGTTTGGGTCGCTGTTTCGTTCGTTGGTTTGTTTGTTTGGACGCGGCCTGTTGATGGCGGAGTTTAGTGTTTTGGCGCTTGATTTTGTTGTTGTTGTTGGTGCTACTTGAGCGAGTATGTGGAATGTGAGCGTAAAGAATGTGTTGGCAAATATCACTTGGACAAATTTTGCAGTAAAGATGAGTGTTTGCTGACTTTCATATCAAAGTTGGAATTGTTTAGAAGTGAAGTAGAGTTCTTTGCAAATGTGTTGGAAATTTTGCGCTCATGTGTGTTTGTAATAGAATTTTGCTCATTAAGTGTGTTTGAGCTTGAAAATTTTAGTTCAGGGCAGCAATTTTTACTCGCTTGAGTCATTCATATCTTATGAGAGTCCAAAGCTTTCTGTGCATTTCCTTTTTTAATGATTTTGAAAGCAAAAATATGATATGATGACATTAGATTCCTGTTAGATTAGATTCCTGTTAGATTAGATTCTTGTTAGTGTTTTCCAGAAAATTGTGTAACTTAAAAATTTATAGTCCAGAAAGCTGGCGATCTTTCTTCTGTAAAACATTATTCTTTTCCAACATTAAAGCTTTCCACAGAAATAAGTTTAATTTGACTTTTTAAAGCAAAAATATGACATCACTAAAAAATATTATTCTTCTCCAACATTGAAGCTTTCCACAGAAAAAAGTTTTATGTGACTTGTGGAAGCAAAATTTGACCTGATGACATGAGATTTCTAATCTTCGCCTGAACTTTAAAATATCAAATATCGAAATATCAAGAGGCAGTGATCTTTCTTATTTGGATTATCAAACATTTATTCATGTCATATGAAACTCTAAAGTTTTCCTTCCAAATAAATTTGACATGATTCTACAAAGCCAAAATATCAACTTATGACTAAAGATTTCTGATATTCTTTTTAATTACATATTTTTCGTGAAGCGCGTCTGAGCTTTTGGATGATTAAATATTTATGGATATCATAAGAAAGACTTTTCCATCTCAAAAAAATGTTTAATGATTTTTCAGAGCGAAAATTTCACTTAATGACGCAGAGTTTCTGATGCTATTTTGCATTAAGATGGGCTTTGCATGAAGCATACCTGAAGTTTTGCAAATTTTCTTATATGTGTGATGGAAAATTTCATTCAGAAAAAAATTAGAAATTATTATTAGACATTTTTATAACATTCCAAAAAATTGTTTAGCAAAAATATCACGATATCTGATGTTGCTTTGTATTTTGATGGGTTTTGCATGAAGCATACTGAACTTTTGAAACCTTTTTATGTGTGATGAAAAATGTCTTTCATGTGATATTCTGAAATTATTATAATTTTCAAATAATTTTTCAAAGCAAAAATATCACTTGATGTCTCAGGATTTTTGATCCTACTTTGTATAATATTTTGATGTGTTTGGAATGAAACGTGCCTGAACTTTTGCAATCTGTCTTATATGTGCAATGAAAAATTTCATTCATGTGGCATTCTAAAAATTTCATGATTTTCAAATAATTTTTCTTAGCAAAAATATAACCTGATGTCTCAGGGTTTTTGATGCTTCTTTGTGTAATATTTGTTTTTTTTTTGTTCCGTGTTCACTCCTCTCTGGAGCATAGGGCCTCCACAAGACAGCCTTGTGTTGGTTACGTTAATCAGTTGTTTTGTTCTGCCAGGGTAGGTGATTGGCCTGCCGCAGGTAGTCCTTAGTGTTGGTGCCATCTAACGCCGCTCAAGAACGTCGCCTCCGCTCGTAGCGCCATCTGTTGTGAGGAGGTTACAGCAGAATGGTTGGGGACCTCGCTAGATCAATTTGGTACGCCGTTTTCGTAGTTGTCCGCTTCCCCTTACAGATGTCGCTCGTGCGCCTTGCCTAACTGTTTATTTGTTTGCCGTGCACACGGCGGGAGTTGAACCCACGAACTCTGGGATGACAGTCTAGTGCACTCACGCTATGCTATCGAGGCTATTTTTCTTATCTTTCTTATATATTTTATAAAAAAATTTCTTTCAAAAAGAAATAAGAAATTAGTATTGGAAATTTGTATAATATTCCAATAATTTTTCTAAGATAAATTCCATTAAATATCTCACGATTTTTTATGGTACTTTGTATTTTCATGAACTAAACTGTTTAAATAATTTAATTTTTAATTTTCAAAGAACTGAAATTTCGCAATATTTCTTTTATGTATGACACAAAATTTCTTTCAGAAAGAAATTAGAAATTATTATTAGAAATTTTTAAAATTTTCAAATAATTTTTCAAAGCAAAAATATCACTTGATATCTCAGGATTTTTGATGCTATTTTGTATTTTGATGAACTGAGCTTTCAAATAATTTAATTTTAAATTTTCAAATAATTTTTCAAAGTAAAAATATCACCTGATGTAACGCATTGCTTTTTTTCAACAACAAGTTTCGTCATTTCCCAATGCTCGCTGAGAATTGAAATAAACTATGAACGATACATAATAAATGACTCTTTCCATCAACCTGCGCCAATGCCAATGCCAGTTGGGAACTTATGTATGTGTGTGAGGGGGAGGGGAACGGCAACGACTGCACACCCCCACCCCCCACTGGCTTTTGTGTAATTGAATTTGAATTTTGTAGCGTGCGCTGACGTCGAGTCGCTGCTGCTGGCAATTATGGACACTGTGCGCAGTCTAAACAACACACACACACACACTGACATTGACACTCAAAAGCAGCTATGCACAAACAAACATGAAGATGTGGAGAGAAGCAGAAATGGCACAGCTTCCAGTGCCAGAGCCAGCAGTCAACGGTGGCCCATCAAAACATTACTCAAGCTAATCCCAAAGTCCATTTGCGGAGCTTAAGAAGAAAAATGACATTTGCAGCATTTAAAGATTTTGCGTTAGGAGTGTGTTCGCTACAATAGCAGCAACAGCAACAACAACAACATCAGCGAAAAATTGCCATGCAGCCTCTAAGTAAGGAAATTCATTTTCGCTGCGCTTATGCGCGACGCCGATAAGGATGCACCGCTTGCCACCAGCAACTGCTACAGCACAAGAACAACAACAACAAGAACAACAATAACGACGACAACACCATCAGCCGCCGCAGTGGCAACAGCAGCCTTAACAGTGGCTGGCAGCCGTTTTTACAGTTGTTGGAAATTTGTGAAAAACTGATGGCACCGGCCGCGACCATCTACAGCGAAACCGCGCAACCGACCGGCCAACGCATTAACGGCCACCGTCGGTCTATTGGTGGGAGCGGTGGCACGCCGCATGCCGCATGTGGCATGCGGCAAAAGCTGAACGTGTGCGCGCACTTAGAAGCGGCTATGAGGAAATCTCATCTTTTGTGGCGGAATTGAGTTGTTGCCTACCAAATGCGAGCGAGCGCGCTCTATGGTTGTGTCTCTGTGTGTGTATATGGTTTGTGTGTGTTAGTTTCGACGTTGGCATTCGTAATGGTGGTGCAATTTTTTGTGCCACATTTTTTGACATTTGTTTGTTGTGTTCCTGTGCCTTTGTGTGTGTTTTGTGTTATTGTTGTTTATGTAGTCGCTGTTGTCATTGTTGTTGTAGTTGTGTAGTGCAAGTGTTTAATCCATAAATGAAAATTAATGGTTGGAATATGAATTCATGATTTACACACACTGCACCGCTCTACTTCACAGCAGCCCCCCACCCACTTGCCCCCCAAATGTTCTTCCCTCCTCCCCTCTGGCATCTTGCCTTTTGGTGCTTCATTGCGCCTGGATCGTCTTGTAACGGTATATTCTCAGTGCCACTCAGGTAGTGCGTGGCAAGCGAAGAGCCGCCGCCGCCGCTGCAGCAGCGAGCGGATGCCGAGGGGAGGTGCTGTGCAGTGGCAGCATTTGCAACGCATATTTGTTGAAAAATATTAAGACATAAATGTCGTGTGCAATGATAGTTGCACTGGCTGTGCAACGTGCTAGAAGAACGCGTTGGCAGTGGGGAAGAAATTCGCCACGGCACGCTCGACTGCAGCTGTGTGCATTTTCCCGTAAAGTGAGCGCGGGAGTGGTGCGGCCCGTGCAACGTTGATAGCGCAAAGGTGCTGAAATGCTTGTAGGTGGTGTACGCCGCCACTCCAATCGCGCACAAGCAGAAAGAAGTGAACAGCAACAAGAACAACAACAACGAAGACCATAACAACAACTGGGCAGCGCATGCAATGTCGCTGTCACAATTGTTGTTGCGGTTCTATTAGTAGTTGTTGTTGTTGTTGTTTTCTGTTGCAATCGCATTTGCATTTTGAGAAATGGTGTTGCGTCCGCTCGCCCGGAATGTGGCGACGGTTTAACGCTCTGATTTATAGAGCGCACTCACTTCCCATCCGTTCGGTCGTCTGTCCGCTCGCTGACATATCGCTGGCTCATATGGAAAATTAGCTTTTGCCTTATTGTTGTTGTTGTTGTTTGTCGCTGTTGCTGTACAATGTTTGCCAATCGACAAATGCAGCTTGGGAAAAGTATACAAAAGCTGACCGAACAGCGGCTCAGGGACTGAGCAGCGTGAAGAAAGTTCACCCAACTGACTGTAGAGTTGTGTATATTGACACGAATTGCGTGAAATATATATAAAAAAATACGCCAAAAATAGACATGTAATTGGAAAATTGTATGGGTATTGAAGATATGGAACTGCAAAAACGTCTTAATTAAACTAAAATCTTCATTTGACTACTGTTACTATTTCTAATGTTATCTCATAGGCAGTTAGCCAGTAAGTCATAATGTACATTTGGCTAAATAAATATATGAATAAATAAAATAATTAATTAATTAATTAATTAACAAATTAATTAATAAATAAATAAATAAATATAATAAATAAATAAATAAATAAATAAATAAATAAATAAATAAATAAATAAATAAATAAATAAATAAATAAATAAATAAATAAATAAATAAATAAATCACACGTCACAAGCAATCAGTTGTTTGCAATGAAATACACTATGATCAATAAGTACCGGGACTGTGTATTTTAAATTTTCCGCCGTTGCCCGATGCAGGTAAAAAAACTTTTTTAGGTCGGTAGGACCTTAACTGACATCTGTGTTAAATTTTGAGCGGGATTGCATCATTAGTTTTTGTTATGCAGCTGTTAGCGTCAGTCAACTTTTTGTATGTACTTCGTACTTTTTTACCTGCATCGGGCAACGGCGGAAAATTTAAAATACACAGTCCCGGTACTTATTGATCATAGTGTTTGTTGGCACAGATTGGGTGAAATCTAAAATTCTGAACAATAAATTTTTTCCCCTGTTTACTTCACTTGGGAGCGTAGGGCCTCAACAAAACTATGGCTTGGTATTTATTACGTTAACAGAAAATTTTAGGCTGTATTCGTTAGTAGTGTAGTTTGATTGCTCCTAGCGAGTTAATGTCCTCTGGCATTTGGATAGGTTCTACTACCACATCCTGAAAACTTTTTTTCCAAATCGGTTTTACTTGCAGATTAGAGCAATTCTAACACGAGTGACCAAGGCTTAAAAGCAAAGACAGAGTCATAAAGCGGCGTGAATGCCCTGAGACTATGCGACAACAACCTGTCGTTGGCAAAGAGAGAAAATTGTATATGAAAGCCGCTGAATCAACACACTCTCCATTTGCTTAAAAAAGAAACGGCGTAAAACATGATAAAAGGATCAATGAAGCAAATCTGGAAAGTGCTCAAATAGAAAATGTATTTTCTCTTAAGCGTTGAAACAGACAAATAGCCGCTTGGAGGTTGTTTTGATAAGTTCAGTAATTTAGTAAGTAGTAAATTTTTTTAATGAGACATGAAATGGTCCACTACTCATCCTTCTGTATGGATGTTTGTCCCAAATGCTTCTCCTTAAACGGGTGGCACTGTCTCAGCATCCTCGAGACATAGTCTGCAACTTCAACGAAATTTTGTGAGGTCTGAAGTTCCTATTTTCTTGTATAATTGCAGTCAGCCATCTTTGGCTCGTTTGGTTTAAGCTGAAAACCTTTCTAGCTTCTCTGCTCAACGGTTTTTAAAGATTAGCCTTAGAAGATTTCAATATTTTTTAATAACTCGAGTAAGTCCTCGTATTTGATAGACCACAACTCATACCCATATATGCATGTTTGTCTTATGTGTGACTTCCTTTATACTGCTGTGCTATTGTCTCATTATTTTCGTGTCTACCAGTTTTATGCTCAGCGAAATTTAGTTGTGTGTGGCGAAGTCTGAAGTTCCTATGTTCCTTTATATGTAATTGCTGTTAGCTATCTTAGGCTCGGTAGGTATAAGCTAAGAACATTTCTGGTCTCACTGGTTTTTGAAGATGAGTCCTAGAAGATCTCTAGTTGCCTACTTCTATTTTCCAGTTAACACATTCGAGACCGATTGCACACCGTGTGTGCAATGGATTTCCGAGGCTATAAGACAGCAATGTTATTCTGAGTAAACTAGTCGTCGGGCCGTCGTGCCGTCAGTCACTCAGGGGAAACAACATGTAACACTGGAAAGTGTACGTGCCGTAACTGAGCTGACTGACGGAAGCGTGTGCTAACACCTCCACGTGGTGACGGCTGGAAACGGCCACTTCCGGATCTGGTTCTGGTCGTGGTCGGCTAAGGTAGCACAGCGGAACCTCCCTAATCCGGGGTGTCATGCGACCCGTGCCCATCGGACTGATTTGCAGCCAGGGAGTATATCGGCTGTATTTGAACGGAGCTTTCCTGATACCTGGCCGCCTCAGGAAGGAACGGTGGCCTTATCGCGGTAAGGGGCTCTGCCGTGACGGACCCTCCCTTTCCCCATTCCCGCTTTGGTCACCGTGCTGGCACTCTCATCAGTGTCACGCACAGCCCGCCAGGTCGGGCAGGTGACCGTACGAAACAGATGACACACAAAAATTCGACACTCAAAAATTTAGCCTCGGATGAAGACGGACAGACGGTGGACACGGACAAACGGATAATGGACTCGGACAAGCGACAAACGGACATGGACAAACGACTGACGGACAGGAGAGAGGTGGGCACTTCCTCCGAAGACGACCTCCTGGCATCTAGCCAGGAAACCCTGACTTCCTCAGTGGGAGTACGTGCTGTGGGCCACAGCACCCCTACCTCCACCGAGCAACCAACAACATCAGCAGCGGCAGCGAAAGCCATCAAGAAACCGGCCAAGCCTAGAGAACCGTCTAGGTATAAGCAGTACCAGAGAGCCTTAGCTATCCTCGGTAGGATCAGCAAAAACGAGGCTGCTGGTGCTGCTCATCCCAAAGACGCGGAGGACAAGGTACGGTTTCAGAAGGTTGTCGATGAGTACTTGGCGTACCAAGCGACCCTGCCGAAAGCGACAGCAACAAAACGCGACCGGTCTGCCCACGACAGCTCGAACCGCGAGACAAAAAAGGCGAAGGTTGCCGGTGCAACCGACGCAGCGGCGAGACGCGCTTTCAGTGACGTGGCACGGGACCACCTGCAGGTAGCACTGGTCGATGCCACTTCCAACCGCGGCAAGGAAGCCTTGGAGAAATGGGGAGAGATCGAGGCCAGGTTGACACAGATGGTCATGGACCACGTGATGAGCAACCTGGCAGCGAACCCGAAGGTGCCTCTCCCCGGTTTCGACTCGGCAGAAATTGTTCGCGGGTATCGGGTCATTAAATGCGAGAACCAATTCTCTAAGGATTTCCTGGAGGGCTGCATCTCCAAGATGGGAGAGATCGCAGGAGGCTTGAGGCTCAAGCTAATCCCCGCCAGCGAAATCCCGAAGAGACCCAGGGCTCGCATTTGGTTGCCCAATATGCCCTTGGACAGTGGCAAGCTGGTACCCTACCTGCAGGCACACAACCCGGCAGTGCCAATGACGGACTGGCAAGTTATAAAAGCGGAGGCTCCGCAAAAGAACAGTCTTTCCTTCCTCCTCGTAATTAGCGAAGAGAGTCTTCCTGCCTTAGAAAAGGCAGATTATAAACTTCGGTTTGGCGTGCGGCACGCGAGGCTAAAGGTCTTCCGCTCCTCTAACCCGGAAGAGGAGGATGTAGACGAGATCGTGGACGCTCAAAAGTTGATGGACGACGTACGGCTCGACGATCCGGATCCTACCGCCCCGAAACAATAGGCTTGGGGTTGAAGGTTGTCCAGGCTAACATCCAACATTCAAAGTTGGCAACGGACAACCTTACCGTCCTTCTATCGGAGGAGGACGTAGACATCGCTATAGTCCAGGAACCTTGGGTGCGGGGCACGGAGGTGAAAGGACTTCGGCGGAGCGACTACAACCTCTTCTACAAAAGGGGTGAAGGTAAGGCAAGGGCGTGCATAGTCGCCAAAAAACATCTTAATATGTATCTTTTACCCCATCACAGCACCAACGACACCACGGTGGTAGAGCTAGTTGCGGCTGGTGGGAAAAAACTGCGCATAGTCTCGGCCTACATGGCGCACGATAGGCCTGCGCCGCCGGAAGAGGTCCGGATACTTATGGACGGCGGAAGCACCCACAGCACGGTGCTGATAGGCTGTGACGCAAACGCAAGGCACACCCTATGGGGCAGCACCGAGAACAATGAACGAGGTGAGTCACTCTTCGACTTTATACTTAACACTAACCTAGTAGTGTGTAACAGGGGTAATACCCCCACCTTCGTCTTCCCAAGCACTGATGGTTTCAGTGGGTGGGAGGAGGTTCTAGATGTTACACTACTAACTGACAGCGAACAGGTGAGGGTGGACAAATGGAGGGTGTCCAGCAAGAAATCCTTTTCGGATCATGCATGGATACTCTTCGATTTGGATCTTCAGGTTGAAGCACCCGCACCATATCGTAATCCCAGGCGTACCAACTGGAATCGATTCGCCGGCATAATCCGTAATGGGATAGGGAAGGTTTCTCCTGTCAGTGTCTCCTCGGTAGAAGACATTGACCGTAGAATCGATCAGTTGGAAAATGCGATGGCTTCCGCTTTCAAAACGTCTTGTCCTATCAAATATTCCAAAAAATCGTTTCCACCTTGGTGGAATGATGATCTATCACGTCTGAGATCGGAGGTCCGGAGGTCATTCAACCTAAGCTATTCTACAGGTAACTGGCAAAGCTACAAGAGGAGCCTAAGGAAATATAAGAAGGCCATTAGAAATTCCAAGAACAAGGGTTGGAGGGATTTCTGCTCGGCCATTGAAACTACGAAGGATTCGGCAAGGCTAGGAAAGGTGCTGTCCAAAGAACACACCTGCCCCTCGTGCATAAAGAAGCCGGATG
Source organism: Melieria omissa (assembly GCA_963971225.1). Lineage (NCBI taxonomy): Eukaryota > Metazoa > Arthropoda > Insecta > Diptera > Ulidiidae > Melieria > Melieria omissa. The sequence goes on from OZ020269.1 coordinate 10,417,155, forward strand.
GCTCCTGGACTGAAAGCACCGAGGAGGCCTTAGACCTGCTGTTGAACACACATTTCCCAGGCTGCACAAAGGAGGAAGCCTCGATCAGGTGTACGCCACCGGATCAGCTTCCACAAAACAATAATAACAACGTTGTAACGAGAGAAAAGCTCACATGGGCTGTGAAAAGCTTTTCTCCCTATAAGTCTCCGGGACCAGATGGCATTCTTCCTATAATGCTTCAGGTGTCACAAGACTCGGTATTACCATGGCTAGAGGCAATTTTTAGGGCCTTTCTAGCATGGAACTATATCCCCGTCAGCTGGAGACGGGTGAAAGTCGTCTTTATCCCAAAGGCGGGGAAAAGAGGCCACGATTCGGCGAAGGATTTCCGGCCCATAAGCCTGACATCCTTTATGCTCAAAACACTCGAGCGACTACTTGACCTCCATATACGCGAGGAAATAGAACATAAGCTTTCTGAAGCCCAACACGCCTACCTAAAGGGTAGGTCAACGGAGACCGCCCTCCATGAGGTAGTGCGAACAGTAGAAAGGTCACTGGAATACAAACAATATACACTGGCAGCCTTCATGGACATAGAAGGTGCCTTTAATAACATAGAGACTAGGGCGATAGAGGAATCGCTGGTAAATCTTGGAGTCAATGCACAGATACGCACCTGGGTCAGCGATGCTTGGCCAGCGATGCTTGGTAACACCCACCTTACAAAATTTGTAAGCAGAGGCACACCACAAGGAGGGGTACTGTCGCCTATCTTATGGGTGTGTGCCTTGGACAACATTTTAACGGAACTCAACCAGAGAGGGGTCAAAACGGTTGCGTATGCTGACGACGTGGTTGTAATGGCATCGGGGATGTGCCCTGATGTGATTAGCGGAATCCTTCAGGGTGGTCTGGATAGGTTAAGCGCTTGGTGCACGGGACGTGGACTAAGCGTTAACCCTACCAAAACCGAACTGATGCTATTTACGAACCGTACCAAGATACCGACCTTTAGACGACCTCATCTCGAGGACACAACGTTATCCCTTTCGTCTAGTGCCAGATACCTCGGGGTTATTCTGGACCCTAAACTGAACTGGAAGCTTAACGTTGAACAAAGAATACACAGAGCAGGGTTTGCGCTCTACTCCTGTAGGAAAATGATCGGAAGGAGGTGGGGCCTCCGACCAAGTTTAATGCTATGGATGTTCAAGATGGTTGTACGTCCAATACTATCATACGGAGCTCTGGTCTGGTGGAAGGCCCTGAGGAGGGATTACAACATCACCAAGCTCGGTAGGCTACAAAGAACAGCTTGTGCTGGAACCACGGGAGCAATCAGATCCTGCCCTGCAGAGGCGTTGAATGTGCTGACGCACCTGCTCCCGATTGATATGCATATCATGAAAACCGCAACCCTTAGCGCTCTTAGGTTGAAAGAAACAGGTTGCTGGAAAGACAGACCTTACGGTCACGGTAGTCTATTATCACAAGGGCAAAGGTGCCTGACCACGACTACGGATTACACAATTCCCACCATTACTTTTGGGAAAAACTATGATATCCGTATCCCCTCCCGTCTGGAATGGAAGAGGGGAAACATCTTAAATAACTTAGGCACCACAATCTACACTGACGGCTCCAAGATGGAATGTGGAGTAGGAGCAGGAGTCTTCTCCGAACATCTTAAGCTAAGTGTATCTTTCCGGCTCCCAAACACAGCAAGCGTTTTCCAGGCGGAAGTGCTTGCTATTAAGGAAGCATGCAGGATGGCACTGGTTGATACATCCTACAAAAGCCACATCACCATACTTTCCGACAGCCTATCCACGATAAAGGCACTGAACTCGTCGATCCTATCGTCAAAACTAGTGGTGGAATGCAAGAAGATCCTTACAGAGCTAGCTCATCGGTTCAAAGTTACCCTGATATGGGTGCCGGGCCACAATAACATTGACGGGAACGAGCGGGCCGATGAACTGGCTCGAAGAGGCTCCGCTCTTGATGAGAGTGAGGCGCTGACGGTTCTCGCCCCACTAGGCTCTATCAAGAGCGAGGTCTCCAAGGACTTCCTCGCCAAAGCCAACACTAGATGGCAGAGGATGGAATCCTGTAAAATCAGTAGATCACTATGGCCAACATATGATAAGAGGAGAACCGCGGAGTTCTTAAACAAGGGCCGCCGGGACGTGGCGAGACTGACTGCAGTCATCACAGGTCACTGGCCCATTGGTGAGCACGCGGCTAAAATGGGGATCCCATTCAATATCAGCTGTCACAGCTGCGAAAACCCGAACGAGAAGGAAACCGTCCACCACTATCTTTGCGCCTGTCCGGCCTTGTCAAGAAGGAGATGGAAAACGATGGGAAAACCAACATTCCAGAATCTCGAAGAGATAGCGAACTGCACCATACACTCGCTACTCTCTTTCATCAACCTCACGGATTGGATATAGGATATCCATCGTAGAGTCTAGAAGACATCAGTATACCATAAAGCACCTACCGGGAATAGTGGTAACAAAACGGCGCCAACGCGCTAATTGGATGTTCATGTTGGATGTAACATCGCCACTGGAACCAACCAACCAACCAAACTAGTCGTCGAAATAAGATTTTTCTGGAACTAATTAAATCTGTAAAGTACAGGAAAAAAAATTTGGCATGGGTTTTACTGTGTACAATACAAAGAAAAATAAAATTTCGCTCATAGGGACCGTGTTCGAAAAAAATCGTCGTCTCGAATGGGTTAAGTAATCGTGTTGGTATCGGGTCTAATCAAATGTTTGTTCCATTTCTGAGTTGCTCCCATTTTCTAAGATGGAGCGAGTCTCTTCAGTTAACTAGTCGAATTACTATCGAGTTCATAGATGTAATACAATTTACCTACTAGGATAATATGCCCCAGCAAGTTTTTAAGACCTCTCAAAACGTACCTCTCAGATCGTATGACCCATGCAAAATATTTTTTCAAATTATATGTCCCCGGATGAAAGGATGATTTCAGAATTTGTGAGTATGCAACATAAGCCCCGATTTTTATATCATGGGAACATTTCTACCAAGAGTATTGTGATTTTCAAAATTAAATTTCGTACTTAAAGGGTTAAATACTCCCGGTAAGACTATATGTAGAAGTTGCTGTGAGAAATTTCGGGTCTGTTCTCCATAATCTATAATAAGTTTTATAACTCGGATGAGTGTGGACAAATTTTGCATCTATGATTTTTGTACTCAGGTTTTTACAATCAGAATCATCCAAATCATTTCACCTTTTTCTCCATTTCTCGTCCCTCGGTCAAATTAGGCATAAGTATTAAAAAATCTGCAAAGATATCGAAAAATATTAGAGCAATCAGCTTGCGTGGAACTTCAGCAAATGTTTTTTTGAAACCTGCAACCTGGGGTCAGTTCTGTTCTTTTCGAATGTAAATTTGTGATAGTCAATCATTGCTTATGTTGAATGAGGAAACTTTTCGTAGCCAACTTCCTTAGCAGATCTTCCATGTGAGTAGCTTGAAGTGTTGGCAGTAATTCATGATTGGACCAATGTTTTCGATTATTTATATTTTTTTTCTTTCTTTAACCCTTCGTATGTCAAATTCATCGATTTGATTGCGGTTTTTCGATTTAGGTAGAAAATTAAAAAAAAAAATATATACGTGTTTTCGGTTTTTTTTTCAAAGTTTGTACTTTTTTAATATTATTAAGAAAAAAACGGTGTGATGCAGAAAAAAAATTTTTACTTTCCAAAACGTTGTTGTTGTTGTTATTGCTGCACAGTGGAATTGTACGAATTTCAATGAAAATGCACAGCTTATGGAATTACAGCGAGATTTTACTCGCACCCTCAATAAATCATTAAACGCAATTGTAAACTTCACAGATAGATCAGCTCACACACACACTCACACACCTACACATATTCCGACTTCATATCTACAATCTGCTTAATGTCATAGCATACTCTATTTTCAATTAAGATAACAAAGGACTGGCGAGATTTTAATTAAAATTCAGCGAAATGACGAGGGCAGCGTGTCCCTTTTGTGCGTTTCGTAGGCTCGGCTCGGCGCGAGGCTGAATGCGTTCGCTGCGTATTTAGTGTGTAGTTGCGGCGTGTTAATGAATGCAACAATGCCCTTAAATGCCGGCAATCATCACCGCCGATCACGCGTGTGTGCCACAGCGACAACGACAACGACAACCGCATAGACAGCGGACCGCATTGACGGCAACTGTTGCTGGCGCATTATGCTGATGTTGTTGTTGTTGTTGTTGTTTCTGTTGTGTGACAAAGATTATCGCCTACGAAAATATGCGCCAGAACATGCGGTGCGCACACATCGAGCAGCGACCGACCAGTTGTGCTGCTTCTGGCTCGGCGCGCCAATTGAATGCAATCAAGCGCTGCCCGCCGCACCGACCCTTTTGCCGGGGCGCCCGGCGGCACAACGCGCCCAACGCTGGCCACACTGTCGCTCCATGAGGGTCATTTAATTTTGTGCGCTGTCGCTGGCTGCGGACGATTTTTTGCGCGCGCGTCCGTTTGATATTGCGGGCTCAGGTTAAGCTGTTGCCGTTGCTGCTGTGCTGATTGTTGTTGCTGCTGTTGTTGTTATCGGTGATGTTGTCGTTGCTGATGTGCTGGCTGGGGCGCTGTCTGCTGGTTCCTAGTCGCTAGTCGCTGTCCGGGCGCGACGCATAAACGCAACGCGTATAAAAAATGATACCACAATTTATTGGCGACATCTAATGGCGGTCACCTTTGCAGCGCCAATGCATCATAAAACATAATCAAGTTCACATTTACACACACGTGCATAGAAGAGGGTATCGGTGTGTTTGTGTGTGTGTATTGCAAGGATGCAAATGCACTCGTACGCATGCGCGACGGTCAGTTGGCACCGAGATTAATTTTCAGCGATATTGTCATATTTAGTTGCTTGTTGTTGTTATTGTTATTGTTGTTGATGTGATTGTCATTGCCAATGATATGGCTGGTGCATTGTTGTTGCTGGCATTATTGTTGCATTTGCAGTCTTATCAACATTTTGCTGCCATTAAATGTGCACGCTCGGCAAAAAGCGACTAACGCGTCCAAAGCGGCTAAAGTGTTTTGGTGAGAATTGAATTGAGCCGGAATGAATTTTAGCGACCATTTCGCAAATGACTTACATGGCATAGGGTTTTTTGTTGTAATCTTTTCTACTTTTACTATCGTTCGTGGTGTGCTGATTTATGACGATTTGGTGTGTGGGACATGTGTGCTATTCAATGCTGTGAGCGACTGTGGATTAAACTGATGGTAATACATACAAATTTAGGTTATTGGTTGGAAATAGGAACTAAATCGACAAGTAGATTTAATATTTTTCTCATAAACTAATGTCACAAAATTGTATAAATTTATTTGAGGAAGATTTAATAATTCATACTTTATTAAAAAAAATACTGAAAACGTTTTGTCACAAAAATAATATAATGTGGGACACAGTGTCACAAAATTTCTGTACATTTCTGTACCTTTCTGTAGTGAAACAGAAATGCTGGAAAAGTTCAGTTCACAAATTTTTTTAAAAATATTTGATAAAAATGTCACAAAACTTTAAAAACTTGTTCAAAAATAACTAATAATTCATACTAAAATAAAATAATTAAAAATTTGTTCGATGAAGATTTAATAATTTATACGTATAGTGAAAAAAATTAAAATGGTTTGTTACAAAAATAAAATAATGTGTGACAGAGTGTCACAAAGTTTCTGTGCGAATGCAAGTAGTACCGTTCACGCATATATAAGCGTTTAATGAAACAAATATTCTGGTAAAAGTTCATTTCACAAGTTTCTGTCAGCAGTATTTCATAGAATTGTCACAATACTATACAAACTTGTTCAAGAAATAAGCAATAAGTCATAGTAAAATGATATCAATAAAAATATGTTTGAGGAAGATTTAATAATTCATACTTAAAGTGGGAAAAAATAATGGTTTGTCACAAAAATAAAATAATGTGTGACAAAGTGTCACAAAGTTGTTGTGGGTATGCGCTCACGCATATACATATGATCCCTTATGAAACGAAAATGCTGGTAAAAGTGTCACAAAGTACCTCAAGTACCATCTAATCAAGCAAAAATTCTGTTAAAAGTTCCTTTCACAACTTTTTGTCAACAATATTTAATAGAATTGTCACAAAACTGTACAAACTTCATCAGGAAATAACTTGGAATTCATACTGAAACTAAATGAATAAAAATGCACTTTGATAAAATTGTCACAAAACTGTAAAAATTTGTTTGAGAAGTAATTTAGAGTTGATACCAAAACTAAAAACAATAGAAATTTACTGTCACAAAAAAGATGACGTGTGACAAAGCGTCACAAAGTATGCAAGTTGGCATCTGCACCTATATCTGCATTTAATGAATAAGAAATGTTACAAAAAGCTCAATTCACAAACTGTTTTCAACCTTAGTTGCAAATACTGTCACAAAATTGTTCAAATTTATTCCAAAATAAAAATTTCTAATGTAAATAATAATTTTTGTTCAAATAACTCGGCATGGCATGCCACAAAACGTTTTTAGTCTGTGACAAAGTGTCACAAAAAGTAGTGTCACACACATTTTTGATTACTTCATAAAACAAAACTTTTATTTAGAGCTCACTGCATTGGCTGCACTCTAATATGCAAAGCGCTTCCGCAATCTCGCGCCCAAAGCGGTGGAAATTAATTCGATTACATTTAACATTTGGCAAGCGAATTCATTCTGACACGCGCTGTGCTGCCGCGCAGTGTAATAGCAGCCAATGAAGACTAAAAACAACAACAACAACTCTGACTGTTTGGCCGTAGAACAGCTGCCGTCAGCACATAGCACCGCGCAGTGTATGCGCACAGTGGGCGTTGAGTGTAGGCGTTGTTGGCAGAGCGCAACTTAGAATTTCTACCAAGAAGCGTTGCGTGAAGTCAGCCATTGGTTTGCTGCAGTGTGACTTGGACAGAAAAATAACAAAAATAAAACTAAAAGAAAAATCCAACTAAGCCAAAGCTGCGAATGACAAAAGAAATGCAAATGAATTTGTGAATTGAAGGCGCTTTGGGAGTTGCGGCGCACAGACGCAGTCGCATACACAAACGAGCCTACAGCGCGGCCGACAGGCGTGTCCGTTGTTAGTGGTTGTTAGTCTAATAGGGAAAGAAGAAACAAAATAATCAGCGCAAATGTATTCATCAACGGTTTGTATGTAAATTTTATGATGAGCCGGCCAGACACTTTGTCTTCATTCTCATTCGAAATTTTCAGGCTAATTTTAACAGTCACAAGTAGACGAGGAAAATTCGTGTTGAGCTGCACAAATATTTACGCATGAAATGCTCTTGCTATTGTTGTTGTTGTTTTTGTGTCGTTGTTGTTGTGTGGTGAAGGTAGCGCGGCATTAGTTTGGTTCGCCATTTGGGCATTGTTGACAATTTGTCGGAATTGGAATGCATTGAAAGGCAAACACAGGGCACACAGTTCCTTGTACACGACGTGGGTTAGCGAGAAAAGAAGTGCGGCCGAACAGATAGCGAACAACGCAAATATTGTCACAAACGATTTTGTTGAGAAATAGTGAAGAAAATGTGTTAATTTTCGTGTAATTTATTTGACTTTGTGTTAACACTGAATGTGTGGGCAGCAAATGAGGGCGTGGCAGTGCGTTGGCGTGAGTGCACGAGCCCTGACCGGCTATTTGTTGCGCGCACTATAAATGTGCCAAATATACAAATTTCCTTACATGTGTTTCAAATATTTGCGTTTTCGTTGATGTAGTTTGTGGCTTAAGTCGTTTGTTTTGTGCGCACGACCACACGCATGCACCCAGTCATGGTTGTCGTGTTGAAGAACGGCGCGTGCAAAAGGACAGCGACAACAAAGCCGTCCAACAAGCAACTCCTACATCAATTTCACTTTGTCTCGACTGGCGGGGCGGAATTGGGTCAGGCTTGTTGAACATTTCGTACATTTTCCTGACCCCGATTCGATTGATCTGACTCTGGTCAGCGATTAACCGCCAAGCGCCAGCAATTTGCTCGTTTTTTTTATTTATTTTGGCGATGCGTTTGCACTCGAGCAGAAGTGCAACCAAATTTGCCGCGAAATGCACCAATTGGACGGGCGGCCGGCTGTGCTGCGCTGGGCTGAGAGCTGAGTTGGTCGGTGTTGAGGAAGCGAATGCGCGCGCTGCTGCTCGCATTCAATAAATAAAATGTCAAAACAATAATGAAATGAGTTATGGCCCACAACAAACAACAGCAAGAACAAGCGGCCCATGCGAATCAGCCAGCAAAGGCTTCAAGCAACAACAACAATAGCAACAACAACAGCACAAGCAACAGTTAAAGAAGTTGTACTGAGTGAACGAGTGGCGGTGGTGGCCAAGAATGTTGCCGAATGGCTGTGCGGCTGCAATTTGTTGTATTTGTATTGCTTGCATTCATTATTATTGTTGTTGGTTTTGTTATTTGTTTTTTATTATTATTATTTTTGTTGTTGTTTTATTTATTGATTTCGTGCGTATGCGCAATCAGCGCGCTTGAAAAATGTGTGTTGCAGCCAAAGCAGCAGCAACGGCTGTGACTGAGGCTGTGGCCGAGTCAGAGTCAGAGTCGGAGGAGCTGCGATCAGTGTCAGAGGCAAAGCGTTCGCCGGTTGCAATTGAGTTTTGAGTTTTTTGGTATTTGTTTAACGAAATGTGCTTAAGGGCTTCGTTATGAAATGAGTGAGCGGTGTTTGCAAATCGAGCACATCCGCAAGTGCAGTGGCGGCTACGATGAAACTAAGAGAGTAGAAATTTTCTGTCTAAAGTGTAAAAATTTGTCAATATTTTTTGTATATATTTTCTGTGAATTTTTTATGATTAAATTTTCTTTAATTATAGAAAAACCATCATTCATCTTGTAATGTTTGCTTTGTGCGAATTTCTTTTTCGCCACCGCCACTGCTTTGCAATCAGAACTTTCGCTGCCAGTCGCCGCAGAATGCAATTATTTTTATAAAAATGACCATTTACTGTCGTTTTGTGGATATTGGCATGGAATTTATATGATTTGTGCTGCCTGTGCGGCTGCCGTTGCCACTGCCGCTGCAACGATTCACAGCATCAAAACAGTTTTCATAATTTTTTACTCATACAGCAAATGTAAAATTTTGATTCGTTCCATTTCGTTTAGTTTTGTTGTACCCTTCACATTTGTTTTGCTTTGCTTTGATTGCATGGTTGTTGCTCTTTGGCTTATTTAGGTCAACGGAACAGACGCTTCCTTGTGCAATAGTAGCGCCAAGTTCATTAAACTGCGTGCAAAATGTCAGCTGACGAAGAAATTACACACCGCAAACTTTTAAAGTTTTGTTGGGTCGTTTCTGCATCTGAATTTGTTTATATTTTGATTTATGTGCGCTAGCCACTTTAATTTGCTGTCAGCGCGTTTCTTTTTTAATTTTATTCGACTTTGTAATGCTTGTTGTTGTTGTTGTTTTTTCTTTAGCTTGATTACAATGCCTACTCGTGCGACTGAAAACCACAGATTAAATAATTTATTAATTTTAAATAGTTTTTTAGCTTCTAAAACTGAGCGCACATCATTGATTATGCGGTGCGTTAATCGGTTCAGGTGGATAAAAATCTGTCTCGCATTTTTCTTATTATTAATGCCGTTCGTTGGCGGGTGGAGGCGCGAAGCGTTCTGGCTTTCTGATTGCTCACGGCAGCAAGAAATTAATGAATGAGTGAATTTTAACGCGTTCGCTTAATGTTTATGGGTTCGGCTGTCATATTGTGGCTGAACTTGGAATTTATTGTTTCAGCGACTTCTATTTATTTATTTATGGTAATAACTCTGATAACTCTTTTGTAGTATAAATACATTGGTCGAGCTTTATAGGATCCAAGAGAAGTTGTTAGGGGCAGTACGGCTTACACATTTGAATCAAATAGAATTGTGTATATATCTCATAAAAATGCAGCAAACATAACATATCTACCACCTACCTACTTAGTGAAAGTTTCATTGAGAGTGGTTAGGTTTCTATTCTTGCATTAAGGTTGTGGTCTCGATTAAAGGTGGTGGGATAAGCTACGCACCTTTAAATCTTGAGACATATATGTTTACACATATTAACATAATAATTTGGTAGGGTAAACGGATAAAATTTCATATCTAATAAAGTCAAATAAAATATTGAATGAATTCAATAAGTAAGAAATATTGACCTTTTTGCCCACACGCAAAGTCAACGCAGCTGATTTATGTTATTTTTAGATTTTTAGAAAAACATAACTATTTGAATTATAGTCAGCTGATGAGATCAATATAAGCTACTCACTTTGCGTCTAACGTTATTGTTAGGGTCTGTTTTTATCTATGTTTTCCTTAGCAACTCATTTAATGGGACTGGAACCCAAAAGATGTCAGAGTGAACGTGTCAGAAAAAAGGAGTGAACATTTTCGTATAAAATAAAAAGAAGAAGAAAGCAAATCTGAACCTCACTAACCATTCAGACAGCTTCCTCATTCATTTTTATTATTAAAAAAATTACTTTTGGCTCATTGAATTTCATTAAACAATGAAAATTAATGCAATTTAAGCTGTTAAAAATTTAATAACCTGGCACAGAGTACAATCAAGTCGACCAACACCAACAGAAACACTTTTCCTTCATTTTTTTTAGTACCCACTTATGTTGTGAGGTGCTGAGTGTTGTGTTAGTGTCTCATTAGTTAGTTAATTTCATTAAAGCAATAATTTATCAAACGAATTACACACCTACAAACTTTGAGACATATATGAGTACACCTATTAACATAATACTTTGGTAGGGTTAACGGATCAAATTTTATATCTAATAAAGTTAGATGAAATATTGAATGAATTAAGTAAATATGGAATATTGAATGTTCTGCCCACATGCAAAGCAGCTGCGGTGAAGTTTTACAAAAGCATTTTTAAATCATTTTTTTAAGAAATTTTTTTAAATATTTTTTTAAATATTTTTTTTTAATTATATAAAAATTGTGGTCAGCTTATAAGTTCAGCATTTTAATAAAAATTTTGGTCAACTAATAAGTTCAGCTTTTTTGGAAATTTTTACAGCAAGATTTGTTTGCAATGATCCTATCGTTTTGTCATTCCTGTGGGAAGTATTCAGATTTTCAGTAATTCAGATTTTGTTTTCCACTCATTCTTGATTGTTTTGTTTAATAGATTTTCAAATCTTTTCTCATAGTTTCTTGAGAAAGAAAAGCTGGTGAAATATTGAGCTGGAAATACATAAGGGAGAGGGCTGGGTTGTGAACCTCTAACTTTTCCCAGAATAAAGATATCGAAAAATCGAAGATACCATTGGAAAGGTAAATATAAAACACAACTTCTTTATTAGGATGGATTACTGTTTTGATTAATATTTAACTCTCTAAGTCCAATTTTCTAAGGACGTGATTTTTCGCTTTCCAAAAAAGTGGCTGGGTTGTGAACCATCTAGAAAATCCCTATTAAAGTCGGAAAACACGAAGAAACCACACATAATTTTTAAGTAAGTTGAGAATTTACTTACTCAGGAGGCCTCAAGAGGTGAAAAAAAGTTATAATAACGCCACTTGAGCCAAAAAATCGCAATGAATGAAAGTGCTCAATTTTTTGAATTATCGTCCTAATCGGTGTCGCAATGTTTGCATGTGAAATACGAATGCGTTCTCGCATTGGCCCATTTCAAGTGAACTCACCGAAATCGAGTGAAATTACATAAAATTACTTTATTTTAACATATCCGTCCGTTTTTGACAGTGTTAGAACAAATCTAGTACCAAAAACAGGTGGTTAAAACCCAGCCACCTCAGTGGTTCACAGCCCAACCACGATGCTATTTTGGAAACTTTAAAAGAAACGGCACTTCCAATCATAATTCGACATAAATATTTTATTTATTTTTATTTATTTATAATAATTTACATAGAAATAAAATTTTTATATAAATTAAAGTACGCAGCACTGGCTTCAAGGCCTTCAGCCGCCTTGTAATTAAATCTAAGAGTTAAGAACTTACGCTATGTGTTAGTACGTCCGTTGTTAGATAAATCTTAAGAGGTCATTGTCTTTTAGAAAACTATATACATAATTGATGTTTTTTTCTGACGGTTCGCTTAGAGCGTTAATGAGGTTATTGTTGCTAGAGTTGGGAGTATTTGTATGGAGGATAGGGCAAAGTGCGAGGATATGATTCACTGATGCAGGCTGATCGCATAGTGGGCAGTTTGCTGGTCTCTTTTCCTTTGTGAGTAAGTGCGCGTGCGTTAAGATAGTGTGTCCGATTCTTAATCGAGTGTATGCCTTCATCGCTGTGATTGGTGTTTTAGATGTGTAAGTTATCTGATTTCTGTGTGGGTTTATGCTCGTGTAGTGATGGTTGTATGTTTTCCATTCATTCATGTTTTCTTGCCATCTGTCGTGTTTTATAAGGCTAAGTATGTCTTGCCTGGAGAGATAGTTATAAGTTGATGCGGGTGTTTTAGCAACGTTTTTGGCTGCGAAGTCGGCCTTGTGGTTTCCATTAATGCCGACATGGCCAGGAATCCACATTACTTTTATTTTTCGCGGAGCTGCTATAACTGCTTCTCTGATAGATGCAATTATTGGGCTGCGATTTGTAGGAGACGCTATTGCCGATATACAAGATCTGCTGTCGGTGCAGATAAGAAACTTTTCTTTGGTCTTTTTTGCGTATTCGACCGCATGAAGAATTGCTGATGCTTCAGCGGTAAAAACGGAACATGTTGGCGGGAGAAGCCAGCTGCAAATTGTATCTCCTGTACCGGTAACAACAGCGAAAGAAGTGCAATTTGACGTTTTGGAGCCGTCCGTGAACAGCAGCTTCCATCGGTTGTTAGTGTAGTTAGATTCCAGTTCGGCAAATGTCTGTCGAAAGACTTCGTTCGGCGTTATCTTCTTGGAAAGCATTGTGAGTTCGTTGGGAAGTGATTCCTCTTTGATCATCCAGGGGGGGTGTCTTGTTGTAGGTTTGAACTTTACGATACTTGACAGACCATTTGCGACGGCGAATGATACACACCTCGTAATTGCTGACTGCATTCTTGGCGGGGTTTTTCTTTTGAGCGCGCGTGAGAAGATGTTGCTAAGTAGAACATTGCGATTTTCAACTACCTTAGCAATCAGCAGATGCGTGGAGTTCGTAATTCTGCTTTGTATACTTGGCAGTCCAGATTCGGCAAGTAGGATTTTGATTGGCGAAGTTGGGAAAGCCCTGAGACTTCGTCGTATTGCAGAATGGTAAGGTGCGCACAAGAGATTGATGTTGCTTTTGGAGCATTTCCCATATATCGGAAGTGCGTACTCGATTTTTGAAAGCAGCAGTGCTCTGACCATGTTAATTAGGATGTTGGGGTGGATGAAAGAGTGCTTAGACGATAGATATTTTACAATGTTTAGTCTAGTTATTAAAGACTTATACTTAGGATCTAAAGTTAGTCCTAATATTTTTAATTGCGATTTACATTCGATGTTAGTATTATTGTATGCAAGCTGAAGACCTTTACAATTATGCTTTCTACATATATGAAGGGTGTGTGTCTTATCTAAAGAAAGTGATGCACCAGAGGTCAAAGACCATGATGATAAGTCTTCAAGAATTTTAGTAAATAAAGATTGTGCTAAAGTGGAGTCAGATATTTTTGTAAACATTAAAACATCATCAGCATAAATTTGGTGTTCAATGCCTTTATATTTAGTTATTATTTGACTAACATCTTCAAAGGCAATGATGAAGAGAAAGGCAGAGAGAGGCGAGCCTTGTGGCGTACCGTTTGAAAGTGGCAAGGTAGCGGATAGAAAACCATTTACGCAAATCTTTATCTTTCTATTTGTAAGGAAGCTTGTGATGAAATTTAGCATCTTTGGACCAATCTTCCATTCTTTAAGTTTTCGAATGACCATATGAACACCGATTCTGTCGAAAGCTTTGTGGAAATCTAAAGACAGTAATGAAACGTGATTTCTACTCGACAAAGCATTACATATAAAATGATCAAGTTGAATTAGGGCGTCGGTCGTGCCTTGTCCTTTTTTGTAGGCAACTTGATGAGGAGATATATGGTTGTTACGTAGAGCGTACCACATCAGTCTGGTGGCGATTATCTTCTCGAGAATCTTGCCCATACAGGGAAGGATGGAGATTGGTCTGTAGCTGTTAACATCATCTGATGGCTTGAGTGGTTTCAGTATGGGTAAGACACATGACGTTTTCCAAAACTGGGGGTAAATGCCGGTATCAAAGATTTTGTTATATAGTTTGATTAACCGACGTTTGAGATTCATGGGCAAATTTCTAATCATTGGGTAAGATATTTTATCTAACCCAGGAGATTTACCCTTAACGGTCGATGCTACGAACTCAAATTCTGAGAGTAGGATGCTGGCTTCTATTTGTCTTGCAGAGAAAGATATAGGATTGTTAGAGGGGGGGTTGGCCGCCAGTGTGGAAGACTTGATGTTTTGAAACAATGCACTAAAAGAGTTATCTGAACTAGCAGCGGAGTAATGTCTTACAAATAGATCCGCAATGTCTGCTGGGTTCTGTACAAGTCCAGTTGGCCCTCTCAAGCATCGAATGATTGCGTTATTGGGTGAACCTGAAAGTTTCTTTAAAGCGGACCAGATTTGTTTTGGGTTAGAAGAAGGATTTATTTTGCTTGTGAAATCTTCTAAGCACTTACGTTTGGCCTGTTTTGCAGCGCGTCGGAAGAGAGCGTTCGCTTTTTTGAAAGAAATAAGGGTGGAAGGAGAGCGAAAGCGTTTGTATTGATACCAGGCTGTTTGTTTGCATGCCCTCAATTGAGCAATGTCCTTATTCCACCATGGAACTTTTTTTGAGTTCGTTGTTGGCTTTGTTTGTGGTATGCTGACGTTAGCCGCTGAACGGATTATTTTTGTTATCCGAGCGCTTTCTTGGTTGGGATTGTCTGCAAAAGAGCTATTGTTGCAGTGTGTCGCACAGAGGGTTTGGAACTTTGCCCAATCAGCGTCGTCGGTTTTGAAAACAATTTTTGGACGGAAGTTTGAGGTTGTTGGACCAATGTTCAGTTTTAACACTATGGGGAAGTGGTCACTACCGTGGAGTTGGTCCAATATGCTCCATTCACATCTTGCGGCAAGTGTTGCATTACACAAAGTGATATCCACATGGGAGAAGGTAGAGTGGGTGGAAAAATGCGTTGCCGTCCCGTTGTTCAGACACATTAGGTTTGAACAAAGTATAGCATCTTCGATGCTTTTACCTCTCGGGTTTGTTATTGGGGAGCCCCAGAGCGGGCTCCAAGCGTTTAAATCTCCAGCGAAGATTATTGGAGCAGTAGCTTGATTAATTATCTGCATTATGTCAGTGTTTTTAAAAGGTTGATCAGGAGAAATGTAGGTGCATATAATGTTGACTTTTTGCGCTAAGTTTATTTCAATGGATAGCACCGCTAGGCTTGACTGGATAGGATTGACTTTGTATTGGATATGTCTTCTTATTAATATTGCGATACCTTTCTTGTTTGTATGAATGTGTGGAAGATTGTGAAACAGGCCAACGTACTGCTTGGGAGTATACGTCGTGGCATTGAACGCAAGGTGTGTTTCGTTCAATAGTATAATGGTTGGTGAGTGTTCTTTTATCAGCAATTCTAGCTCATTGTAATTGTTGGTGTACCCATTCAAGTTCCACTGCAATATTGTGACCATTACTGAAGCTTATAAAAAAGGGAAAAGAGCTTGAAAAGAGATGTGGAAGAATTGGTACTAGATAGACCAGTCAGAGAGTGATGAGCGTCACTAATTTCGAGCGTAAGGAAGCGAAAAGGAGAGATAAGGCTAGGGTATGCCTGGAATGTGCAGTCAGCTGTGCTGAGTGACACCAGTTTACAACTAGATAGAACACTAAGAAAGAGAAAGGAAAGAGTGTCACACATCTTTATTCTGAATCGATTTCTGTTTGTTCGGAACGTTTCTGGTTCTCGCGACGACGATTTGTGTTGGAGGCGTTTGTTGTGGGGAGTAGCGAAGAGGTGAGAGTAGTATTGCTGGGGTCAGCAGTTTTCTTTAGTGGGATTGAGTGTGAGATGAAAGAAGATGTTGTTGGACTGAAGAGACTGAAGTCAGTAGGGGGGTTATCGTGAGAGGGGGAGTTGGTGTTGTTTGTAGAAGCGTTGTGATTTGGATTAGTTGAAAAAGGTTGGTTGGCAGAGGTTTGTGTGTTTTTAAGATCTGAGAAATTATAATTTTTTGAATCATTTGTTGAACAATTCAGCGTAGATGTGGATTCTGAGTTTTGGATTGAAAGACTTGAGTTATAGGAGTTATTGGAGGTAGAAGTTCGTGTATTTTTGGGGTTTAAGGTGTGGTTGTGAGCGAGAGGTTTCGATGTAGAGTTTATAGCAGAGGAGACTTCTGCTGCGGGTTTCAGCACATTGGCAAAGCTGCTGGTGAGAGAAGGGACAGACAGGTTCTCTTTGTACTTTTTTAGGGCGTCGCGCATGCTGCATTTTTCCAGTGTCTTGATTCTTAATATTTCTTTAGTTTGTTTGTACTTTGGGCAAGTGTTGTCAGAAGAGCGGTGTTCGCCGGAACAGTTCGCACACATTACTCTGTCGCATTCTTTTTCATGGGGTATAGGAAAATTGCAGATTTCGCATGTTGGAGAGTTTCTGCAGTGCTTTTGTGTGTGGCCTAGCTTCTGGCATGACTTGCAGCGCATCGGATTAGGCACATAAGGTCGAACAGAGGTCGTTCTCCACGCGACATCAATTTTTGTTGGTAGAGTGTAGCTATTAAAGGAAAGCAATAGGACGCCAGTTGGTTTTTGTTCACCATCGGCTTTGCGTGTGAATTTGTACACTGAAGAGACCTCATATGCGCTCAAACCTTCGATTATTTCACTTTCAGGCACATCGTTTAGGAAAGGTGCATAGATGGTGCCCTTGTTACAGTTAAGCTGTTGGTGGTAGCTAACGTTGATAGCGCCAATGTTTGTTAGATATTTAGTTTTAATGAATTTTTCTGCAATGTGCTTGTTTCTTACCAGAGCTAGTAAGCTGCCGTCGCGCAGTTCGCTAATTTTGTTTATTTCTTTGCTGACGCTGAGGATGGCGTTGTACACGCGAAAACAAGAAACTTTTGCAAGGGGAGTGGTAGGATTATCAGATTTGATCACGATATATTTCGGGTCGTCTTTTTTTGTGGGCGGTAGGTCTGGAAAAATTTCTTGTAGTTTTTGGAACGTTTTTTTCCTTTTCGGTTGGGGACTATGGGCGAGCGAAGCAAACCTATTATCCCCTAGGAGGGAGCCCCCGGGGGGCATTTTGAAGAGGTTTGAACACACTTATTTGATTGAGTCTCTACTGATCACTGAGAAGAGGGGAGGGATTTAGCACGCAGGTTAGTTATATGTGTATGAATGAACGAAACACTGGGTGCAAAACTATAATGGCAAACTGAGAGAGAGACACTGACACGACTGCTCGGTTCGAAGGTTGGCCGGTGACTGTGTCGACATAAATAACTATTGCGTCGTAAAATAAATAGAATCAAAACACTAAATAGACATGTATTACATTGACCTTTTTGCAATAAGCTCAGTCACTTGGATAGCACTTTAAAAAAAGAGAGACTTTAAAAAAGAGAGTTTTCGCAGTCGATTCTCAAACACGATGTCTGTAGCTGCCACAAGCAATACGTGTTTGTACTTCGGTGTAACCACAAAAGCAGACTCATATCATAAGACAAACTTGACAGTTGAAAGATTGGCAATATGTCAATTAGGGAAAGAAAAAACAGTAATGGTTCACAACCCACCCTGGTTCACAACCCAGCCCTCTCCCTTACATTTCTTAAATATCTGATATAAGACACTAAGTGCTGAATCAAAGCTTCACTCGTCCTTCAGAGGGATTTCTGCTCTCGACTTCAAACGCCTCAGTTTCTATAACAGCAGTGCTGGACATTGGTTCAGCTGAATGATGAATCGCTTCCACTTCTTCTTCATCATTACGACCGCCTTTCAGAGTCTAGTTTTTTTATCAGAGAAAACGCGTAGGGGTTGACCCCTATTAATGTTAGTCATTGCGTTGGTTCAAGAAGGATATATAGGTTAGGTAACAACTCTTATTGGGAGTTATGCTTCAGTTAGTTTGCAGTAATTTAGCATGAACAGTTTGTACATGAACTGTTTTTTTTTATGACAGTTTTGCAGATTTTATTTTCAGCTTCTTCTGAACTCTACAAGTCTGAAGAACCTTGAACAAACTCTTCAGTTCCTTTACAACGACATGTTTAGTTACACCTTAGTAGATAAAGAAAGCCAGGAACCCAAGGGTTCTCCAAAGCCTCTTAACCCTTTCGCTACAGGTTTTTACTGGAGAAAGTAACAATTTTAAATTTTGTGTTATAAGCTTCTATGTGGTTGTATTAGCAACATTCGATGAGAAATTTTTGAATTTTTATACTCGGACCCTGTATTTTAAAGTGTTTTTTAAGAGAGCAACCACATCGTGTTTGCTGTAATAATTACTTAAGCATACAACTTTTTACGCATAACGAAAATTTGAATATTTCTTCATTTACTTCAGTCAAAATTAGAAAAAAGTATCCAAATTGAAAGAAAACGTCAAATTAAAAAGTTTTCTAATTTTTCTGCTTCTTCTTCATCATGTCAAGATATACCTTTATTCATTTTATTCATTTTATTAATTTCGTATTTTTCCTAATACTTCAAACTATTCTAAGGACGAACAAAAAATGTACTCTTGAAACCACAGCGGGTTCAGACGTTCACAAAGAAGTATGTTGCCATATGGCAACAAAATAGCGTTTCCTTACAAATCTAATAAGTTTGGCGAATGTCGAAAATCAAATGTGCTATGCTGTCAACAAAATTCATTACAAAGCCATAATCAGGAACGCAAAGGTCTTATAAAGCCAGAAGTGGCATTGGATATGTTTTATCGGTTCTACCAATCGATGAAAAGTCCCATTTTATGCCAAAATGTCAGCATGTATCGATTTAGTTTTAAATTCAATGAAGCCCCACTGTAGCCTCAATTGAACAGCAAACATTTCCAATCATATTTTACTGCACACCTTACAAGGTGACTTTGAGGTCATATAAACAAATTCCCACATGCTATAGGATCGTTTAGATGCTTCACAAACTATCACATTTCATTGTACAACAAGTTTAGTAGTTCTTAGAAAAACCATAACAATAAAAACTCAACTCCTCTGACTGCGCTGATAGCATCCAGTGTCATCCCGAAAGGCTGACTAAATGACATTAAAAATCGTGAATAATTATTGTGCCACATATTGTTACATTTATAACATTCTTCTCAAATTTATTACGCCAACTCGCCAAACAATAACTTCTTGCACGGTTGCGTACAATACTCGCCAATGTGCCAGAAAATGTGCCGCGGCAAAATCGATCAAGATAAAAATTATGAATGCAAAAATCACTTTGACAACAAAATACTTTAGGTTGGCCGAAATGCGGTCGGCGAGCTGCTTCCTCGCGCTTATCGTATCAATTTAACAAAACGGCACTTTAAGTGCGGTGGCGAGCAGCTCTCAGCTTGCAGCACAAAGAAAGCCCAAAGAAAGGCAGCAGCCGGCTGGCTGCGGCGACAAACGGCGACTGGCCATGCAGAGACACTTTCAAGCGGCGCATTTTTGACTCCTTTTTATGCGCGTTTTTTTTAATGCATTTTGCAAAAAATTGCCACATTTACAAAAACAACAGGGTGCATGCGGCGATGAGTCGATGAGGAGGGCAGCCGGCAGCCGGCACCCGCAATTATGCATCATAAAATTCGTTAAAGAGTGGCAGAAGAAAGTGCTGCATGTTGTTTTTGTTGTATTTTTGGTTATTTTTATTAAATCAACCGCTGTGCGTATCGTGGCAACAATCGCTCACAAATCTTGCAGCAAATAACACAAGCGACGCTGCTGCCATATCGCAGCAGATCAATGCAAATTTTGGAAAAAAATTAAAAAAAAAATGTATAAAACAAAAATTAAAACCCCAAAAAAGTAGCTGGCTGGTAAAAATTGTTATTATGCGCGATATAAATAATATTTTTGAAAATTATACACACACACACACACATAAGCACAAATGTGCCACAAAGCTGTGCAGCTGATTATGGCAACAAAAAATAAAAATTGAAAAAATTAAAAAAAAATGCAACCAGAAAAAAGATGAACGACAGCGCTTTGAGTAGTTGAAGTAGTAGCGGGTCGCGACGTAGCAGGGGGGGGATTCGGTATGGGGTGCAGAACGCAAATGTGTTCGTGTTGTTGGGCGCATGTGCGCGCACGCCTGCGGTGATGAATTTTGAAGCATCTGTCATCCAGAGCGCAACGCAGCACATTGAACTGTTTTTGTTGTTGCTGTTATTGTATGCGCGGGTCGCCGCCGTTGCGGGCCATTGAACGCACGCGGCACACAGTGGACATGGCAGCGAGTTGGCTGCATTCTTGGTTCGTTTGCTTGCTGCAGGTGGCTGTCATGCGGCGAGGGAAGCAAAGGGATTTTGGACATTTTGTTCAGTCGCTTAGATACTCATCTGCATCAGTTAAGCGCTCCGAACAGCCAATGGGTTGGCCCTGACTTTACGACTGATATTCGAATTTATAGCTGCTGAGGATTTTCGACTTTGAACTGATCCCATCGCGACCCAGTTTACATATCTCCAAATATATATCTCAATAATTATGGCCTTCAGAGCTCAATTGGTTCAATGAAAAATTTCCAAAAAAAATCTATTTCAATTTGCCGCATTTTTGCAGAATTTTTCACCGATTACGATCGGCAGCAATTTTCCGAGTTTGATTTTTTTAATTTTGTTCCAAGGAATATTAGCCGCAGGACATGAAGTGCGCAGAAACATTATCAACGGTGCACCTCACATCGACCGGATGAGTGTGTCGGATGTAATAAATAAGCGGAATACGCCTTAATGGCACCCGCCGTGTTGCTCACTGCAGCAGCAATTGCTGCTACCGCCATAGATCAGCGACAGTCGACAATATGGCGCGGCACGGCACATTAAGCGCAGCCCCTGCAGGACACTTTTGCGGAAAAATACCACAAACACCGGCGCAGAATTATGTGTTCACATGCAGCGAGAACAGCAGCGTCCAGCACACAAATTCACATTAAATCCTTCGAGTAATAAAAGGAAAACGAATGGAGCAGTAGAATGAATGAAGTATCGACTTCATGTGAACTAACAATAAATATCGATCAAAACGTCAATTTTTATCTATTCCTCAAATCGATTGGCACAGCCGCAAACATTGCGCGTTGTAAGTGCAACCAGTTAGTCGGCCAGCAGCAAAATTGCCAGCCACTCAATTGTTGCGTGCAACTGTGTATATGTGTATATGTGTGACGTTGTGTTCGTTAACTGTGGCGATCAGCGCAATCGATCGCTCGATCAATGGAGCGATCACCTTGAAGTTGGCTGCCGTTGTTGCACTCGCTGCCGCCGTCGCTGATGCTGTCGTTGCTGCTGTGGCAACTTGAAGTGCTGCACATACATTTTTGTCTCGCATAATTTTTGCATAATTTTACTTATTGGCTTCGTTTTTGCATACGTCGATTGTGCGGCTGATACGCGTCGAAGCTGCAGTTGCGGCTGCTGTAAAGCTGAAATGGCTCCGAGGGATTTCCCTGTTCTGCTTTGCATGCTGCTGCCCGTAGTTGCCTTTCGGTTTGGCGATTTTGTGCGCTTTGTGCCGCGCGCCGTGGCATGTTGTGTTGCCGGTTTTCAGAATGTTGCTAATAATAACAATAATAATCGTTTACTTATCAAAATTGACGTCAGATTACGTTGATATGACGGCCAGCGCAGCGCAGCGCCAAATCGGTAGGCTTACGCGAAAAATTGAATAAAATCAGTAATTTTAATTTGCTTTATAGGCACTTGAAATGCTGGCGACGAGGTGTACGGGAGGTTTAGGTGCAACATTAAAAAGTGTACATGTACAAGACGAGAGAACAATCGAAGCACAAATCCAAAGATGCCAAGTAGCTGAGAAACATAACTGATTGGGAAAAAATTGCTGAGATAAGATCGGTGTTTGGACAGCAGATTCAAATTTAAATACAAATCAAATCGGATGTAGTTGTGATTATGTTTAGCAGTACAGGGGGGTCAACTATACAACATTTGGAACCAATGCTATTTGAAAGCATATTTGCCACCCGAAATATTTGCACAGACAGATATTTGCCCGCAAAAAAAGAAATTTCAATAAGCTATGATATAATTTTCAATATGCTAAGAAAACAAAATTTAGATAGAACTCTACTTGAAGCTTGCCTTCACAGCCAAAAAAGGTTTTATGTTTACCTTCTATAACCGACTTATAATTTTCATAGCCTAAATTTTGTTTGTTTTAAAGAAAAAATAGGTGGGTAGGATTTTCAGAAATTTTTTTCACAAGAAGTGTCTCTACACGACACGAATTTAAGATGGGTTGAAGGCAACACAAACCTCCTTGCTTGCACAAACCTCCTAACTTTGGCCAACCTTAAATCTTTGACGTTCTAAAGAACTCCTCTCATTAAACAGAGCCCAGATCAGAACCATGATCGGTGTCCTTACGGGTCACTGCCTAATCGGCACCCACGCAAAAAGGATGGGCTGTTTTCGAACGACTTCTGTCGCAGCTGTTTGGACGAGGAGGAGGAAGAAAACATTCCTCACTTACTAGGTTACTGTCCTGCTTTATCCAGAAAAAGGCTGACCTACTTAGGCAACTTCTTCTTCGGAAGTCTAGAAGATCTAGCTGTTAAGATCATACGCCGTCTACTAAGCTTCGTTAAAGCTCCAACTGGTTTAACGAGTGAGCGAAATGATGCTCGATCTCATTTGGTATCACAATGGGCCGCCTGGCCTAAGTGTGCTCCTCCTGGAGCAGCCACACCTACCTACCTACCTTCACAAGAAGTGGGAATCACCATAGAAACCGATGAATTATTTGCTTTCAGATCAGAGTATTCAAATCTCTGTTATTTTCGTTGAAGGTGAGAATTTTCAAAGAAATCGATGAATACATTGGCCAGATTTTCGCTCCCTAAAACCATATAATGTAATCATGCCAGGCGATGGACTGAACCAGACCATGTAGTGGGTCGGTTTTTGTCAGGGTCTTTAAATAAAAGTTGCTTACTTTAAACTGATCCAATCGCAACCCAGTTAACATATCTCTAAATATTTCTATATCTATATCGCAGCGGCTCTCTATATGAGGACGAAAGTTTTTCACAAACCTAATGTCGTTGCAAGACTCTGTCTAGAAAAAGATTTGGCTCCATGGAAACACCATTGCTTAAAAATTAGGCGAGCTTATCAAGAATCAGCACTGACATTGCTACATCAATGAATCTGTATTTTCCACTGTCAAACCAGAGAAGGAAAGGAAAATCGACTACTGAAATTTGAGTCTTTGGTCAATGGGTCTTTGGATCTAAGTTCCCTTGACAGTGTGCCAGATCGGAAAATTTCTTCATAGGTTCTTATTTTTATAAAGGGAACACGTGGCATTGCAAAGGTTCAGAATGGATGTAAAGGTTTGGAGACGAAAATGCTTTGATGAAATAATTCATGGAAACTTGCCTTGAAACGGACAAGGTGATAGGTTGGTAGGTTGTAGTGGGTGCCTCGGTATGAGACACACTTAGGTCTCTATATTGGCTTATACTGATATCAGAAATTCCACCTTTGATCCGCTGCTCTGCTTAAACGAATTTCGGTCCATTGTGTGATGTGAATATCTTTTCGTTAGTATAAATTATTAATTAAAAAAAAATA
Source organism: Melieria omissa (assembly GCA_963971225.1). NCBI lineage: Eukaryota > Metazoa > Arthropoda > Insecta > Diptera > Ulidiidae > Melieria > Melieria omissa. The sequence goes on from OZ020269.1 coordinate 10,441,056, forward strand.
AAATTGTAAATTAAAAATGAATTGAAAATGTTTAATTTGTTCGGATGGGGTTGGATTTGGTCGAAAAATTGGTTGCAGCACACATTTCAAGCGGATGGGGAAAAAGGGTGGGGGAGGAGACTAACAGTTTCACGTCGAATCCGAACGGCGGGAAGCAGTTTTTTCTTTCACACTTTGAGGTTTTGCCATTGTTTGCCAAGAACGCATCCTTGCGATTCATGTAATTCTCATCTGCTTCATGTGGATAGCGATAGAAATAAATGAGTGCTTTTTCCAGCCCAAGCCAGGTATCGAACCTGAGGCCTTTGGTATGAGAAGCCAACGCGTTACTTGTTAGACTACCGAGGCCGGCAAACCTGATAGGAGCTGCAGAAATTTTCTTAGATCGATCGAGTTTTGTTATAATTTCGGCCTGTTTGGAGGAACTTTAGAAGGAAGAATAATTTAGAGGAAAATTTAGGGGAATTTAATTATTTCTTGGTGGGTCTTTCGGTTCTTTAGTAAATACTTAAAAACATATTTATTAAATTAAACCAACATTGCAAATCACGAAACCTTTTCAGAATGGACAAATTTACAAGCTTGATGCCGATTTTAACAGAAAAACATTTGATCTTCTTATGGATTATGAAGTTTTCACTTTAGAAAACAAATTAAATTCAAACAATTATTAATTTCAACAAAGTAAAGAAAAAAATATCGAAAGCACTTTTGTTAGCGATCATTGTTTATAAGGAAAAAAACTACCAAAATGTTGACCATTTTTTTTATTTTTTGGGGGATGATTACAGTAATTTTTAAAAATATCGAAATCACTTTTGATGGCGATCACTGCTTATAATATAAAAAAAACTACCAAAATGGTGGAAATTCATTTAATTTTTGGGGTATGATTACTTTTTGTTTTTTTAATTTAGGAGAAAGTCAGTTCAGGTACATCGCAACACTGTCTCTAGGGCTACTACAAACCTTTCCAAACTTTTCCAGTGAAGCGTAGTTTCAATTTTTAAAAATATTGAAAACTTCTTCAGAATCTCGTCTAAAAAAAACATCAATAACTTGCATCGTTTTTGTGGGTTAGGTTAGGTTGATAGTTTATAGAGCACACATAGGCCAAATTCGGCCCTCTGTGCTGCCACAGAAAAAAAGGAAGACCCAAAACTAGAAGCTATTGTAGAGCATTACAATTCAATGAAAGCAAAAACTGTAACACAAAGAAAAATTTCGACGCTGTTAAGGAGTTTTTTTACAGTTATTTTGACCATCAATCATAGCTTTTAATACGCTCAGGTTTTGCGATAGGAAGTCTATGGTAATGTTTCAAATGGGTTCGTGAAGTTGTCGACTGTAAATAAATGAATACATAATTAGCAGACAAAATTGAAAAAACGCTGAATCGTTTTATTTCATCCTCAGCTTTCATTACAGCGCCAGTCAGTTCATTCTAATCCTATTAAGGATTATGGAATTCAAGTCTATGAACTGGGAATAAAAGCAAATTTTATTAGCCTCCATGTTAGCCTTGAATCCTGAACTCCAACTCCAACTTCAATCCAAGACTGAGCCACTCAGCAGTACACAACAATACACAATTTTTTATGACAATTATCATTGACTACTTTTTTCTTTAATGTGCACTCAACGCCCACTCAAACTTGAACACAAAATAATTTTTTTGGTTCAACTATCAAAACAAAATAAAAAACAAATAAACCAAAAACGACGGAAATCATGTTCTATGCTTCCGCCAGCAAGAAGAAATCATGGGAAATGTGAGTTAATGCATTTACTTAAAAACATTTTCGGTTTGGTGTGTTTGCCATAAAAATAAAATGCAACAACAAATTGCCAGCGTGCTTACATTTGTAGTAATCAATGTTATCAGAGCATTTGGACATTTTAAAAGGTCATAACTTAAAGCCTTATCAGACACCGAACATTCGGGCAGACAGTCCAACGGACAGACGGACAGACAGCAAGCAGGAGCGAAACATTTGCTGCAGAGCAAAGAAAATCCCCGTCGCAGCGGCGTTGACATTTATTACCTGCAGCAGGATTGTGTGTGCGGAAAAAATTAAAAGTGTATCCCAACGACTGTGGGACGCTGCGGCGGTGGCGGTGTGGCGGCGGCAGATTTGGCGTTTTTGGCTGGCACGCACGCATGCGCGCACGCACGCCAACAGTAACACCAGGAAAACTATATTCTCGCATTCGGTGCGCCGATGCGCGATAAAAGTGAAACATCAAAGCAAAGCCCAGACGCAGACGCGGACGCGGACGCTGAACCAAGGCCGGCGACGAGGAGCCCGGCCCCGACCAATGCATTAAATGTGAAATCCGAAATCCCAAAACCGAAAACATTAACCAGAAAACAGCAAAACAATTAAGTGGAAATGCACGAAATGAGTGAGCACAACAACAACAACAACAAAGTGCACAAATTCAAATGGACGACAGTGAAGCGAGGCCAGTCAGCGTTCGCTCTACTTAAGCGGCCATTGAAACTGCTACGGTTGTTGTTGTTTTTTTGAGTTTTTTGTTTTGTTTTTGTTTTTATTTTATTTATTTATTTTTTTCTTGGCAGTTGCGTATTTTGGGCTGCTTGCGCTTCTATCGCTCATGCACCTTTTTTTGTCGATGGTATGCGATGTTGTTGTTGTTATTATTGTTATTGTTGTTGTTGTCGTTTCAATTACCGCCGCACAGCGATAAAGTGTCACCGTGGCGGGTGGCAGCCTTTATGTGTTGCGTTCACCGCTTTTCGTCTTCGTCGCTGTTATTGTTGTTGTTGTCGCTGCTTTTTTCCCATTACTTCAATTTGTGATTATGAGTTCATGAGTCAGTCGAGCGGTGCTGTCGCCATTGTGCTGTCCGCCAGGCACATCTTCCGGCCATCAGCAGCAGCAGCAACAACGTAGGCCGCCTCGGTAGAAGACACCGTGTCGCATTGCACGTTGGCGGCAATTTTGCTTACATCCTGTCTTCATGTCATGCTGATTGTAAGGATGTGATTTGTGCTGTGGCCCTCGACTCTGCCCGTGTTGCCGTACCTGCTTTACATTCATTACGTGCACTGTGCGGCTTGCCAGCTGTGTGTGTGTGTGGCAGCGACCTAATTCCATCGGGCGGCACCAAGCACCAGTCGACGCACTCTTCATTCATGCACTCGCCGCCTGTTGGCTCATTGTTATGCGCAATGTGGCCTCATTGAATTGATCACGTCGCCTTGATTAAATTTGTATTTATGCCGAATTATGTCACAAACTGCGGCCAAATGCCATAAATCTGTGCACACACACACATCGGCCACGCAATATGCGCTTTTAATTGTTATTTAGTTGCTGTTAATTCGGGAGGAGCAGAGCACATGGCGGAAGTTTGATTTCAATTAGGCAAAAATACCGAAAATTCCCTACAAACTGAAGTATGTTGCAATGTAAATCCGCTGATTTAAATGCGCTCGAGTTAATGCTGTCATTGAGCGATGGAATGTTGAGTTGATTTGATTTGATTTCAGTGGTCTGAGCTGTTGATGTAGGAAGCCTTTCCGTAAAAAACTCAAAGGCTCGAGAAAAAAACAAAAATAAAAAATTATTTATTCAGAACTGAGATTGTTAAAGACTCCTTGGAGCCAGTCAGCGTTTCAGCTGCTATTCTTACTTTTCAAATCTAAATCTGCTAAGCCCAGCTTAATCTGGTTGAAAAAGGTCACATTGCAGTACAGGACGGCCTTCCACTTAAACATCTAAATGAGTGGCTTAGGATTGAGTGGATAAGGCCAGAAATTCAGTCATGTGACTAGAGACCTAGCGAGCCAAAGCTAACCTTTAGAAATAAGGTTGCATAGCAGTACAGAACACATTTTCATTTAGAGATCAAAATGAATGGTTTGTGCATCTATGAGAAGTTCTATCAATCGATCCTTCCTTGAACAAACCTTCTATACTTTAGAGTTCAACTACACTGCGTTTCGTTTTGACTCTGTAATGAAGAGTTGTAATTTTTAGGGAATCATGGTAAATCGTTTCAACTCTAAAAGGATACTTCCCCCGAGGACCGATACCAGTAAAATTGCTGATGATCGATTTATGTAGCAATCTTCTCCCTGCACTTAGCCGGGGTATCCTCCATTCTAGGAGCAGTAAATTTTATTACAACAGTCATTAATATACGATCAACGGGAATTTATTTTGACCGAATACCCCTATTTGTAGGATCAGTTGTTATTACAGCCCTACTGCTGCTTCTCTCACTCCTAGTTTTAGCCGGAGCTATCACTATACTTTTAACAGATCGAAATCTAAATACATCATTCTTTGACCAAGCAGGAGGAGGGGATCCAATTTTATATCAACATCTATTCTGATTAGAGACCCAGTTGGGATTTCTTATACGATTGTCGAAGTCTTCGGTATCAACTTTTAGGCGGCATGGACTTGAATGAAAATTACACAGTTGGTATTGATTTGTGCTATATGGATGACAAAGTGGAAGGGAGCGTTCCCTCCTTAGATGGAAGAATCAGGTACAGTTCGGAGGCGAATCGTACAAACTTAATAGCTCAATGCTCCAATGAGCTGTAGTGGACGTTTTGAGGTATGATTAAAAAATATAAATGGATAAATGTCAAAGTATGCTTGACGGTTGTTACAGTTTGGTTCATTTTGCGGTCTCAGTTCATTCCGCAGAGACATCCATCTACGTTCATATATGGAGCAAATATCGTTGATCTCCTTTCAATTCAGAGTATTCGAGAGCCAAGTAAGAAGTGACCCTGTGTTCAAACCATATAACAAACCATATAACCAACAATTGAGTTGTACTTCTATTACGTTGTTAGCTGAAGTCACCAAAGAACACAGTACTCCTTGTGCTAGAATGACACCTCTTATTCTGTAAGCACCCTGTCTGTCTGTCTGCCTACAGGAACGTCGCTGTCGCTTTTCAGAGTCTAAGTTTCTGTCTGATATGAGCGACGCAGTAGAACTGGAACTAACGAAGCTACTAAACTACATGAAGAAGTCGAATTGGGTAAACGACAGTTGTATACTTCTCTCCCTATATGAAGATACCCACAAGGGGTCGCTTTTAGACGTCCAAATTAAACTGCAGCTGACACTGTGCTCACTCTGGCAACTTAATCTAACCTTAAAAATTATTTATTTAATTATTTATTTATGTATTTATTAATTTTATTTCATTTATTTTATTTATTTTGTTTATTTTATTTATTTTATTTATTTTATTTATTTTGTTTATTTTATTTATTTTATTTATTTTATTTATTTTATTTATTTTATTTATTTTATTTATTTTATTTATTTTATTTATTTTATTTATTGTATTTATTTTATTTAGTTTATTTATTTTATTTATTTTATTTACTTTATTTTTTTATTTATTTTATTTTTTTTTATTTATTTTATTTATTTTATTTATTTTATTTATTTTATTTATTTTATTTATTTTATTTATGTTATTTTTTTATTTATTTTATTTATGTAATTAATTAATTTATTTATTTTAATTTTAAAAATTTACTTATTTATTTATATATTTATTTATTTATTTACTTATTTATTTATTTATATATTTCATACTTATACGGCAGAAGTCGTCGTTGAACGTTGTGTTCGTTACATTTTAAATATTTTTGTTCTACTTCCGCTCTGTGCAATTACCTTCAAACATCCACCAAAAATCAAACTAATCATCTATGAGAAAATTTTAGAAAATATTGAAAATATACCAGAATGCAACGCTTGAAGTCTGATAACAAATGCTTCTAATTAATAATCTCGTAGAAATGCTAACAAGGGTGGTCCTACATATAGATACAACAACGAGCCAAGAAAAAAACAACGCTGTAGAAATAAGAAGGCAACAACAACACTAACAAGCAGCGAATTGTGTTAATACAAATCCCAAGGAATTTTAACGATTTCCTTGTAAAAGTGCATAGTCCAAAAAAATGCAGCACACGCACACACACAAACACATATAAACACAAACACATGTGAACAAAAAAAACCCTGAGCGGAAAAACATTGAGAGAAATGCAAGCAAGAAAGAATCAACGAAACAATGAAAGCAAAGAAGAAAGAAAGAAAGGAGTTGACGGAGCGTCTCGAGTGATGCTCGAATGTAACAAAAACTAACAAAAACCCAACGAAAACAGAAAACCAAAAACCGAGAAGTTGCAAGCGGCCCGCTTTTCAGAATCAGCCGTAGGGCGACAAAAAATACTGTTTGTAAAATGATATGAACACTTTTCTATGATTCCGATTTCGAGCAGCATTGTCTGATGCTGTTGTTGTTGCTGCGTCCGCTTTCGGAGAGACATTCAAATCGTTATTGATGCCGAGTGGTGATTTTTCAAAGCCCTGGATTAGTTTCGAAAAAGGGATACGGGGACAGCTGCGTCGACCTTTCACATTGGTGCGCGACACAGCAATTGTTGCCGGCTGCAGTTGTCGCTGCTGCTGCTGCTGCAGCAACGCTAATTTGATGAGTCATGTGCGCGATAGGCATCTGGGACGCGGTCGCGCACTGCTCGGTGACATGAGATGATACGGCGGCCGCTTGCTCAGCTCTACCTGTCGCTTGAACTGTTGGTTGGTTGGGTCGTCCGACTGCCAATGTCCAATACTCATTGTGTCGTAAATTTTCTGTTTGTCATTGCTTGGACAGATATAAAGAAAATATATATGTTTTTCCTATTTTCCAGCGTTTTCTTCGCTGCTCGTCGGCTTTGCTGCGCACAGCCATTGTTGCTATTCGAATGGCTGCGTGTGTGTGCGCCTTCGTAGAAGCAAACAGCAAACTGTCAACAGACAAACTGTGCCCGAAATTTTGTAGACATCAGGTATAACATTACTGCATAAATAAAGGTAAACACCATTTAAATGTTTCAGTTTGCAGCGCTTGTGACGTATCGGCGACAATGACTTGAAAGGCGCTGTGTCGTCGGCGTCGGTCCGATATGTGTTCGCTGATAATGCGGCGTTTTAGTGCCCTTTATGAATGCCATAATAAGGTCTTTGAATGGTCGGTTGCTTTGGGCTTTGAAATGAATCAGTCACTTATACGACTGATTAGTTCGTTGAGATAAAATTTCTATTGAACCGGGGAATGCACACAAAGTCGAAGCAACCAAAAGGCGAATGACACAGGATGAGATCGAACAGGAAGAGCGCGTGAAGCAATTAACTCCGAAGAGAGTTTACTCGTTTTTAAATGTGAATTAACTATCATTTAAGAGAGTTTCAGCGACACTTACTTAACAGGTCATGAGAAGACGTCATGGGGCTATGAACAGCTGTAGAAACTTTTCTTTAGGTGTCGTTGTGTCTTCTCTAGTTAGTCGCACGAGGTGAGTAGAGTTTCCTCTGCTTGATTCCTTTACTAATACTAACACCAGGATTAGTACTAATACTAATACTAATACTAATACTAATACTAATACTAATACTAATACTAATACTAATACTAATACTAATACTAATACTAATACTAATACTAATACTAATACTAATACTAATACTAATACTAATACTAATACTAATACTAATACTAATACTAATACTAATACTAATACTAATACTAATACTAATACTAATACTAATACTAATACTAATACTAATACTAATACTAATACTAATACTAATACTAATACTAATACTAATACTAATACTAATACTAATACTAATACTAATACTAATACTAATACTAATACTAATACTAATACTAATACTAATACTAATACTAATACTAATACTAATACTAATACTAATACTAATACTAATACTAATACTAATACTAATACTAATACTAATACTAATACTAATACTAATACTAATACTAATACTAATACTAATACTAATACTAATACTAATACTAATACTAATACTAATACTAATACTAATACTAATACTAATACTAATACTAATACTAATACTAATACTAATACTAATACTAATACTAATACTAATACTAATACTAATACTAATACTAATACTAATACTAATACTAATACTAATACTAATACTAATACTAATACTAATACTAATACTAATACTAATACTAATACTAATACTAATACTAATACTAATACTAATACTAATACTAATACTAATACTAATACTAATACTAATACTAATACTAATACTAATACTAATACTAATACTAATACTAATACTAATACTAATACTAATACTAATACTAATACTAATACTAATACTAATACTAATACTAATACTAATACTAATACTAATACTAATACTAATACTAATACTAATACTAATACTAATACTAATACTAATACTAATACTAATACTAATACTAATACTAATACTAATACTAATACTAATACTAATACTAATACTAATACTAATACTAATACTAATACTAATACTAATACTAATACTAATACTAATACTAATACTAATACTAATACTAATACTAATACTAATACTAATATTAATATTAATATTAATATTAATACTAATACTAATTTGATGTGATTTTCTTTGTTTGGAAATTTGGATTTTTTTTTAACTAACCAACAATCGTAATCAAACCAACCAACTTCGAAGGATCTTCAATTTGACTTTTGCCGCGCTAGCCAGGTCAGGATTCTAGACCCCAGGATATGGAGGCTAGGCAGGAATCTCAATCAGTGCTGGGACTCCATGAAGTATAACTTTATTGATGATTTTCTTTCAGATGGAACTGCTTGTTTAGGGCCAAAACGTATAGTTTTCTATGCTATGCTTCGGTTCATTAATCTTGGCAGGGAATTTGTTAAAGAAATTTCAATTTTCAACTGTACTTCATACTAAATCGCTCAAGAAATGTTTTCGCAAAATTCGAAAGAAAAGAAAGACGAATTCCGGCACATTCAGGCTAAAATTTTGATCAAGTTTTTTCCATAACTTCTTCTGCTTCATCTCATATGTGTATGAGCAGCTAATGTTAACGGTTTAGATTCTCATAAATTTCCCAGTAGTGCAGTAAGTCGACACTATCTCAAACATCGATTGCCGCATATTTTCCCAGAATGAAAACACAGCGAAACATACGAAAACACGAACGCCTCGAAGTTGTTCGAAAACTCGTTGTGTGTGCGCGCACAAAATGTGTTCATAAATACCAAGAAGACACAACAAATGTAAATGTAAACAGCAACGAACACACACACATATAGAGAAAAGCAAATGAACACCACTAATAGCAACAACAGCAATAACAACAGACATAATAACAACCACAATATGAGAGCAACTCACTGACGGTTAATTAGGAAAGGTCAGTTAAGTGGAAAACCATAACGAATTTTGTCATTGTGAGAAGCTGGGAGCAACAATAACAACAACAACAACAATAAGCCAAATGCGAGTGAATGAAATTCGAATAAAATTGGCATTTGAATGTGGACCAGCAAACGCCACTGGCCGGTTGGTAAAATAAAAATTTTATTGTTCAATGCGAAATGAGTGAGAAGTGACGACGACGACGACGACGACGGTGAAGACAAGACTAGAGTCTAGTTGGACATGGCACACGAAGAGTCGGGAGCCCACAATTGCATGGCAGTCAATTTCAATTTAAATGCGCTCTTTGCCAATATCTGCCGCAGATAGACGTCTGGGCGGCCATTTAAGCCGACACCATTTCGGCGAGATTGCGCGAACACGAACCGATGAGCTCTGCTTTGGATGTGCGTCAATTCGTTTAGTTGCGTCCTCAGTGATTGTGTGTGTGTTGTGTGTGCGTGTGTCCATCAATTTGGCGTGTTCGCTTTTCTGGGCGTCGGTCTGTCCGCCCGTCATCCGGTTGAGGCGAACGAAAAGCGCTCATAATGACATTCAGCCATTTGCTGCGATTATTTATCGAGCATTAATAAAAGATCAGCGTTTAGATAAGAGACACACACACTCAAACATACACACACACACGAGACACATGTAAATCGTGAGATGCGTATGTGCACATGTGCCACCTCCCCCAGCCACACGAGTGACTACAGCTGCCGCTCTTGCTGGCATTGCCACTGCCACTGCCAACCGACCAACCAACCAACCAACCATCCAGTCAGCCTCACGCGCATTGGCGTCAAGTGCAATGCCAAGTTTCTGTGCCGCACATGCCGCTTTGTGCGCTCACTTTTATATGCGCAAAATTTACGATTTTTTAAAAAGTGTCAAAACGTTGCCATTGCCGCCCGCTTCTGCGTCCGTTCGCCCGGTCCGCTATTGGTTTTGAATTCAGTTTCGGATTGGTGCGATTTGTGGCCGCTGCTGGCAATGACGATGGTGCTGGTGTTGCCAGCAATGGCACCGAGAGGTGCTGGTGGTCGCAGCCACTAGTTGCTGTTGCCGACTGTCGACTGCGAACTGCCGCCTGCAGATGCTCGACTGCATAGAACGTGCTGCGGCAGGCGTTGCCGGCGCGCCGTCACGTTGCATGTTGCATGTGTTGTATGTGTTGTCTGCGCGTTGTTGGATAAATCAATTGAAAATTGATATCAAATAAAATTGCTATATTATAACTTAATATGAGTTTCGTTAATTTGAAAAATTTACGATCTACGAGAGCTAAGAAAAATGGTAAATAATGACCATATGCGCTGCTCGAATATTTATGTGTGTGCGCGTCGAGCGTAGTTCCAAGCATACAGAATATACTATAAACTTACGTGTGTGTTCTTTGTTAAATGCTACACACGGTTGCTGCAAGTTGTTGCGGCATTTTGCTTATCTTTGAAATTATCAGATTTTTCGTATTTCCATAGCAACAATCGGTTTAACGAGTTAAAGAGCATTTGGTACAACAATTTGTATGGTGTTTGTGTGTGTGTGTCTGTGTACCATAAAGTGGCAGAAATATAGAAAAACCCTCTTTGGTATGAGTTGTAAATTTTCAGAAAAAGTATCAAACTAGAATTTAGTGAATGTCTTTTCAAATACATTTGAATGGCTTTAGGTGGAAATTTGAATGGATTTAAAGTTGTTATAGCAATTGAGGGTTGATTGTTGAAGCGGCTAATGGTGTGAAGATTGATTCGGGGTTCGGTCCTTGGAAATTACCAGTCAACAAGATTTTAATGAAGTAGTTACTGTAAATATTTCAAAGCAGACAGAATAATAAAAGTTAATGAATTGCCAAGAAAAGTTTTAAGACGAAAAGGTATAATTTTCTCAGCTCCTTCACTCTCCATTGTCGTCAATAAGATTTTGAATTGAATAATTACTAAAAATATAATAATAGTGAATAAAAAAAGTATATAAATATATAACTATAAATATAAAAATAATTATTAAAAATCATAAAAGTGAAGTTTGGCTAAGCCATCTTGGCGTAAAATGAAAGGCAATGTTTGAAGAAATTTCAGCTCATGCACTCTTCATTGTCCCCAAAAAGATTTTAATTAAATAATAACTAAAAATATTTTCAAAAAGATGATAAAAGTGAAAACACCTTCTTGGAGTAAAATTAAAAGGTATAATTTGAAGAAATCTCAGCTCATGCACTCTTCATAATTCATTTTAATTGTCTTCCCATTCTTTTCTTCAAGTTGCATTAGTTTGCGGTACTAGACGAATAGTCATCACTAGGATCGAGTTCTTTGCTGAAGTTTGCCAAAAATATTCGAGTTCTAATGAATCATTAGAACAAATTGTGGTAACATTTATGCCCCATGAGCCAACAGTACTGGACGAATAAGTCATCTTTAGCTAGGATCGAGGTCTCTGTTGAGCTTTAGTGAATTACTAGAACAACTCGTGAACATATCGAGATCTTCTTCTGGTATCGGTAAGGACCCACAAAGGGGTTTATGTGTGGTCAGCTACACCAATCTACCTTCTTTACGTTGTCATCCTCAACTCTTTCAATGCTGCTGCAAACATTGCCAAGTTTTATTCTACGAGCATCAGTGGACAGCAAACAATTTATTATAATAATTTTTAATAATAATAAGGGAGAGGGCTGGGGTGTGAACCGGGTTTTGTTTTTCGGCTCTAACTTTTCTCAGAATAAAGATATCGAAAAATCGAAGATACCGTTGGAAAGGTGAATATATAACGCAACTTTGTTATGAAGACAGATTACCGTTTTGATTGAAATTTAACTCTCTACGTCCAATTTTCTAAGAACGTGATTTTTCGCTTTTTCAAAAAAGTGGCTGGGTTGTGAACCATCTGGAAAATCCCTATTAAAGTCGGAAAATACGAAGAAAACACCCATAACTTTTAAGTACATTGAGAATTTATTTAATCAGGAAGCCTCAAGAGGTGAAAAAAAGTTATAATGACGCCTCTTAGGCCAAAAAATCGCAATGAATGAAACTGCTCAATTTTTTAAATTTTCATCCTAATCTGTGTCGGAATGTTTGCATGTGAAATACGAACGTGTTCTCGTATTGGCTCACTTCAAGTGAACACAACGAAATCGAGTTAAATTATATAAAATGACTTTATTTTAATATATCCGTCCATATTTGACAGTGTTAGAACAAATGTAGTACGAAAAACAGGTGGTTCATAACCCAGCCACCTCAGTGGTTCACAGCCCAACCACGATGCCATTTTGGAAACTTTAAAATAAACGACACTTCCAATCATAATTCGACATAAACAAATATTGCATCGTAAAATAGAATCAAAACACTAAATAAACATGTATTACACAGACTTTTTGCAATAAGCTCAGTCTCTTGGATAGCACTTTAAAAAAAAGCCAACAAGTTTTCGCAGTCGATTTTCAAACACGATGTCTTTCAAACTCGATTGCTGCCACAAGCAATACGTGTTTGTACTTCGGTGTAACCACAGAGCAGAGTCATATCATAAGACAAAATTGACAGTTGAAAGATTGGCGATATGTCAATTAGGGAAAGAAAAAACGGCAATGGTTCACACCCCAGCCTGGTTCACAACCCAGCCCTCTCCCTTACAAATAATTTTGATAATAATCACTATAAAAATTATAACATGTTTCTTGTCAATAACTGTTTAATAATCTTGCTTGTCAGTAATTAGTAGTCAGTATCGAGTAGCATGCATTAACCTTTGAGTCAACAGTGCTGCTTGTCTACAATGTAAAATGTCGACTTATCAGTCAAAAATATATAAGTGCGACGTGTAATTGCAATCACATGACTGTAAATGAGGCAGAGAACAAAATTAAAAACAGCACAATATCACAACATATTTTAATAACACATTCGAAAGCCATGTTCCAGAGTTGTCAGAGTCGGTAAAATACAGTTTAAGGCAGAGAAGTATGCAAGATTTCATTATGGAGGGCTTTCGTACACAACTTGCGGGCCTAATACCAATCTAGAACCATATTTGCCACATTAAATGTCTGTGGTAAACACATATTTGAAGGGTTTTGAAGCGCCGCAGCTCCCATTTTCGTGTTGCACTGCTTTAAGAAATGTTTTTTTTCTCAATTTTTTTGTGGATATCTTCATATCGGTTTTGATCGATGATTTTGTGGCATCTTCACAATGTGCCCCAAACGCTTTGAAAGCTTTGCTGATTTCGTAGCGGTTGATTAAAAGATTTCATCGCATAATTGCGCGCCGCTGTGCCGACATTTTGCATGCGGTTCCACCCTAATGATGTATGAGGTACTTGAAGTAAATTTGCGTAGTGATGACTGAAAGAGAAAGATTTGCTGTTATTCAATTTTATGTGCACTTTTTGTTATTTACACATTTTTTATTTTTGTTTCAATTAAAACTGGCTTACTGCTTCTTCTTCTTCTTCTTTTATATTAGCTTTCGTATTTTTCTTTTTTCAACATTGCTCAAGCCGCATACTTATTCTCAAACACTTCGTGTTATTTCATATTTTGTCACTGTCCCAGACAAAAGACTTAAGCGAGCAACTCATCACACCATATGTTGCTGCTGCTTATAAAATTCCTTCCGTACACTTTTGTTCTTTACTAATTTTTATATTTTCATAAAATGAGCATAAAACATAATCCAATTCCCACTCTCTGGCAATCTTCAACTTCCGCTGTTGCCTTCAGTGCAGCGCATTCAATATGCCACAAGCGTTCGCGCACCCGCTGATAGAGACGTGTTTCATTTGGCGCCCTACTTAACCAAACGGAATCAATATTATATATCTCGTGTGCTCGTTTGTTGTTGTTGCTATTTGTTATTTATTCACTTTTATAAAACCCATACCGAGAAAAAAATTGTTTTGGTGTGTTGTTGCTTCGATAAACGGAGAAATTATAATTTTTCTTAAATTAATCACAGAATGTAAGTAACGCCACATGAAGCGCATACCCGACCAACACAACAAATATAACAGCAAAAACAACAATAAGAACAATAAGAATTGGTGTGGCAGCAGGCAGTTTATAAACTGGAAGATAAATGGACATCCCACAGCGCCGTCCGACGCACAATTCAAATTCAAAATTCAGCCGATTCAAATTCAGCCGATTCGACTGCCGCGCGTTCTCAGACAACAGCAGCAATGAGCATTTTCCTCCAAAAAAAACGTATATCTTTAATTTCCGAAAGAGTTTTTGTCTTTGTACATTTCTCTTGTTCATCAGAGTTGCCTTTCTTTCACTTAACGAGCTGGCGTTGGGCGCTTAAACCAACTCGAATTGATTGCGCTCAGTTTCGTTTAAGTTCAACACCAGCTTTTTGACGTTGCACGCCGGCTCAAAGTTGGACTGGACTTTGATGCGAGTTGTTGTTGTTGTCGACAGCATGCTGGTCGACATCATTGGCGGCTGCTATTCTTGGCACCCAAAAAATTAAATGAAATTTGTGAATGGCAGCCACAGAGTGGAGCAGCAAAAGGCAGCGGCGGAAAGGTGTGCTGTGTTCCATTTGTTGTCGTTGCTGCTGTGTGCTGCAACTGCAGTCAATTGGTTATTTAATCAAATCTTTTAAATTGTACTAAGAACAAGAAAATGAAATTATTAGAGAGAGTAAAGCAATGAAATTAAAAATATGCAGAATGAAAAGTGAAAAATTTAGTTGAAGTTCTTAGTATCGTAAGTGATATATATATTCCAATTCAATTAAATTCAATCTAATCCAATTCAATTCAGTCCAATTCAATTCATTACAATTCAGCTCCATTTAATTGAGTTAAATTTAAAGCAATTAATTCAAATAAATTAAATTCAATTCAATTTAAATCAATTCAATTCAACTCGATTCAATTCAATTCAATTAAATTAATTTCAATTCAATTTAAATTAATTAATTCAAATAAATTCAATCCAATTTAATTCAATTCAATTCAATTCAATTCAATTCAATTCAATTCAATTCAATTCAATTCAATTCAATTCAACTCTATTCAATTCAATTCAGTTTAAATCAGTTCAATTAAATTCTATTCAATTCAATTCAGTTCAATTCAGCTCAATTCAATTCAATTTAATTCAATTCAATCTAATCCAATTCAATTCAGTTCAGTTCAATTCAATTCAATTAAATTTAATGTAATTAAATTTAAATCAATTAATTCAAATCAATAGAATTCAATTAAATTCAATTTTAAACCAATTCAATTCAACACGATTCAATTCAATTCAGTTTAATTCAATTCAATTTAATTAAATTAAATTTAAATCAATTAATTCAAATAAATTAAGTTCAATTCAATTCAATTAATTCAAATCAATAAAATTCAATTCAATTCAATTTAAACCAATTCAATTCAACACAATTCAATTAAATTCAGTTCAATTCAATTCAATTCAATTCAATTCAATTCAATTCAATTCAATTCAATTCAATTCAATTCAATTCAATTCAATTCAATTCAATTCAATTCAATTTAATTTAATTCAATTTAAATCAATTATTCCAAAAAAATTAAATTCAATTAAATTTAATTCAATTCAATTCAATTCAATTCAATTCGATTCAATTCAATTCAAATCAATTCAATTCAATTCAATTCAATTCAATTCAATTCAATTCATTTCAATTCAATTCAATTTAATTTAGTTCAATTTAAATCAATTAATTCAAATAAATTAAATTGAATTCAATTCAATTAAATTTAATTTTCAATTTAATTCAATTTAATTGAAATCAAATCAATTCAACTCGATGCAATTCAATTTAATTAAGTTTAAATCAATTCAATTCAATTCGATTCAATTCAATTTAGTTCAATTCAGTTCAATTCAGTTCAATTCAGCTCAATTCAGTTCAATTCAGTTCAACTCAGCTCAATTCAATTCAATTCAATTCAATTCAATTCAATTCAATTCAATTCAATTCAATTCAATTCAATTCAATTCAATTCAATTCAATTCAATTCAATTCAATTCAATTCAATTCAATTCAATTCAATCCAATCCAATCCAATCCAATCCAATCCAATCCAATCCAATCCAATCCAATCCAATCCAATCCAATCCAATCCAATCCAATCCAATCCAATCCAATCCAATCCAATCCAATCCAATCCAATCCAATTCAATTCAATTCAATTCAATTCAATTCAATTCAATTCAATTCAATCCAATCCAATCCAATCCAATCCAATCCAATCCAATCCAATCCAATCCAATCCAATCCAATCCAATCCAATCCAATCCAATCCAATCCAATCCAATCCAATCCAATCCAATCCAATCCAATCCAATCCAATCCAATCCAATCCAATCCAATCCAATCCAATCCAATCCAATCCAATCCAATCCAATCCAATCCAATCCAATCCAATCCAATCCAATCCAATCCAATCCAATCCAATCCAATCCAATCCAATCCAATCCAATCCAATCCAATCCAATCCAATCCAATCCAATCCAATCCAATCCAATCCAATCCAATCCAATCCAATCCAATCCAATCCAATCCAATCCAATCCAATCCAATCCAATCCAATCCAATCCAATCCAATCCAATCCAATCCAATCCAATCCAATCCAATCCAATCCAATCCAATCCAATCCAATCCAATCCAATCCAATCCAATCCAATCCAATCCAATCCAATCCAATCCAATCCAATCCAATCCAATCCAATCCAATCCAATCCAATCCAATCCAATCCAATCCAATCCAATCCAATCCAATCCAATCCAATCCAATCCAATCCAATCCAATCCAATCCAATCCAATCCAATCCAATCCAATCCAATCCAATCCAATCCAATCCAATCCAATCCAATCCAATCCAATCCAATCCAATCCAATCCAATCCAATCCAATCCAATCCAATCCAATCCAATCCAATCCAATCCAATCCAATCCAATCCAATCCAATCCAATCCAATCCAATCCAATCCAATCCAATCCAATCCAATCCAATCCAATCCAATCCAATCCAATCCAATCCAATCCAATCCAATCCAATCCAATCCAATCCAATCCAATCCAATCCAATCCAATCCAATCCAATCCAATCCAATCCAATCCAATCCAATCCAATCCAATCCAATCCAATCCAATCCAATCCAATCCAATCCAATCCAATCCAATCCAATCCAATCCAATCCAATCCAATCCAATCCAATCCAATCCAATCCAATCCAATCCAATCCAATCCAATCCAATCCAATCCAATCCAATCTAATCTAATCTAATCTAATCTAATCTAATCTAATCTAATCTAATCTAATCTAATCTAATCTAATCTAATCTAATCCAATCCATTGCTTTTGTTTATTTAAAAATTTGGTTGCAAAAATTTTTAGTTCAATTGAATAAAATTCAAGATTAATAATTAAAACAAAAAACAACTATAATGTTTTTCTATGCCTTCACCACACTTACACCAATCCCCCAATAGATTAGCACAAAGTCAACCATGCACCCACCTCTCAGCGCAACAGGCAAACAACATTTCCCCACTCAACCGATTGGCAACGTTCCATTGCCGTAACGTCTGCCACGGCTTTCTGACATTGTCAGGCAGTAAAAATCATTATTAATTAATTTACACCAAATTGTGCGCCAGCCCCCTTTCAATTATTTTAACACCGAAACGTACACGACTACCGAGTTTCAGCAGCAGCACGGCGTTCATTACAAAGTCACCGCTCATAATGACGCGAAACACCTCTGCCACAGCCACAGTAAACAGCAAACAGCGAAAGCAACAGCCACGACCACCGCACACGTACGTGCGGCAGCAGCTGTCTTCAGTTGTAGTCGCCGCTGTCGCTGTTGCTGTCGCTGCCGCCGCCGATGATGGAGAGCCACGTAGCCGCCGCTGCTCAATGACTCTAATTCACATGTCACGTTCAACATTTGCTGTTGCTGTTGCTGCTGTTGAGATTGCGATAAACAGTGGCAGCAACAACAACAACAACAATAGTAGCAACAACAATGTTGATGCTGCTGCTGTGCCAGACGTGAAGAAAAAATTGAATCATCATTAAGATTGGCTAACATCAAGTGAATAACAAAAACAACAACACTAACAACATCAACGTATTATAACAATAAGTCTTCAACAACAACAACAACAACAACAACAATAACAACAACAACAGTAGCAACAACAGTAGCAAATAGCAATACGCAGTAACGAGCGATGCGCAGTCGAAACGTGCACCACCAGCTGTTCAGCCACAATGAGACACACTCACACACATACAAAAACAATAAAATCTCAAAAAGCAATAACAACAGTAGTAAACATTGCAACAACAACAATAGCATTACAATTAAATACAACACAACTGCACATTGACTGACTGCTTGAATTAGTTCAAGTCTGACAATGTGGTGGGTCCGTACTTATTGTTGTTGGCTGCTTTAAAGAAATGTGATAAAGTAAAAATACAAGTTTTAAAACTATTAACAATGCAATAAATTAATAAAAAGTAATTCTACAAAAGTTGTCTCCTATCGTGTGATGAGCGATTGAAGCAAAAGTGAGACCTGTAGTCCATCTAAACTGAACAAAAATTTTAAATATTGCTGGTTATTGATTTTTTTAGCTAATTTTATTCAAGTGAATATTGCAAATTACCAAAAATATCTTATTTAAATATTTAATGTGCGTAGCGAAAATTTTGTTTGAATATTTTGAGAATAAAATAAAAACTTGTTATAAAGAAAACTTTGTCATTTAGGTTCAAAATCTCCCGAAATCAATGCAGTTACAAAGCATTTTTTGTATGTTGTACCCAGTTCAGTAAACTGTTTAATTTCTTTAAATTCATTCACTTTTAGCAAAATTCCCATTCATTCAAAAATAACTTCTCTAAGCTTATATAATTTCAATAAATTTCAAGTGCTCGATTCAATCTGATTTCAACGACCACATCAAAGCGACGCGTCACTTCATTCATCATTCGTTCCAGCACTTTCGATGATTGAAATTAGCGGCAAGCAAACAAGCGGTACGTGCCGCAACCAATGAGTAATTGCGCAAAATGTAAACCGTACCAAAAACAACAACAACAACAAAAACAACAAAAGAGCAAATACAACAATAACAACAACAATAAAGCAATTACAACAACAACACTAAAAGAGCAGCGCCGAAGAGCAGATATCAAAATCTGACCTCATGTTAGCTGACGCGTAAAAAAGTAAAAATTAAATATTAAAATGAAAAATGAACTAACTATTTAGTGATGAATTATAAAAAGAGCAAACAATCTAAATTGTAGCAACAACAACAGCAACTGCGACTTCATAATTGAAAACGATGTGTAGGCAATGTGTGTGTTAAACGCAAGTTTAATGAGCTTTAAAATGTTCTAAAATGCTACAATTTGAAAAGATTATTAAGCAGAAATTATTATGCTGTGTTGTTGTTGTTGTTGTGCGTGCTTGCTTACTGGCGCACATCATTTGGTTGATTGTCGAGTGATGTTGCTGTTATTATTATTGCTGTTGTTATTATTATTATTATTGTGGTTGCTGGTTTACTGGTTGGTTGTTGTTATTGTTTGCTGTTGTAGCTTGTTGGCATTTTTTCGGTTGTTTGTTGCCTCATCATGGCCTAATTGGATAACCATGGCTGTGGCCACATAATATGCTCGTTAATTGTTAATACGCTCGTTAATGAATTTGAACCGGCATTTAGGGTGCCATGTCCGTCACTTGGATGCGACGTAATATTGTTTTTTTGTTTTTGTTTTCTTTGGCACAGCTGGGTTGTTATATGAAAATTGAGTTTGACTAACTTTTGAGTAACAAATTACAAGGGAAATTGTTCTTAGGTCACAATGAAGAGTTTTGAGTAGGAAAGAGGAAGCTTTAGGAAAGAAGAAGCATTAGGAAAAGGAAATTTGACAAACTAGTGTAAATGTTAAAATATGAAAGCAAAAAATATAGAAAAGTATGGGAAATTCAATATACACAAGTACTGTAATTTCAATTGCGATGTGATGTGATTCAATGAAATTCAATGAGAAATGTTTGAATCTATTATCTAAAAAATTTGGTGGATCTTTTTAAAGATCAATGAAACTCGTTTTTACTTGGGGTGGATTTTGCATACTTTTGATTACATTCTTTTAGTCTTATCTAGAAGAGAGATAGAGGTGGTCATGTAAAGGCTCTGTATAAGACAATCGATGTGGCCTGTTGTGATACTGCACTTCCGTTCGTTTATAATATTTACCCAACACTTTTTCTTCAACATGTGTTAGAACACATATTTCAAAGGAAAGTGGAAAGAGAGGGGGTACAGAAGCAGAAAAGAACCAGAACAGAACCAGAACAGAACCAGAACAGAACCAGAACAGAACCAGAACAGAACCAGAACAGAACCAGAACCGAACGCGAACAGAATCAGAACAGAACAGAACCAAAATGGAACAGAAGAGAACAGAACAGAATAAAAAGAACCATAACATAACAGAACAGAACCGAAAAGAACCAGAACAGAACCAGAACAGAACCAGAACAGAACCAGAACAGAATCAGAACAGAACAGAACCAAAATGGAACAGAAGAGAACAGAACAGAACCAGAACAAAACCAGAAAAGAACCAGAAACGAACCAGAACTGAACAGAACACAACCAAAACGGAACAGAAAAGAACAGAGCAGAATAAAACAGAACCATAACATAGCAGAACAGAACCGAAAAGAACCAGGACAGAACCAGAACATAACCGAAAAGAACCAGTACAGAACCAGAACAGAACAGAACAGAACCAGAACAGAACCAGATACAGAACAGAACCAGAACAGAAGCAGAACAGAACCAGAACGGAACCAGAAGAGAACAGAACCAGAACAGAACCAGAACAGAAGCAGAACAGAACCAGAACAGAACCAGAACAGAAGAGAACCGAACGGAACAGAACAGAATAAAACAGAACCATAACATAACAGAACAGAACCGAAAAGAACCAGTACAGAACCAGAACAGAACCAGAACAGAACCAGAACAGAACCAGAACAGAACCAGAACAGAACCAGAACAGAACCAGAACAGAACCAGAACAGAACCAGAACAGAACCAGAACAGAACCAGATACAGAACAGAACCAGTACAGAACCAGAACAGAACCAGAACAGAACCAGATACAGAACAGAACCAAAAAGAACCATGACAGAACCAGAACAGAACCAAAACAGAACAGAACCAGAACAGAACAGAACCGAACCAAAACAGAACCAGAACAGAACCAGAACAGAGGCAGAACAGAACCAGAACAGAACCAGATACAGAACAGAACCAAAAAGAACCATGACAGAACCAGAACAGAACCAAAACAGAACAGAACCAGAACCAGAACAGAACAGAACCGAACCAAAACAGAACCAGAACAGAACCAGAACAGAACCAGAACAGAACCAGAACAGAATGGAACAGAACAGAACCAGAAAAGAACAGAACAGAACTAGAACCAGAACAGAACAGAAACAGAATAAAATAGAACGGAAAAGAACAGAACAGAACTTAAATCAGAACAGAACGAGAACAGAATCAGAATAGAACAGAATAAAACAGAACAGAGTAAAACAGAATAGAACAGAACTTACAGGTAACGCCGAATAAAAAAGACGGTTGGAAGTTGTTTCTTTTAAATTTCAAAAGTTTTTAAATTTTCTGCCAAAAGTGTACTTACTAGGGATCGCAATTTTTTGCCATTTTGCGATCCCGGGATTTTCGGGATTGAAAAGTCAAATCCCGGGATCCCGGGATTTAATCCCGGGATTCATATAACAAATTTTTTAATAAAACAATTTTCCCGAATTGCATAAATACTTGTTTATAATATATTTATCATAAAAATGGACACATTTTAATCACATTTGGGTAGTTTCAAGATTTTTTATCTTGAATTTAATCACATTTTGTTTAACCCTTCAATTCCCATGTCCAAAATAGTGAAAAAGAAAATTTTCTTTTTATATAAAATAGCTTAAATACATACGTTTGGATAAGACAAAAAAATACATAAAAAAGTTTTAAGCTACCCTCATTTTTATATTAAAAGAAACCATACAAACTCGCACTGCTTTAATTACGCGTGAAACAAATGAATAAATTTGACAAATGACGTTTCGCTAGTGTTGCGAGGAAAATTAAATAAACAAGTACTACTAATTGACTTTGCTATACAAGTGTTAGAATTTTAAAATAAAAACCTATGTGGTAGGAAAACAAATATTAAGCATCTGTCACCTACAGGTTGGGAATTGAAGAGTTAACTTAAAAGTTTTTCATTTGACATTTAACTTCAGTTTCATAGCATTTTGTTTTATCCAAAAATGACACTTAAACATAACTTATTACTTTGCAACCGATGTATCATAAAGTGCATATATATGCATATTTGATAAAAAAAATAAAATAGTTAATTTGTTTGTGCTTTTAGTTTTACTTCGATTATTTCGATAAAAAAGTTAAGCGTTTTGATTAACTAAAAACTGAGATCTTAAAAATGCAAAGGCATTAAGTGTTTTGTTCTCTTATCTAGAGCGAAATTTATTTCAAATGAACCCTGCTGAAGAGAAACATCCTTCAGATTCAACACTTGTTGGTTGAATGCTTAGTAAATAATCATAAGCCTTTTGCAAAAGACGCACTCTATCCCCTCCCTTCTCCCTCAAATAAGGAATTGGGTTTTTGTGCCTTAAAATTTATTTCATTTGAACTTTGAAGCATCTTTTGCAATCCCGAAAATCCCGGGATAAAAGAATTTGAATCCCGGGATTTTCGGGACTGGAAAAAGTCCGGGATCCCGGGATCCCGGGATTGCGATGCCTAGTACTTACGTGTTTTTATATAATTTTTTAGCTACCTTTTGTGAATAACCAATGAAGTAGACGAGTGTTGTATCAGACCAAATTGGGAATCGAATCCAAAGCCCCCGGACTACTGAGGTCGGCTATCACAACATAACACAAACGATTTTGTTTTTACACAAAAATCACCATCACAATAATGATCGCAATTTTGCTCTCATGAATTATGCATCGTGATTACGATAGTTTCGATTGTATTAGTTCCTTGCAAATGTATGGCAGTGATTGATCCTTTTGTATTTTGTACCGAATAATGATCGTGATCGATGCAGCTCTAATTATGCTCAAACGATCATAATCGTACACCAAGCAGATCCTTAACTAATCATGACAAACATCCATCATCAGGATGTTTTTTCAGCACAGGAGGTGGAAAATATTTATGGAGTCTGATAAATCTATATCTACCAGCTTGCCGTATAAAAACCACTCCCTGTTCAGTGATTTACCGAAGTGGACAAAATAGTGGGTTTCTTTTTATTTCTATAAAGTTATTTCGAGTTTATATAATCAACTCCCAATTTTTCTCATACGATTATAATAGAACACCTGCCAGGTCCTTAAAAGAACGTGGCAGTGATCGGTCGTTTGGTATCTTTTGTTACAGGACAATGATTTTTAGCGAAAAAGTTTAAAAATCTTCAAAGAAACTAGTAGATCCATGTCTACGAGTCTCCCGTATTTCTACAAATTAAAAACCACCCAATGTTCGGTGATTTTGCAAGGTGGAACACATAGCAGTTTTGTGTCACGTGATTTACTTAGACCAAATCTCTCAAATCTTTTCTGACAGGATCATATTAATGGTCACTTGCTTGCTTCAAGATCGTCACCGATAGTTTAGTAGTATTTTTTATGTTTCCTTACATGATTCTAAGATGATTTTGTATTTTTCTTACACGATCATGGAGACGTAAGAAAAGAGTTGAAATGATCTGGACATGAATGATTGAATACAAAACCTGGTTGAAATGTTTCCCAAAAATACTTACCGGAAAATTTCACATATGAGTCAGTGAACTGAAGAAGTACCTTTGGGTTAAAGTTAATGTCTGAAAACCGAACCTAAAGAAATAGTTTACTCATTGGTTCACAAAAAATGTTCATTTTTCCACCCAAAAATTTCTTAATAATCATCAAGGAACTGTAATTGAAATTATTATTATTATTTTTTTTTAACTATTAGCAATGTTGCAGACTTAATAATATCTATGTTGCCACCGCTATGACCGCTGCTTCACTGTTGCCTTTTGCAGCAACAAACCTTCAGTGTTGCATGCCACTGATGCGTTCGTTCTATCGGAACACTGTGTGTGCTAATAACGCACCTTATATCATGTTTGCCACATTCCACTTGCCACTTGCCACTTGGTGTTCATTTATCGTTGCATTTAATGCCAATTTCGCCTGACAGCCTCCCGAAATAAAACTGTCAATTGGCAAATTTATGGCACGCTTTTGCCGTTGGTGGTTTCTAGACGTGATTTTTTGCATTCCTTATTGTGGTTGTTGGTGTTATTGTTGTCTTGGCTGCTGTTGTTGTTGTAGTGTGGGGCATTTGCCAGCGAAACGAGTTTCGAATTTTTAATTGCCAACCGATAGGCCGCTTAATGTCTATTGCGACGCGTATTCTAGGCTCACACATTGCTCTCGACCTGCGTGTGCTTGTGAACGAAATCTGCATGAAATGCAAATCATTTACACGGCATATTTTGAACGAATTAACACCCGCCCACTTGTGTGCGAACGCGCATAAACGATGCTAATTTTCGTACGCCCCTCGCGAGCGCTGCACAACGCTACATAAACGCTCGAGTGGCTGCGTGCTTACAGCTTTTTTCCCCCGTTTACACTGCTGTGCGTTTGTGTTTGGTGTTGTTGTTGCTGAATTTTTTGGGGGGTAAGCTAATAAATCTGCAAATTGCCCCCGTCATAAGTGTTCATCAACGAATTGAAAGCCCTTAATTTTGTGCGAATTTTATTGCCACAAGCCGCCGTCGCCGTCACAATTCCATTCGGTTTCGTTTATTTTCGCATTCACGTTCATTCATCCATTTGGCCCTGTCTGCGTTCGTGTGTGTGTGTTTGTGTATTTCTGTGAATATTGTTCTTGTATTTCTTTTGCTCCCTACATGTATTTCTCTCACTGATGTCTGTCTGTCTGTTTATATGTCCCTTTGTTTGTTTGTTTATTTGTAAATGCTGTGTTCTGACTGTGTTTACGTTGCGGCGTGGCTGCGCGTGCGCATTCGTATGCCGAACGCACTGTTAATGATACGCCTAAATACTTGATTGAAGGCTGCGGATCCGCGTGCAGGCAAGTAGAGGCGGCGGCGCCCTAAGTATACACATTTACCTTTTATTTGATTTGATTCCATTTCATTTGGTTTAATGACGTTTTTTTGTGCTTGCTTTGGTTTCGATTGGTCACGCAGAATTAACTGAGACATGGTTTGGCATTGATTTGTACCGGACAGTGGCGACTGGTGTGTTGTCATCTTTGCGAAAAGTGCTTATGAGAAAAGTTGCATGTGAAGTGGGCAAGTTTATTTTTAAATCTTAGTTTGTATACAAATTTCTTTGAAAAGCTTTGAAAATGAATTCTGGTGAAGACATTGTAACGACAGGCAGTTGTAGTTTCTTAGCAAAAATATATTTGGAACAGTAAATGCAACTCGATTTAATATTTTAAGTCTGATTCCATGTCTCAGTTCATGGTTTTGTATAAAAAATTTATGAAACATTGATAAAATTTTGACTAAAACAAATAAAAAATCAACAAGTTTTACCTAAAAATATTAATTCTTTTATAAGAAGTGGCCATTTTTTCAAAAATTGTTAAAAATCATATAAACGAATTTAAGAAGTATATATATAAAAAATTTAAAACAAAGTAAAAAATTTTTCACATATAATCTATGCGAATCTTGATTACGCGCACTTTAGTTTTTCCTCTTAAATTTATTGTTTTATATAGAAATAACAAAAATTTTTCCTTTTTTTTTAGTTAAAAATATTCAACTATTGGTTTTGTCTTTTTCAAAAAGTTGTTTCAAATTCAAATGATATTATTATTTTATTATATTATTATTTTTATTATTATTTATATTATTATTTTATTTATATTTATTTTTGCTCCTAAAATTTATGATTTATATAGAAATAACAAAATTGTGTGTTGAATAAAATTTTTTTTTTTTAATTTAACTACTTATTTTTTCTTCTTCAAAAATTTATTTAAGTTTCAACTTTTATTTTGTCGATGAAAAAATTTAAAGTTTTGTTTTGCTCGACAAAATTTTACCTTTCTTTTAGTTGAAAAAATTCAATGAGTGGTTTTTTCTTCTCAAAAAGTTGTTCAATTCAAATTCAACTTTTATTTTATTATTTTGTATTAATTTATTTTTGCTCTTTTAATTTATTTTGTTTTATTTTATTTTATTTTATGTTATTTTATTTTATTTTATTTTATTTTATTGTATTTTATTTTATTTTATTTTATTTTATTTTATTTTATTTTATTTTATTTTATTTTATTTTATTTTATTTTATTTTATTTTATTTTATTTTATTTTATTTTATTTTATTTTATTTTATTTTATTTTATTTTATTTTATTTTATTTTATTTTATTTTATTTTATTTTATTTTATTTTATTTTATTATTTAATTTTTATTTATTTTTGCGCCTAAAATTTATGATTTATATTGAAAAAACCAAATTGTTTGTTGAAAAAACTATTCCTTTTTTATTTTACTTTTCTTTTTTTTTCTTCTTCTAAAAGTTATTTAAATTTCAACGTTTATTTTGCCGTTGAAAAAACACAAACTTTTCTTGCTTCTTCTTTTTAAAAAATGTATTAATTAAGTTATTTTGAATTTGTAAAACTTCGTAATACTTCATACTTCATAAAAAAATTAAATTGTTAAAGACATTCCGCCGTAAGATTTACTCTTCAAACAATTGTTATATACCTCTTATTTATTTCTTTTATTTTTGTATTTAATTTATTCATTTTCTATTTTATTTATTTCTTTTATTGTTATTTCTTTCTATTTCTTTTCTCAAATTCAATTCTTCTTTTTCAACTCTTTTTCTTTAGGGGCCGTTCAAATATTACGTAAGCAGATTTATTACAATTATTTACCCCCCCATCCCCCTTGTCAGCAAAAGTAAGCAAAGCTCTTACTCCCTCCCCCCATGCTTACGTAAACATTTTTCAATTAAAAATGTATTTTTTTTATATTATAATTATAATGTTATAATTCTAATTTTAAAAATAAGAAAATAGATTTAGGATAGAGATTAGATTTTACTGATACAGTACTCAACATAGAGTAAGGGACAAAAATATTATAATCTTACGAACATAACAAACTTATTTTAAATTTTTGGTACACATATTAAATTCAAATTAACAGTCTTCAGTCCATGAAACCCGAATCCATGATTCTAAGTTTTCGATGACATTGGATTGCTTGGATTGCTGCTCAGTGTTGTGAGTCTGCTCACTTTCATCCGATTTTGGAATGTCTACGTCGTTCTCATCGAGCCATTCAACATCATGGTGCTCTAAATTTTGAATAATGCACATCAGCACTTTTGTACATTTTGTACTTTCGTACTTGTATGAGATTTTTTAAAACTTTCAAACAATTTTTGGTATAACTTGGATTTGTCTATTTGAAACGACATCTTATTTAAACGTTAAACTTTGGCTAATGGAATCAACGGTAACACAAATATTAACTTGCTTTGCTATGCTTACAATACATACGTCTACTCGCTATAGTATCCAAACGAAACAATACACTGACAGAGGAAATTTAGACAAGTGAACAGCGCGCGGTAATTCCCTGAATCGGTTCTAACATAAAGCGAGTGCCTAAACGTTGCGGGAATCCCCGAAAATGCGTTTCGTTTTCAAGCATAGACAATGTGAGGGTTGCCATTCGTGTAAAAAAGTAAATAACTACGGATGACGTAATCATCATCTAGACTCCCCTACCCCCCATGTCATCCAAAATAAGCAAAACAAAGACCCCCCCACCCCTCCATAGTGCTTACGTAATACTTGAACGGCCCCTTAGTAAAAAAACAAGTATTTAAAAAATTCTACGTGCAACCTAATTAAAAGCAAAATCAATAATTAAAAGAGGAAAAAACATCAAAATTTTTACCATGTATTGTATATTTCCTTT
The DNA here is from genome assembly GCA_963971225.1 of Melieria omissa. Classification (NCBI taxonomy): domain Eukaryota; kingdom Metazoa; phylum Arthropoda; class Insecta; order Diptera; family Ulidiidae; genus Melieria; species Melieria omissa. The sequence continues at coordinate 10,469,489 of OZ020269.1, forward strand.
CCAAAAAAACTCTTAAAATCATGTAAAAAAAAATGCTAAGTAAAACCAAATTTTGTTCCAAATTATCTTTTGAAAAAAATGTTAAGTAAAACCAAATTTGTATCCAAATTTTCCTTATTTTTTCCTTAAATTACCTTATTTCTTTAAATACGCTTACAAAAAACTTTCACGCACTTTCCTTACAATCTCCCATAAGCATTATGTGATCGGCTTGTTTGCTATCAAAAATGCCATTCAAAGCATTATATCATAGGTTTTTTGTCGGTTCTCACAGACCAGTGCATCTACGTGGCGCGCGTTTGTTGCTTAAGTCTTTTGTTCTACTACACATCCTGTTGACTGTGCACACCTCAACAACGGCAAACGGCAAAGCATAGCGCCCGCAGTGACATACCAATCAAATGCCAATATTAACGACAACAACAACAGCATACATCAACTTCCACAACAGCAAAATGTTATGTAGTACACATATTTAAGCTGCTTTTGTGGCTTTTGTTAAATCACCTTAATTAATTACCAACTCATTTGACAGCGATTTGAACGAGCAATAAATAATAAAACGATTCTATAAATCATCTTTTCTCACCGGTCGCCGGGCACTGCTGGTCTATGCGTGGCGTCCGCTGCCGCTGAAACTTGTGACTGTGACGTTGTGGCGGCTGCAGTGGCCTTTTTGCAGCATGTTTTATGCGTGTGTGTGTGTGTGTGAGTTCAACTTTATTTGATAAAAATATTTTAATACCGGCTTCTGATCCGCATAGTCCGGCAGCAGCAGCAGCAACAACAACACAGCCACTTTCTAGCGCAGCTGACGATGCGCTCAATATTTATAAGCAAAAGAGCCAAAGGCCTTTTAAGGCAAAAATAAATATGTGTACTTACATACTTTGCATTTTTTATGGTGAGACAACGTGCATGTGTGTGTGTGTGTGTTTGTTGCGCATCGATTTGGTCTGAATGAAATTGCTTAACAAGCCAACTAGTGCAGCCGAGTGACCATTCGATTGGGCGCGCTGTGTTATGATTTAGCGCTGTGGCGGCAATAACACCAACAACAACAACAACCATAACGTCATCAACAGCCGCCGTAGCATGCGGCAACAATTTGCTGTTGCTGTGTTTGCTTGCTTTGCATGCCAGCCAAGTTGGCTTTTCATGTGAGGCAGCGGCTGGTTGGCGGTCGGCATCTTCCCGGAAATTTTATTCTTCAGAGAGTTTCCCGCAAGTGTTTTGCTTTTTATCTTTCGATTTTTTGTTGTTGCATTAATGTGGTTTGGGTTTTCACTGCTTGTCGCGTTGAAATTGCTGCAATGTGCACAGTTTCGTTTGTTGTAATGGCGTTGTTGTTGTTGTTTCATTGTTGTGCAACATAGTAGAAGAATTGCTGTTGGTATGTTGTAGACACTTTAGTTGGAATGTTTTGCTGCAGTTGTTGTTGTTATTTTTTTTTGTTAACATTGCTATTACATGTTGAACCATTTTTGGATTTTGTGGCATTTAGATGTTGCAATTTTGACACTTAAAATTAGTTTTGCCTCTGTCAAATGATGAAATTGAAGTCAAGTCGCTGCTAAGTAAAAAAAAAACAGGTGCATTTTTTTATAAAAAGTGTGTAGTATTGGTTCTGATAAAGATGTGCTCAAACGGAGAAATTTTTTACAACACCCAAAGAATAGAAGACATGAATGGCTTTAAATAATTGAATTATGTAGGTCTTGAAAAAAATTTCTAATAAATTTAATCATTTTTCGATTGATCGAAAATTCGCCTCGACTTTAGCTTTGACTTAATTTAATGACTTGTGAAGTTTTTTTTCTATTACACATTCGAAAGTTTTTCACTTTTCTTTCCCTTATGACTCAACCATCTACCTGCATGTTACATTACCACACATACCGTATTGCATTAGGGCCACAACAACAACAACAAAATGCAGCAAATTATGTAAAGCCAAGAGAAAAAAACCTCAAAAATTGGTAGTTATTGCCGATAGCCGCAAATGACGCCAGACCCATGCGCCACCGTCAGCAACTGCAGTTTATGAAGTGCAAGGAGATCGCAGTTGAAGCTGTTTGTTGTCTTGTTATGGGCGCTGGGCCCACGTGCAGCTCAAACATACAAGCGCACACACACACATACACACATATAAATACATTGATCTATAAGCACATAAATAACTGCTGCTTTACGCTAATGGCAAAGTTGGTAATTTTCGTTTTCTGTGTATGAAACTTTTGCTGTTCGGTAACAACCGATAATGCACGAAAAAGTGAAATTTTGTAGGAAAATTGTTAAGGCGATAATTTCGATAAACCCTAAATAGTAAACAGCGTGGCACAACATGAAGTAAAAGTTTGTCGACTTGTAACGGTTACGAATTGATTGGCAACCTGATGGCATATTTCATTGCATATCAATGGGAAAATTTATAGCTGAGCAATTTATATGAAAAGGAAATATTTTAGGGAATTTAATAAGCCACGACTGGTGGCAAAAGTGCAAAGAAAGTAGGAAATTCTTTCAGCTCATCAAAATTTTGATCAAACTTATATATTATTACGACACAAAAGAAATTGTTTGTTGTTTATTTCACATAAATTGGTTAAATGGTTTTTGCATTATGGTGACTTAAGAAAACAATGCCACATTAAGAAATAAGTATTACATAAGTACATAAGAAATAAGTATTAAATAATAAAAATATGCAAATACAAAAAATTAAAAAAAATTTAGTTCCGAAACTTAAAAATAATAATGCACAGTTTTTATTTCGGGAACTAATCTGGTTTATGATTTTTATGATTAAAATTACTCCAAGCAATGATTAATTAATTATGATTAAAATTACTTCATTGTAACTTGACCTTATGAAGACTTAAAAACTCGACGGACAATTGCATTTAGTTTGTCTACGATGAGTTGACAGTTAATTGACTAATCTCAATCACATATTTTTTTATTTATTTATTAGAATTCCTTATTCGTAGTTTTCTTTGTTGTAAACAACTAATTTCAACATTTATACTATTTTATTTATAATCAAAACATTGTGATGTTTAATTTTTCATGGAAATTATAATTTTTTTTTTATTAATATTTATTTTTTTTTAAGTTTTGCGCTAACACTTTATTCAATCCTCATTGTCAATTGTGACAAATTTCTGTACTTTCATGGGTCTTTCCAGTTTTGAGATTTGAGACAGGAGGAATCAGTAGTCCAGTCCAGTGAAAAAATTTTGCCAAACAATTCTAAACAAGCAACAATGTGTGAGCAAATAATCCATAGCAAAAAATTGCGCAGCACCCCAAAACACATTTTATCTTTATGTCTTTTAAAAATAATTAACAAAATACATTATTTCTTATTGTTAGTGTTCGTTGAAAAAAATATGTTAAAGAAATATAAAAAAATAAAATCTAAGACCCAGAAATTTTTTACAAATCAGTTCGTATCGTCTGGGGTACGTTGGACCCAGTTTGAGGTGTGAGGGTGGAAGGTTAATGTGCAAAGAGCTCAGGGGTGGCTCTCTCTGAACTTGGCGTTGGTCGTAAACTGACAAATTTCATCAGCGCCCTTCTTAGCGCAGTCGTTTCATAAACTCTACGTTAGGGACGGCACACACTCGCAGGTCAGTCACTAGGGGTACCTCAGGGGGGCGTTCTGTCGCCGCTCCTGTGGAATCTAACCCTTAACAGACTGCTTGTCAAGTTAGAGGCTGTTGGCTGCAGGGTCGTCGCCTATGCCGACGATGTTGCAATAGTCATAGCTGGAAAATTTCCAAGTGTACTCTCCGAGCGGATGAATCACTTCTTGGACATCCTCTCCTCATGGAGCAACTCCTGGGGTCAACCCGGAAAAGACGGATCTTGTTCTCTTCACAAGGAAGTACAAGGTTCGGCCTTTCAGACTCCCCGCCCTGAATGGAACCCCGCTCAAATTGAGTAAGGAGGTTGATATTAGAGGGAGGGGCTGATATTAGACTCCAAGCTTACCTGGAGCGCAAACATCGCTGAAAGGGCAACAAGAGCCTCCAGGGCCATCTACTGCTGTAGGCGGGCGGTAGGTGCCAGATGGGGGCTCCAGCCGCGCGTCGGTTCCTGGCTATATGAGGCAGTGGTTGAGCCTATCCTTCTCTATGGGGCTGTTGTCTGGTGGCCCGCGGCAGCCAGCCGAGTCAACCTGAAGCAGCTCGATAGAGTCAGGAGACTTGCTGCCACCCTCATAACTGGAGCCATTCGTTCCACGCCCACTAAGACGCTTTTCGCTATCCTTAATTGGATCCCGTCGAGTCTTCTAGTTAGGCAGTCCGCCAAGATTGCCGCTGTGCGGCTAAATGCCATATGCAGTTGGGCACGAACGGACCTGGGCCACACTAGAATACTAGGGTTGGATCTTCCAACACCGACGAATATCGACTATATAGTCCTTCCCCCTAGCTTTGAGCGTAAGTTCACTATAGGGATCCCCAGCAGGTGCGACTGGACGGAAGGCCGTCGCCCGCTGCTAAACGCTATCGAAATCTTCACGGAGGCTCTAAACTGGATAACAGGGTCGGATGTGGGGTTTTCTGTGATCAATTAGGAGCCAGTATTACAGTGGGTCGGTTGCAATCGCAACCCTCTCTTCCCTCGGCTATATGTATTTTCTCAGATAGCCAGGCAGCAATAAAATCTTTGATAGGCACATATACCTCTTCTAAACTGGTTGCAGAGCAGCTCTGAATGACATAGTGGAGCATGCCAGGGTTCACCTGAGTTGGGTCCCGGGGCATAGCGGAATCGCTGGCAATTTTGCGGCTTACGAGTTAGCCACAAAAGGCACTCTACTTCCAGCTCCTACTACGTTGTGTAGCACCCCCCTTGCGACCGTCAAATTGATGGACAAGCAGGCTTATTCCCGCCTGGCTAACCGACTCTGGGCGGAGGAGAACCTATGTAGGATTTCCAAAGAAACCTGGTCGTCGCTTAACCAAGGCAGAACACGCGAATTGCTCCGACTGAATCGGAATTCCATTTATTCCACAGTTTCTGTGCTAAGAGGACACTGGACGATCGGCGCACACGCCAGGAGACTCGGCCTCCCATTCAACGACTTCTGCCGCAGTTGTGATGATGCGAGTGAGGAGGAGAGCGCCAAGCACCTGATGTGCCACTGCCCAGCACTAGCAAGGAGACGACTCCGGGTGCTGGGTGCGCCGTTCTTCAGCAGCTTGGCCGACCTTACAGGACCCAGCATCGGCCGCATCGCCCGATTCATTGTGGAATCGGGATGGCTCCTGCCTAACACCCGGCGGGGTGTGTAAGCTTGAAGGGCAACCACGTCGTTCACGTGGTACCACAACGGGCCGCAATATGGCCTGCGTGAGCTCTTAAGCTGCCACCCTAACCTAACCTAACCTAAAGAGCTCATAAACGTCACTGAGGACGTAAATCGAAATATGCATACAAAATTAAAATGTAAGAAACCCGTGCAATTCAAAAAGTCGGTCAACGGATGGCCCCTCTTTTTGTTGTAACTTTCCGGAATGTATAGTAATGTCAAATGGATAACTTTAATGTATGTTCCGAAAATGTATAAAACTAATACAAAAAAACAAAATAAAGTTATTCGTTCGTTGGTTGATATACAGTCTGTCCAGTAGAAGCGAGATCGTCGTAACTTGGAAACTATTTATGCGACTCGTTTCAAACAAACTGCATTTTATGCGTTTATAATATTTATTGTACGCAATATCTTTAATAACAGATATAGTCGCTGCCATTCGCTATTATGGCCTCAAACCTCCGACCCATACTTTGCGCTAAGATCTGAGCAAGTTGCCGAGGCAATCGACTTCAAATCAGACGAATTTGCCTCGATAACTGTTTTGCTGTCCATATAGTATTTCCTCTGAGTTTCTGCTTTACAATTGCTCACACATTTTCTATCTGGTTGGCATCAGGCGACTGTAAGGGCCAATCTAACACTTCTACCCCATTTTGCTGTTTCCACTGAGCACAAATTCGGCTGCGATGTTTGTGGTCGTTGTCTTCTTGTATAATCCAAGAGAGTCGTCCTCTTCTCCCGAACATCTTCGCAGCTGATGGTAATAAAGCTTTTCCATAAATTTTGTTCATAAAAACCGCGTTCAAGTTGGTGTTAATAACGAAAAGTTGCCCAAATCCTTTTTCTGAGAATCAGCCCCAAACATGGACCTTTACTGAGTCTTTAACAGTTCGTTGGAACAATCGGTTGATGGCGGCACACCAAGATCGATTTATGCTACTATTTTCCCAAAATTAGGCTTCATCCGTGAATATAACATTATTCCAATTCCGATCTGAATTGGCATAAGTCCAGGCAAGCCGTTTTTGAACGTGTGATGATGAGAGCAACAGTTTTTCAAAGAGCTCCGGTATTAAACGTCGTTAGTTCTTAAACGTCCTCAAATCGTCTCTTTTGATATTTGAACACCATTTTTCTCTAAAATTGCTTTAGCTTTACGCAACGATAAGCCCGGCTTCGTCGCAAACAAATCAATGCTTTTCTTGTCCTGTTGTGGAGAGTTCTTTTTTCATGGAGCTGCCCAGCCAAATCGTCGACATTTTTTGCTTCCATATACCGATTCGTCCATCTCGTTACGAATGACTTCAACTTCTTCATATATTTTTCTGCAGCTAAACCTGACATTTACGACCCTTTAGGGTGTAGACAAAGTCATACGGCCTCCTCTCACGTGGAACTCATCTTGTTAAAACACCCTGTACTTCGCAATTGTTTCACGAGTCTAAGAATTTTTGCAGTGCGTATTACAAAAATGATGAGGCTACTTAGGCGCATTCAAATTTTTTGGATAACGGTACTCTAAGTGAAAATTTGGGCGATCACGCTTCTACTGAACAGACTGTATGGCAACTCGTTCGTTTTCGCTTGCACGCGCCTTCTCACCAATTTGTGCCTCGCCTCGCAGAAATCAATTAAATTGTTTGATCATTTTCCTGCTTATGACGAAACAGCTCGTCATCGAACAGAGACCATATTTTATTTATTCTTGCATTGCATTTATTTTCTTAAATATTTTTGCCATTATTAGAAACTGAATATTTAATTTTTTCTTACCGTATGTTATTATTAGTTTTTATTTTTTTCATTCACGTTTAAGAAATGTTCACTGCAATTGTTTTTATATTTAACTTAAAATTGTTTGGCAGTTATACTAAAAGTAATATTCAAGTTGAGCATAATGACTTTTTCATTTGTAATGACAAAATTCATTTTGTAATCCGATTTTGGCAAGAAGCTTTGTGTCATATAGAGAGATAAGGGTATTTTTTCTATTGTCACATTGCCCTGTGAACAGAACAGAAACAAAAATATTATTCAATTAGAAGATAGATTTTTTGACTAAAATATGTAAATGGGAAGTAAATAAATATAAAGAAATAAATACGAAATAAATGCCTAAAGTATGGATCAATAAATTACCTTTACAGGACATTTGATTTCTTTGAGTTTTTCTATATTTGCGTTCACGAGGCGATTAAAAAACTGATTGTATATATTGAGATTTGTCATTTCGCACATATTTTGTTTAACTTTAAAATATGAACTGTCGACACCGTTTTCCTCGCGAAACAAATTAAATTCGATCTAAAAAGTAGCCAAGAAACAATAAAAAAATTAAAATGTAAGCTCAGTGGCGAGTAGATTTGAAGTAAATATTAAAAAAAAAAGTTAAGAAAATAAACGTTTTAAATGTAGTACAAATATTACTCAACCCATGCAGAATACAGCACAAACACATACACACACACAAAGAAACAAAAACACACACAAATGGGGTAAACCGTACATGTGAGAGACAGTTTTAGTGAAGTTCAAGTCCAACACGGACGGCGATTTGGCTTTCGATGCTTTCCATTTCTATAAAAAAAACAGAAAAAAGACCACATACACACACACACACACTCACACTTTCAGGGCTACTTTAGTAAGCTAACTGTTTATTTAGTCTTAACCCTTTTTCATGACGGAAAGGGTTAACTTACCCAGGCCATAGGCACTGGCTTGACCACATTGCAGTTGAAGGACAGATACTTCGATTTGCCACGTGAATTGGAAAGTGCACAGAACGCTGGATAACAGTGTTGTTTATGAAATTTACAGTTGATGCCTTTGACAATAACATCAGTCCACTGTTATGAAAATTTATTAAGTAAAATAAAATTATTAATTCTCACAAGCGGCAGAAACTTACAGTACCAGCTGTCAGCAGTAGCAGAAAATATGTTAAAACTAGGAAATGCTGCTCCGAAGACAAATTCATTGTTGACTCCTCTAACAACTTTCACAACCGTGTGTTTGGAATTTGTGAATTGATTGTCGCTTGTGGAAAGTTGATTGACTGTATTTAGTAAAAATTGGCGTTGGAATTTGCGTGTTGTTGTGGTTAATGAACACCATCATTACTATTATTTTAGTATTTTTAAAGTTTAATTGGACCTTCGCAATTATTCTGCAAATATTGTGGATTGAAAATGATTCAATCTTGTTGCATATATATGAATAGAAATAACTCTGGAACGCTGAATTTTATATAAAAAAATTTTAATTTAATTTTATATAAAAAAAGATCATATATGAAAGTTGGAAGCCTTGCAGAAGAGGTTCGGTAGTTAGGTTCAGTGCAGAGGTTCAGTATAGTTAAGACTCAACGGGATCAGGAGAGGAAAAAGATCTCTTTAAAAATTTGAATGTCTTGTGAATTCTAGAGCAACGCGTTGTCATTGATGCCAAGTAGGCGAAAGTATTCTAACTGCTTGAACATAATGTCGCAGCTGTGGCTGTGGCAGGATCTGCCAAAAGTTGAAGTGCATGAATTTGTTCGAGATTGCGTAGCTGTGGCTGTGGTGAAGATTAGTTTGATTAAAATTTTTTCGCTCCACACTTTCGACAGCTCAAACTGTTGACATTTTATTTTAATATTTCACTCATGCTAATTTTTCCAATACAATTTTTCTATCTCAATTTAGGTTTCTCTACTTCTGCTTTGCATAATCCCGTACCCCTCAAATATGTAATTTTGCACTTATCAGTTTTTGCTTTCTGAAAAATTTATATAAATACACATAGATTATAGATAACTTTTAGAACAAACTGCCCAAACGACTAATTACAGTTTAATGGCAATTTTCCGCTATTTAGTTGCCAGCTAACAATCATTGCATGGAACAAAACAAATCCATATTTAATGATTTCCTCTCAACCAGATCGTACACACACACACATACAAATACATCCGACAGCTGCGCAACCCAGTGGCGCCATTATAATTATTCAATCTATTTATTTTTATATTGTTGGGTTGTTTTTTGCATGAGTTATTATTCCTTCAGCATTCACTCGTCTTTGTTGAGCGCTCAGCGACTTTTGTCGCGGCGCGCGAAACGCCAACAGCGCGCACCGAAATCCCGCAGCGCTTACCACTGTAAATGGCAATTAATTAACATAATCAATAATTGCACACATTTTTTTATCGCTTAACATAACAACAACAAGATTACATGGCACAGCGCACTGGCCGCTTGGCCACTTGGAACGTGCGGCAAACAAATAATTTTTTAATAAGCGGCAAGTGGCAATTTGATTGAAACCACTGTGTCGAGTCGGTCGGCTGTTGCGACAAATGCAAAATTGCTGCTGTTGCTGCTGTCGCCAAGTTGGTCGCAGCACCGACACAACGCAGCAATATTTGCGCTGACATTGGAATTTTCTTGATTGTAAGCGTTAAAGTAGAAAACGAGTACATTTAGCGCCCACACACGTCTGCACGAATCGTCGGCAATGCCATTGCAGACTACGAACTGGCGACACAGCGAAATTCCTGACTTTTAATTCATATTGATTTCGTAATAGATTTCATGAGCAATGTAAGCTTGTTTGTTTGTTTGTTGAGAATATATATGAAGATTTGTTGAGTGTTTTTCAATTATTCAGTCGTCATATAGAAAGTGAAATTTACAAGGATTTTGAAAAGTCTTAAAAATCTAATCTAATTAGTTCAATAAATCGGAGTTTGAAATTCACAACAATTCAGTACCTCTTTGTTGCTTTTGGAACAACAAGAACGTACAACAAGCATCTTTACCATTTTCTCACAAATCTTTGTCTTTTAAATACGCTTATCAATTATATTTTTCTATTAAAATTTCCCATTTTTAACTACGATAGTGATTGATTGATTGTATGTGAACTGAATAATATGCATTGAATTATTTATGATTTTAACTACTTTTACAAAATTTGAAATCTATTGGCTCAATGGATCATGTTTCTCCTTACGGACTCTTAACCCATTTTTGACAATCAGATGTTGATTTTAAAATAATTGCAAAATACGTGTGGAACTATATCTAATTTTGTGTATTTTTGTTAAGTCTAGAGTCATCAGATCATTAGAACATGCTTCCCGATGCCAAGTCTTAACTTATTTGTGACCTTCAGGTGTTGATTTTTTAACAATTTCAAATATATGGAAAATTTCTTATTTAGTCTAAAGTCAACAGATTATTTGATCATGTTTCGCCATGCCAAAAATTAACCTATTTTTGACCTTTCGTAAAGTTAAGAGTCAACACATCATTGGAACTCATGGTTCCTCATGCCAAGTCTTAACCAATTTTTGACGTTCAGATGTTGGTTTTACAATAATTTCAAATAAAAAGAATATTTCATATAAGTCCCGAGCCAACAGATCATTAGATCATGTTGTCCCATCCCAAGTCTTAATCTATTATTGACCTTCTATCAAGTCTAGAGTAAACAGATCATTAGCCCATCTTAACCCATTTCTGACCTTCAAATGTTTATTTGCGAATAATTGCAAATATATGTAAATATTTCATATCAAGTCGCGAGCCAACAGATAATTAGATCATGTTTTCCCATGCCAAGTCTTAACCTATTATTGACCTTTTATCAAGTCTAGAGTAAACAGATTATTAGGTCATGTTTGCTTTTAACAAACTTAGAACATAGATTAGATTTAAATTTAAATTAGATTAGACTTTAGTACTTTTAGCAATTCTGAAGACATTAGATCATTATATCATATTGTGCCATATAAACTCTTAACCCGTTTTTGACCCTCAAAAGTTGATTTTATAAAAACTGAAAATATGTGTCGTATTATTTAAAATTTTAGTACTGTGACCAAGTCCTAAGTCAATAGTAATAATCTATTATCATCATCTATCATATAACTTCATACGAACTCTTAACCCATTTTTGGCCATCAAAGATTGATTTTTAAAGGTGTGCAAATACCGATTGAATATTTTGAATTTTTATCTATTGACTTCAAGTTTGAAGTCAACAGTAATGGTGTTTTAACATAGACATTATTTCTTACTTGTGATTTTAAATAATTTTATTAATTCTGAAGACAGTTGGCCCTTAGATCTGTTTCTCCATACCTATTTTAACCCATTTTTTACTCACCGATATTGATTTTTGAAAATCTGAACACTCATAAAAATGTTTCTTATTTTGAGTATTTTTACCAGCTCTGAAGTTAATAGATCTTTATGCCATGATTCCCTATACAAACTCTAAGCTCATTGTTGACCATCAGCGGTTGATTTTTTTAAATCTAAAAAAATACGTATCTAAATATTTTTGAATTTTGAGTATTTCTTCAAGTCTAAAGTCAATAGAAAATAAGAAAATAATAAACCTTTTAAATCTGTTTCTCTATACAATTTCTTAACCCATTTTCAAAAGCCCAAACGACCCACATCGAAATGTTTGTGTTTTTAAGTATTTATTTTCAGTTTTGAGTATTTTTACTAAACTCTTAACTCATTATTGGCCGTCAGCGTTTGATTAAAAAAAATATAAATAATATAAAAATAGTTATTAAGTAATAAATAATTAATTAATATGAATAATAAAAATATTAATTAAGTAATAAATAATTAATTAATATGAATAATATAAATATCAATAAAGAAATAAATAAACAATTATTATTAATAATGTAATAAATTCAATCTTAATCCAGTTTTAGGCGCCATTTATTGATTTTCAAAACACTGAAATAAACGTTTACGTCTGAAATCAAAAGATTTTGAACCAATGATCATTAGATTCCAAGTTTTTATTTTTGAATTTTGGATTTTGAGTAATTTTTTAAGTCTTTAGATTTAAAAAAGAAGATCTCATTTCATCATATTTCCTCAGACAGATTCTGAACCTATTTTCACCTCGTTAAGAATAGATTTTTTACTACATACAAAAAATTAAAAAAAGTTATTCTCAATTATTTCTATTCAATTGATACATACATTCATTTTTCAAATATTTTTTTTCCTCATATTTTCTCAGACAGATTCTTAGCCTATTTTCACCTCGTCAAGAATACATTTTTCCCAAGTTTTTTGTATTTAGTATTTTTACTAATTTTTTGTATAAGCTACTTTTACTAGTTACAAAAAAATTAAAAAAATTGTTTTTCTCCTCAATTATTTCTATTCGATTGAAATCCTATTTGAAATATAATTTTTCAAATATTTTCTCTTTTCCCTTCGAACACGTTTTGAAAAAGCTAAGCCATCGCACTATCGTCAGTCAAATGTATGCAGTGTTCTTATCAACGCTTTAATGACACACCAAAGTCACAATTGCAACATTCCGTACATTCCTTCCTAAATTCATACTAAAGAAAAAGTGGCAAATTTAGCAAAAAATAGGGAAAAATAGCCAACGACTCAAATCAATAATCAATTCATTAACAAGCGTCCGACTTAAAAGTTGCCATTAATTACACGCACATTTACACACACACATTAACACATTTACATACTAACACACACACACATACGCAGTTGAATACACTTTGTTGTAGCTTCAATTTAAATTCTTCATAAATGCTGCACGCGCTGCTCCTTGGCATTGCTTTGGCACACGTATGCAGTTTCGTTGCACACAGTTGGTAAGGTGTATAGTTGTCGTTGTTGTTGTTGTTGTTGCACTGCTATATGTTATCGGACCGCAGCGGCAACATTTAGTTTAACAGCAAAATTTACAACATGCACGCGGCTACCTTAAATGGCTGCAGACGCGCCAGAGCGCCGTTGCCTTGGTGCGGCGGCTGATTAGACTGGCAGCAGCTGTTGCTGCTCATTGATGTTGCTGCTGTTGGCAATGCAATGTCGTTGTTGTTGTTGGTGTTATTGTTGCTGACGTTGCTGCTGCAAATCAAAAATGTATAAATTCAATTGGCGCGTTTGTGTTCACATTTAAATGATTTATGCTAATAATCGCGCAAAGCGGCTGTGCGCTTTGCATGCGGTGCGTGCCTGGCTGGATGACTGGCTGACTGGCTAAATGTTGGCTAGTTGACTGTGTGTGGTTGTACGTGCGTTTGCTGTTGGCACTGGCTGCATTAAAATGACTGCGACTGTTGTTGTGGCTGTGTTTCAGCTGCTGCAGCAAATTTGTTCTCCTTTTTTTAAATAATTTTTTATGCGCTTCGGCGCATTTGGCTTTCAACTCGCTTTCAATCAAATTGTTTAAGTTATTATTTAAGGTGGTCTATTAGCAATGTGTGTGAAATATTGTTACGAATGCTAGTTCTAGTGGGCTAGTACGTATCTCTGGATTGCGTAGTTTGAAAATAAAACACACTTAGTTTCTCAAACGCAGTCAATAAAATAAACCAACAATCACTTTATTTCACAGATTTACACTTCACTGTCTTTACAGTTGTATTTGTTTAAGGGGCCCGAACACTGTAAACTGCGATTTTTCATATGTTTTTTATTTTATTTATTAAAAAAAAACGGACGTTCCGATTTACATGAAACTTTACACATATGTTAATAAATGTTTAGATTATCGAAAACAATTTTTTTTTTTTTTGGCGGCCATGTTTGTATTCTGTAACTGATCCAAAATGTCGTCTTTTTCAAATGACCCTTGTCGCGTTGACAGCAAATCAGCATAACGGAGCCTCCTAGAGCAAAAAACAAAAAAGATTCTTGAAATATACATTACTGGCTACTGTTTGACGTAGGGGATTTTAAAAATATTGATTAGAAAAAAAATGGCGGCTGTTTGAAGAAAAAGTTTTTTTTTTCGCGTAAAATTTTGCACTAAATTATTTATAAAAAAAAAAAGTTTGGCATATATCGAAAAACGGCTACGTCGAGCAGAAGCGACACTATTCCCGAATAGAATGCAATTTGAATCAGGTCGATCGGATAAAAACTTTTTCAGTTATGCTGTCAACGCGGTCAAAAAACATGGTTTCGAGATAATCGCGTTTTAAGTTTTGAAAGGGGCAAATCGAATTAAAAAAGGTAGTAAAAAAGGTAATCTAAACATTTATTAACATATGTGTAAAGTTTCATGTAAATCGGAACGTCCGTTTTTTTTTAATAAATAAAATAAAAAACATATGAAAAATCGCAGTTTACAGTGTTCGGGCCCCTTAATTACTCCGTGTGGCACGTTCACTAGTCAAAATCAAACTGACTCGCTGCGCCGCACCCGGCTGCCTTTTATACCTGTCCGGCCATCGCGCAGATCGTTCTCGCACATTCCAGAGTGGACTAAAGGTTTCCATGATGATCGCGACCATCATTGCCAGGTTGGACTAAAAGTTTCCATTATCGCGGCCATCATTGCCAGGTTGGACTAAAAGTTTCCATTATCGCGGCGCGTAGCGACAGGGTTGCTTTGCACAGCGACAGACTGTCTTATCGTTTTTGGCTGCAAGCAATAATTTTTTTGCAACTTAAAAATTTTTGAAATATTTTTGTAAATGTGTTTGGTTGGTTGGTTGAGTAGAGTTGGTGCCTAAGGTGAGGGCGATGACTAAATGTGTTTGAGTAAAATATGCATCCAATTAAGATTTTGTTGTATTAAAATTTGTGAGTTTATAAACAATAGAAAAAAATACACAAAATAAAAAAAGAAAAATATTTTAAATATTTTTTTAATAATATTTTTAAAAACCTCTATTGCCACACTTGTAAAATTTAAAATTGAAAAAGTTAGACTAAAAACTAAAATTCAATTGAGTTTGTTTTAATCATAGTTTCAGAAATTGAGTCATAATGGAAATCATAGTTTCATTATCATATTTTCAAAAAGAAACAATTAATTTGGTCAATCATTCCTTATGGCTATCAGCTCATTATGTGCTCTTCAAATATATTTCAAAAATATTTCTAAACTATTAGTGATTATGAATGATTGCGTCACAAGGCACATCTGTCAGCAATATCATATATATTGTACCTCGTTCGATTTTTATTCAAAACTCGAGTCTCGAAACAAGTTTGTGCTACTTTCAGCTTTCAACTTTCACATTTTTCAATTTTTATTACTATGATTTGCTATTAATTCTCGACTGTTTATGGCTACCAACTTATGAATATTTATTTGCCATGAAATGATTTAGCTTTGTGACTTATTGATTTAACTCATTTCAATTTCATTTGCAACAAATTTCATTCGCAAGTTGTCATAAACTCGCCAACAGCTCAATTGAACTGGCTGCTGGAACAACTCGTCTAAAATACTTTTTATGGCCATCTATATTTATGCACATTTAAGAGTAGAAGCTAAAAACACTTGCAAGCTTGTGGGCAATAAAATTTACTTAATTAATTAAAAAAAACTGCTGCTGATTATTTGTCTTTGAATGTGCAGACGTTAGCGCCAATTTGCTGTGCTTCATCGATCGATAATGACGGCATTGATTGGCAGTAAATGCACAAAGTTGTGTGTGTGCTCCATTCGTGGCGATTGTACGGTGCCAACTTGTGTCCACAAATAATGAAATGTTTGTTTTATTTAAGCCACATTTTCAAGTGGCTGCTGCTGAAGTTGGCAGCAGCGCACACAAATGACGAAAGCAATTTGCATAGTGGCTGAGTGCAGAATGACTGAGGTCCAGTTGAATGGGCTGCTTGTTTAGCTGTCAATTGTTGTTGTTATTGTTTTTGTTTTAAGCAGTATGCAACGATTATGGAAAAAAATTGATTGATTTATTAAATGTTTGTTTTTAGCGGCAATTTCAATTAAGTAAATTTCAAGTTTATTTAAATGAGATCATGAAATGGCAGCTTTTTAACATTTGTATATTGCAGAGTCTGAGCCAGAGAAATGTGGTTGCGATTTTTAGTGGTAAAATTTGAAAAAAATAACATAAAGTTTTTTGCTGCAAATTGGTCGAAGATGATTTTTTGGATACCGCCACTTTCTGGCCATGGCGACGGTTCGGGTGAAGCTTGGCGAGCATGAAAATGTGAATGTGAATGTGAAGAATGGGGCAGTGGCACACACAGGATTTCTTTTTGGGGGGCGGTACGTGGCCCCCCATGCATGCATATCGCTTCAGCAACTCTGCTAAAAAGTATTAATTTTCTGTGGCACTCGCCGTCACCATTTTCAACCTCACCCTCAATTGCTGTAAATTACCGGGTAATGCTTTTAGTGATTTGTTTTTCCTTAACGAACCGCTGCAAAGTCACTATCAAAATATTGAAAGTACGCTGGGAAAAAAGCAACAAAGTAAGTAATATTTCAACACACCCGCCAACCAACCAACCAACCAACCAACCAGTCAACCAGTCCAACATTGTATCAACTTGAGCCAACGCCACGTCGCTGCGTGTTAATGCACTTTTCAAAGGAAGTGACGCTGTTCTTATGTTAATGATTGTTTTTCTAAGCGCATTTGTGTCTGTGTGTGTGTGTGCGAGCGCTTCTTAGCATGTAAATAGCAATAATGGAGGGAAAAGCAACTACAACGAGCTACATTTGCTACATTTTTTCCTTCACTTGGCGCTATTTCTTTAGTTTTGCTCTCCTTCGCACACACACTTTACACTTTGTGCCTTTTACGTTTGGTCATTATTTCAGTTCTATTCAATTGTTATTTGTGTGTTACATTTTACCATGAAATATGTAGATTGTGTGAAGCTTGAACTTCAGCAATCATCACGTTAAACTGCAGCGCGTGTATGGTCAGCGTTGTGCCAGTTTGGGCACTTTGAGTATTTAGTGCGTTTATTTATTTTAAAATTTTTTGTATGTGAAGTGCAGGTTTCATTAAAATTTGAGTGTCATTTCAATTTCAGCGCCAGCGAAGGTCCAACAGTTGCAATCGAATGAAAATAGTGAGACGACATTTATTTGTTGTTTTACCTGTTGGCTGGTTGACTGTTGGAAGTGTGAATAAACGCATAATTATGAAACTATTAAAGGGTGTTTTTGTAGTGACGGGGTATGGAAAAGTTATGCTGTATGGAAAACTTGAAAATTAAAAGAAAAATGAGACTAGTTGCTAGTTTAGAAAAACATTTAAAATAAGTTCAAATTACCATTTAAATTTAAAATAAAAACTTAAAGCTTAGAGCTTGGAATCAGAACTTGAAAACTCCAAAGAAGAAATTGCAACTGATGATAAAAAACCTTAAATTTATTTAATATTTTCATTTCATGCTCTTTTTCATGCACTTGGCGCTTCAACTTGCAATTTGTGCTCTTCGCTACACTTTCAATCCCTGCCAACGTCACTCATACACAGAACACAGAACGAAGCACATTGAATGTGGAGCACTGTGTTTGCTGTATGCAAATTTTTTTCACCCATACGCTAAATATTATAATTTGGCGTATAGAAAAGCGAAGCATAAATGCGAGAAACGAAATGCACAGCATCCGCAGTGGCCACAAGTGGCTGAGCGCTGCTCGGCTCCGTGACAGCAAGCAAACCTGCCACACTTTTTTTTGTGCAACGCCCTCCGCATGAAACGATGCAACGATGAAACGGCAGAATTGCACTGCGCACACCGGCCAATGTTGTGAAAGGCGTGCGGGCGCACAACGATCAATCGCCTAAATGCTAAATAATACGTTTGGCTGTTGCCGTTGTTATGATTGTGGTAGCGTAAAAAATTGCAACTGCCGAGCGCCGCCGCACTCGCGGCATTAGACGGCGCAGGAGTCAAGTTCAGTGAGTGCGCGCGCATGCCTGGCGGCGCTGCATGGAGAAACGCTGCATGGCAAAACGATTGAACGATCGCACGGTGCAGCGCGCTGGCAAGGTCCCTCATTAGGCGCGATCGGTTGGCTGGTCGAACGGCAATTTGCCAGCGAATAAAGCCAGCGAACGCGGCGATTTAAATGTTTGCTTGCGGATCTTCGCATGCGATGAGCAGAGGTTAGTTGCATAATTAAAAATTATGCGGAAAACAGCGTTAGCGTTTTTGAACAAAAAAAATCAAACAATAAAAACAACAACAAGTGAATGGCAGCAGATCGATAGTGTAGCAAAAAGTAACACAACAAGGCAACAAGTTGCTCTACATTCAGGCGACACACGATTTGGCATGCGATGTTTTCTGTTTTTGTGCGCCAATCAGCACGTAAATGTTGAACAAATTTCTACAACAAATCACCAGCGCCAACTAACCGGACTACTACAACAGCTGACTTACAGCCTGACAGACTGACTAACTGGCCAACTAAACGCGCAACCTTGGCTGAACTTCAACTTTAACTTCAGTTGTGCGATTTTTACAAGTTGCAGTTGTCATTGTTGTTGTTGTTGTTGTTCTTGCTGTACAAATTTATTTATTACACCCGGCCATATGCGACACAGCCGCCACAAACTGCAAACTGTCGCAGCGTTGGTCGTGCGCAAAAGTGTGTTCGCTTATAATTAACATTTGCTTGGGTGTCTGTAGCTGAGCTGCATATGGCTTTCTGTGTGTGTGTGTGTGTGTGTGTGACAGTGAAACTTGTTTTCGCTGCAGCGTATGTCTGTTTGTAGCATTTTTAACAACAAAAAACTATATCAATATTAACACTTTGACTTAAAGCGCAAGGCACACAAAACCAAAGACTCAAGCAACAAACTCGACATGCATATTTACAAAGGTTGTGCTGAAAATATTAGTTTTCTATTTAGTTATTTTATTTTAAATGCATTTTCGCCACTATCTGTGTTTTCACAATTGTTGTTGTGGTCCTGTTATGTTGTTGTTGTTGTTGATACAGCACACAAAAAACTGTCTATGTCGGCAATTTTAGCATTTCCTTTCGTTGTTGTTGTTACTGCTGCTGTTGTTGTTGTTTGTTGTTTTTGTTGTTGTTGTTTTTGTTTGTTGTTGTTGTTGTTTTTATTGTTTGTTGTTGTGTTTCTTGTTGGTTTTGTTGTCATTATTGGCGTTGTGTGTGGATTTTGTTGAGCGCTTTTGCATGTGTTAAGAGTTGTTGGCCTTAACAAATTAACATGCAAACATTAAATTGGCGGCTGGCGTAAATTCTCTTTTAGACAGTCTAAAAACGTACTGAAAACTAATAAATAAATACGACTCGCTTGAGGCGCGTAGTTGGCGGTGCTTGTTTTTGCTGTTATTGCACGTCTGCATTTGATTTGTAGTTTTTTTTTTTGTTTTTTTGTTTTTTGCAGGAATGCCGCATCGACACACATTCTAAATACTTGAATTGCGGCGATTAAAATCAATGTGCATTAATTAATCAACACTTTAGAATCAATTCACAAAATTTAAAATTACAATTTTAGTGAAAAAGAGAAAAATTCTGAAAGCATTCCACAATCGCACAAAACCATCCAACAACTTCCCTACACTTCCCAAAAATGGGCTGGCCACCTTGACGGCTGCAGCTTACGCGTCATTGATTCAAATCAATTCGCCGGAAGATCGCCCTAATCCCGCACAAATAATAAATCTCGAAACGAAATTAAGGTTTGTCAGTTGACAGTGCAACAAAATCGCTGCCGTAAATCCCATTGGAACGCCCGAAAAAAGTGGGAGTAGACGCCTTTTGTTGTCATACGCTGACACTCACTGTACGTCAGCCGGCACATGACTCACACGCCATAGCCGATTCAGATCTACGCAGCAAACGAAAGTATGTGTGTGTGTGTGTGTAAACATTCGTTAAGCATTGATTTCCAACAAAAAACAAAAACCAAAAATGCATAAATACATAAATGCTGCAGTGCTGATCATCAGCATGACATATGACAAAGGCGTGACAATGCGACATGACTGCAGCCAAAGCAACTACAACAGCTGCAACCATACGAACAGTAGCTGCAATCGGCGTACAATATTTGAGCGGCTCGAATAACAGACCCAGAACGAGCCACACTGGCGGAAGGAATGCAATGTGGTGGTGGCGGTGGCGGTGATAAAGTGTTGCCTTAAGCTGCTTTGGTGTGCGTGGGTTCGGCAATTTAATAAAAGCTTTTCATTTCCAATAAAAATGCATTGCGCATTCAATAATTCGTCAAGTAATTCCAGTAGCGAAATGCAGTCAAATCAAATTACTAAGCTCAATGGACATAAGTGCGCCGTTCGTTTGTGGCATGCATTGTTTTTATTCTAAGAGTCGTTGACCTGCGGTGAAATTTTATTTTATTTTAGGTGTTTTATTTTGTGCATACAAATTAACGTAAAAATGCATTTAAACTGTGACCAAGAGGCTTACGACAGAAATATGAAAAATATATAAAATATAAATATGAAGTTTTTACAACCATAGGAACCTTTCACTGTCATACTTCGTCGCATTTTTACTGTTTTGTGTTTGCTATGTTAAGAGAAATGTTCAGATAAAAAAGAAATGACCCAACAAGGGCAACAGTATTAAAATTTGATAGATCATTTGAGAAAGGAAAGGAAGTACACTACAGTAGTTTTTACCTTCTCTTTGAAAGGGCTGGCGAATGTCAAAGAAATAATAAAAAGTCTCTTCTGCAACGGGGTCAAAATATTTCCGGGTTTTGCTAATATTGTAAAAAAGGAAGCAGCTGAATTATTTATACTCTTTGAGTGTAAACTTTCGACATTCGGCACAATGTTTATTATAAATATTTAAATGTAATCTCTTTGAGATCTCCTTCGAAAGGCACTTTGTGATCTTAGGAGCAAAAAACATACTCTAATCTTTCCTATGGGCAATTAGTCAGAATAAGGAATTGGAATGACAATCTTAATCTAACTTCGAAATCATAGAAGACTAGTATGTGGTGCAAGTATCACTTTTTCTCCTTTTTCACGCCGCTTGGAAGCAAGGAATAAAATAAGACTAAGGCACTGTGTTGGTTATGATAATCGATTGAAATTTTGCCAGAGTGAATGATTAGCCTACCCACGTGATGGGGCTGCCATCTATCGTTCCCTAGTAGACATGCTTCCCTATGTTCCGAATGTCTATAACTGAGTTGTGTGTGCCTTTGATGCATCCGTTACTACTAAGTAGGAGGTGTTATTGAGAAATGTAGATATTGTGTCTCTGATGATCTAATTTTGAATGATGTATACGCTACATCTGGCACTGCTTGTGTTGTTATTGTTGCGCTGTTACGGATATGAAAGACTGCCGCGAGCTCCTCATTAAAACTGACTGGAGTGGAAAGGATAGGAACTTGTTCAGTGGTAAAGGACTTGACTGGGTATTGCTGAAGGGATGAAACACAATTAGAAGGCTTAGCAAGTCTCACATATAAGCAAATTTGTTGGGAATCGAGATGGAAGATTAGACGGCAAAATTCGTAGCAGAACCAGTTCCATTGCTATAACTTTTGGGCATTGCAGGCATAGATTATTTCATTTAATTTCATTTATTTAGTCTAATATATAAAATTACAGACTATGATAATACAAAATAGATTTACAAAATAAATTTACAAATACAATTACAAGTAATTCTTAAATTTAAAGAACTGAATTCAAAAGATTCAAAAAAGCTGTCTTTGTAAGAGAAAAGTCAAGACTAACAGTTTGACTTATGATATTAAATTCACGAATGGCGCGAGAAATAGGGGCATTATAGGCATAATTCGTCTGAGCGTTATCCCCATAGAACGGGAAGAAAATCCGATTAGGCTTAAACAGGTACAAACTAAACAGAAATGTGATAGAATATTGAAGAGTAAAAGCTATAATTTTTTATTAGATTTAATAAAATTAGATATTTGAAGGCTGGTTTCTTGAAATAATACCAACGCAATTTCAGTGGATTCAGACTGAAGCAGGCTGATATATAAAAAACTGCCTAGAAATACATATATCCATGGACATTTGGTACACTTTTTTTCTTTTGAGAAAGTGCCATCACTTTCTGATTTTTTATTTATATTTTTTTGTTGTTAAACCCCCTTTAGTCGAACTATTATGTGTCAATTATTATCTCAACGCAGCGTTTAAAATTGTGTTGATAAAATATTTCCATCAATTGTTTCATCTTCAAATTTGCGATGGCTTCATAATTACAAAAATACTAAAAATTATAAAACAAATTCGTTATAAAACAAATTTTAATTAAGTGGCAACTCTTCAAGCTGCAACTTAAAATAAGAACAAGAATTGGCAAATGTCCAGTAAAATGTCCAACACAACATTTTTCGTAGGAAACTGTCACCGCATTGTCAAAATCAACAACATCAAAGTATAATAAACAAAAGAGACGAAAGGAATAATAACAACACAACAACAACAAAAACAACAAAAGCAACAACTGCGGCATAAAGCGTTAAAGCCACAAAACAACGCGACACCATTGACGCCACAGATTTTTTCGAAATGCAGACATATTCAAAAGTGTTGCGAATTTCCTGTGATTAAAAGAGATAAAACGCCAGCAAAATGTAGACATAGAGTGCATATATAACAATACCAACAACAACAACAACAACAAAAGCAAATGCGGCAAAATAACAAATAAACGCAAAGCCGAAACACATAAAACGAAGCATACAAAATTGACAAAAGAAATTATTAGTGCGGCGCGTAGATGCGAGAACACGCCACAAACACACACACACAACACACTGAAACACACACATACATACTTACATACATGCAAACTCTGAAACTCATAGACAGCCAACGGTCGCTTGATTGAAAGCAAAAGCAACAACAACAACTTAAGCCACACAACAAAGCAGGAGCGCTAACGTGAAGTTTTTGACTTAATTCTTTTGTTTTTGATTGAAATTGAAATTTTTCTTTTTTATAGCAGATTGCATAGGGATTGGCGAAAGAAGCAAAGGGAAGGGAAGTAATGTTGGCTTTCGTGCGAGATGAGACTAGTGTGCGGGAGTTGTTGTTGGCAGCGGATGTTGGTTGGGGTTTCGGGATGCAAAGGTGTGTCATTCATTGAGTGTCGCTGCTGTTTTATCTGCTAAAAATATGTATGGTTGTTGTGTTGTTGCGTTGACTATCCAAAATAAATTTTTAGTCGGCACTATGCAATGTGTGGAGTGCGAAAAAGGTTTTGCTTTTTGCCAAGAAAGAAAAGATGTTGGAAATTCAATCAATCATTAAATAAAAATTGATCTAAAAAATCATAAAAATATGAATAATTTTCCAATTTGTTGTAAAATTATTTATTAGTACCTATTTATTGTTTACTTATTTTTTAAATTTTTTCATACTCTTTGTGTTGGGTGTAGCGTACTAAAAGTGGCCTCAAGCAACCAATGCTTTTCATTTTGTTGTTAAATTATTTTTTAGTATTAATGAGTTTGTTTCATTCAAATTTGCTCCGATCTTCAGCTTTTGTATTTAATATTTACATCTCTTTGGTCGTTTTGACTGACTGTAGCATACTAAAAGTGGCCTCAAGTAGCAACCAATGCTTTTCAATTTGTTTAAAAATTATTTTTTAGTATTTATGAATTTTTTCCATTCAACTCTGCTCCTATTTTCAGCTTTTGTATCCAGTATTTGCATCTCTTTGGTCGTTTTGACTGACTGTAGTGTACCAAAAGTGGCTTCAAGCGTTTTCTACGATCTCCAATCAACTCCAATGTGTCGACAGACGCCACAAATATGACAAGCTTATTTTTTTTATCGATGGCAAATGAAGTTATTTAATATTTAATGCTCACGCCTTCCGTTTTCTTGTTTTTGACTGAACAAAAAATATTCAGAATTTGAACCTTTTTCAACGCTGTTAAATTTTGATGTCTTCACGCTTTATTGCATCATTCATTAAGTTTTGCTTTGGTTGACGCTCATAAAAATTGCAGTTAACTATATTTTATGGCAGCAAATTTCGATTGGTGGAAATTGTCATTTCATGGCAAAAGACAAGAAAAATCACTCTTGACATGAAGAACTCAATGCAATGTAAAGAATTAAATTTTAGTTTTACAGCTGTTGACATAAAGTGCAGTTGAAGCTATTTTCTGGGATATTTATGCTTGGATATATACCGTTTGATATATACAACTACGTACTTAATATGCATGTAAATGTGTGCATGTGTTTGTGTTGTATGCTATTCTCAGCTATTTGGCACAGTTACAAATAAATTATTGAATACGCTTTTAGATAAAACAAATGGAAAAATGCAGTAATCACATAAAACATTGACACCATAGCCTTAACAACAACAACAACAACAACATTATATTGCAATCAACCAGTACTGACATTTATCCCAGCTATTTGCATTTGATTTGTGTGAATTTTTAAGCAAGGTGCAGCCACCACACCAACCAACACCAATGCAACTTAGGCTGCGAAAAGCGAGAGAAAATAATTTGACCAAGAAAAACCAATAAGAGGTTGCTTTGGTCGAATTGTATTGGTAGTGGTAGTTAAATATTTGGGCATTTGTTGTTGCAATTTTTGATAATCATCTCCTAAGCATTGGTGTAGTTTGAAGATGCATTCCAAGTTCAAGTACTTTAGGCATCACATTACACCGTGCGACAGAATTAAACAAAATTTTCACACCGGAAAAAATCCATATGGGCGTGAAAGAAAAGACCAAACATAGTAATACTGCGTAGTTAGTTTCTTATTTCAACATCCTTTATTCTTTTAAAAATACTTCAAAATTTTGAAGGGAATAAAATATAAAAAAATATAAAAAATACGTAACATCGTTTAAATATGGCGATATGTATATCAAATGAAAGAGGAAAGATTCAACAATTTAAATAAAACTGATTTTTTATATGTTTGTGAAAAAAGGATACGAAAAAGGTCCTTTGAAAATTTTAGTCCTTTGGATCCTTGAAAATTTGTATAGAATTTTATTGAAAAGTAAGTTTGTTAAAACCTAAAATCTCCTTGATCACATGTCAAAATTTCATTACTCTAACTTTAGTCTAACGATTATTTAAATATTTTGTTTTCAATCTTTTGTTATTATTCTTTATCCCCTTCAAAATTTTGAAGTCTTTTTGAAAAGACAAAGATGTAGAAATGAAAAACTGTTTGGTCTCTAGTTTCACGCCCATATCGCACACGCAATACAAAAGTGACACAACTCAAAATTTTTCATTTTCGGGTTTATGTGTTAATACTGTGCACAATGCATGAATCTACCAATCAGCAAAAGCTCGGTATACTTTGTCGTTGTTAACTGTTACAAAAATACAGTTAGGTCTCTTTTCATGTCAGAAGTTTGATGCTATTTGATTGCTGCAACTCAATGCAAAAGAGTCCTAACTCAAATTGTGTCACTTTTGACGAAATACATTTTTTGTTAAAGTTAATTTTAAGCAAAATTCTGAAATTTTTGTATATATTTTTAATTTTTAAAATTAATTATGAATTTTCAAAATTTTTCTTTCACCTTTTTAACTGTCATTTATAATTATTTAATTAAAAAAAGTGGCATAACATGAAATAGTTCCGTAATTACTGATTTAAAATATCATCAAAACAGTCACAACTCAAAATTTTGGATTTTCTAGTGTAAAATAAAAAAAAAAACTTGGAACTTAATTAAATTAAATTCTTTATTTAGCTCAAGTTGAGTTGTGTCTCTTTTGTTGTGCGTGTGCGATATGGATTTTTTTCGGTGTGACATTTTTTTTTTAATTATTGTCGCACGGTGTAATCAGCAAGGGGCTTAATTCCCATCTAAGTGTTCAAAATGATGTGAACACCCTAATCCTCAGTCAAAAGTTCAGCTTGAAAGACACTGCAATAGTTGCACAGGTGAAGTGAGAGCCTTAATGTCAGTTCTATGAAGAAAAACCCACTCCCCTTGGTAGCCCCCACTTCAGTAGCTTAGAATGAAATGCACTTGAAACGTATTCCAGAGGTCTTAGGTTCGATTGCTACCTGGCGTGGTTCTGCACTTTTTTAAATGTTCAGTTGAACCTTCTCACCTCAGAGTTTTCCAACTACACCTCCTACCTAGCAGCAACGGATGCACAGAAGGCGATCTGCACAACCCAGCAATATATACGGTGTCGTCTCTCCTAGGGATGGACAGATGGGCTGATCTTTAGTAGACATTCTGATAGATTTTTTTTTTTTTTTTTTTTTTTTATAGAGATGAAAAGCATCAAAAGCCAACTTCCCGTCAGTGTGTGACTTTAACACACTAAAAACATCTCTCTCGTGTCCGTATTTCCCCCCGGTACTACCGTCAGGTATTTCGTCGGGAGGCGGATTGAGCAATTGCTCGAAACGTCTATGTCACTATCGTCAGTTGTCCTTGTCGTCAGTACGTCGGGGTTCCGTTCCTGTTCTCTGTACGTGTTTTATGCGCTAGTGCCGCATTAAGCGGCAGCTTGTTCGCGTTCATGAGTCCGTCGTTGCTGTTCACTTCTGCGTAGCTGGTGTAAGATGTGTGCGGACATAGTGCACACCGCTTTCCAGGCATCTATGGATGTGACCATATGTACCACAAGATCCTCCGGCCCGACATTGTGGCCCAAAGCCTCGCGCATTCTGCTCCTCTGCTGTTCAAATCGCGGGCAGGTGAAGAGGGCGTGCTCCGCATCCTCCTGTGTTCCTGGGCCGCAGTGCTCACAGTAGGGGTCGACTTCGTGCCCGAATCGGTGCAGGTACGCTTTAAAGCACCCATGGCCGCTGAGGATTTGGGTCAAGTAGAAATCTACTTCGCCGTGCGCTCTGCCTAGCCATGTGGCCAAATTAGGGATAAGGCGGTGCGTCCACCTTCCGTTTGGCGCGCTGTCCCACCTTGCTTGCCATTGGGCTACGCATTTTTGCCAAGTTTCGCGCTTGAGTGTGTTGATGTCGGTGTCTGGGGGCTCGCGCCTTGCCGTCAGCACTATGACTTGCTGGTTCGCAGCCAAGTCGAGTGGGAGTAGCCCCGCTATCACCAGGGCAGCGTCCTCCGACACTGTTCGGTACGCTGAGCACACCCTGAGGGCGCATCGGCGGTATGTCGACTTCATGCCGCGTACATACGTGTCGCGTTTAAAGGCGTCCTTCCATATTATAGCTCCATACAGTAGAATGGACCTTATCACGCCGATGAGTAGCTGTCTGCAGTGCTGGCGCGGCCCGCTTGTGTTCACCATGATTCTGGCCAGCGCTGATAGATATGGATCTACCAGTTTCTATGAAGAATTTCTTCCTTCTTCGTCTAACTTTGAAGCATCTGTTCAAATGTCCATTCAGTTAAGGACTGTTAAATTTGTTTACGATCCAGTCCCCACAGTGGAAAATGAATAGTGAATATATATGGTAATGAACTCAAGGGTCACATTCAAATTATTTATTTATTTATTTTAGAGGTGAACCAGAAAAAATTTAGAATTTTTATTCATCCAGCATTCGAAAATGCCAAGAGTTAGGAGGCTGGTATTTGGGAGTGAAAGTATCTATAAATATTGCAGTTTCTTGCTATATTACTCAATTGCATCTTGGATCTACTTTAGTCAACATTTCCAGCCCGCAAAAGCGCTGCCGCAAATTAATACTGGACATTTGCTTGACTGATAAGACTAAGCATTGCAAGGGAAAGCAAAGCGAGCGTAGTGATTGTTTATAATGTTATAAACAACTACAACGTGGGAAACTCCATCTACAGAGCCGAAAAATCAGGCAGAAAAAAGGGTCCAAGTAACCCAGAAGTGCTGAAGAGGCTTGTTAGCACATATCGGAATAAACCCACGAGGGCGACTTGAGATGTTGCAGCTGCATCAGGCACATCGCAATCAACTGATATGCGATATAAGCGAAGTCAAGGGTTAAGGACCTACGAACAGCAGAAAATGTCTGACCGGTCGGAAGCAAAAGAAAAAATAGGGAAGACGCGGGCTCGAAAACTGTATGACGATTACGTAACCAAGTTCGATTGCGTGATTCTCGATGATGAAACCTACTCTTAGGTGGACTTCAAGCAGTTGCCTGGGAATGCCTATTTCACTCAAAACAATAAGAATGGAACACAAAGAAAGTACTTCGAAGTGAAATACACCAAATTTCCAAAACGCTTCATGGATTGGCAAGCTATTTGCACCGGTGGTCTACGGAGCAAGGCGTTCATTACGACAGGAACAATAAACTCTAGAATTTATATAAAAGAATGTATGCAAAAACGCCTTCTACCATTTATTGAATAGCACAAAGGAACAGTTTTGTTTTTGCCAGACCAAGCGACAAGCCACTACTCCAGGTCAACTATGGAATGGTAGGAAATTGTGTCACGGTGGTCCCAAAAGAGGCAAATCGTCTCAACTGCCTGGAACTTCGGCCTATTGAAAGATATTGGGCTGTAATGAAGCAAACTCTAAGAAAAATAAAGAAAGTTTGCAAAAATGATGTACAGTTCCGAAATCGATGGAAGCAAGCCTATGCAATAGTCACCGAAAGTACTGTCCAGTCTCTAACTAAGACCGTTAAGAAAAATATAAAAAAATGTTAATTATATTTAATGAAATTTTTTTGTAAATTCGAGTTTCAGAAATGTATAATAAACTGCAATATATTTTAGTAAAATCAGACTATTACTTTTTTTTTATGTATTCTTAAAAATTCTAAATTTTTTCTGGTTCACCTCTTATCTACCATCCGGGCTTAGCCCTCACAGACTAAAAGTAACAACTTAAAAATCTAATATACAAATTCGCACTGCTTTTTTCTTGAAAAACTCTCGACTTAAGTCGAGTAAAATCGATATCATTGGCAGCTTGCGTGTCCTACATTCGACCTGTTCAAAGCGGCTGCGGTGCACTTGACAAAGAATATAACCAAGACTTACTTTGTAGAAAATTATAAAAATTTGTTTGATATCAGTTGCTTTAAATCTTTTGCATTCCATGCTCACCGCTAAGCCACTCCATACACTGCTCATTTATTATTGTAGTACAATTATTATAACCAGTCAGCAGCAATCGAAAGACATTGACACCAAAAACTGTCAAAGCGATTGTCGTCGGCAACAACGCGTCGCTCAAATGCGACAGTCCAGCAAATGTCAATTGTGTGCATAGTTTGAAAAGTGAATGTCATATTTTAATAGCACCGCACAATTTTTATGAGTTGGTACTTATCGAATGGAAATATTTAAGCAATAAAAATTCAAATACAACGAAAATTATTTTTATTGCAATTAAAAAAAAAATACAAAAAATTAAAAAATAATAAAGAACTAAAAAATTAAATTTTTTTCATCTCTTTTTTTGTAGACATAAAAACATAACAAATAACCGCCAACACGCCACCTGCTGATGTCAAAAGTCACCAAAATACAATTTTTTCATACATTTATTTAATATTTTTTATTTGTTTTATAAACCTTGTACAAATGGCACAATTTCCATATGTTCCGCTGGCATAAAACATAAATAAGACATGCAAAAATGTGAGAAGGAAAAATTTTCGACTTATGATTTATGCGCAACATGTGCAGCGCCGACACTTTTCAATCAGCGCGCACAATCGCAATCACAACGCCAACAACGCTGACAACGGCTGGCTGCAAGGCGCCAACAACCACAAAAACAATAACAACAACAACATGAGGCCATAGGCGCAGACAAAGCATGAAGTTGCTGCAATACGCATTGAACTCTTCATGGCCGAATTGGCCAAGAAGTGGGTTACACAAATATTTTTATTTATTCTATGAAATTTTTTATTGAAAATAATCAACGAGCAATGCCAGAATTGTTGTTTGTCTAGTGGGCTGACACTTGTTATTAGTTTTTACGCTGTCTGTTCTAAACGCTGTCTTACGCTGTCTTCAAAGTTCCTTCTTTTGAAGAGTTCTTAAAAGTGTTCAAGATTAGTGTTTCCCTTTCAGATTTGCATGCTTCCGCAAAATTGTTTGATTTTTGCAAACGCTGCGACAATATTTTCGGCTGCTTATGTCAACGCTTGACATGAGATCATGCAAACATTGTCCATCGAAATTAATAAAATCTACAACAAGAAGCCTTTCTTCTTTTATTTAGCTTGTCTATTCTCTGAAATTTGCGCCGAACGGATGCCATTGTAATCGATACCCCAACCGAACTTTGCTGAACTGCAGGCAACTCATTGTTTATGCCTATATGCGCCAAAGCAGCCATTCTCACATCGACCCTTCATAAGTTTTCACACCAAATTAAAAAATAAAATAAATCAACCAAATACCAATTCGAATAAAGGACCACAAATAAAAGTCCCTTGCAATGGCGGCGCACAAAGGAAGCGTGAAATGTTGAACTCGTTTCTTGTACTTGAGTGCAATTTGTATTGCGAATGGTGTGAAATATGCACAAGTTTTTTTACTAACAAAAAAATGTAAGCTGTGATGTTGTTTAGATTTTTTTCATTTGGCATCTTTGTATGCAATCGGGGACGTTTTGTTGATAACGAAATGAGTTTCAAAATGAAATTGTAAGATTAGAATGAAGTGAAAAAAGGTAAGAAGTGGCAAGTGAGAAGTTTTGAGTGTAATAATTTTAGAAAAACTCTAGAAAGAAACTTGCCTTAGTAAGTTAAGCTGTACGCTTTTGGAGACTTTCCTCATAAGAAGAGTTGTTTAATTTTTCAAAGATATTTCAATGCTGTCTGATTTATAAAATTTGAAAAATTATGAAAATTGTTATTGTATATTCGAGGATATTTTTTAAGGGCATTTTCCATACTTACTTTATTTTATTTTATTTTATTTTATTTTATTTTATTTTATTTTATTTTATTTTATTTTATTTTATTTTATTTTATTTTATTTTATTTTATTTTACTTTATTTTTTTTAATTTATTTTATTTTATTTTATTTTATTTTATTTTATTTTATTTTATTTTATTTTATTTTACTTTATTTTTTTAATTTATTTTATTTTATTTTGTTTTATTTTATATTATTTTATTATATTTTATTTTATTTTGTTTTATTTTATTTTATTTTATTTTATTTTATTTTATTTTATTTTATTTTATTTTATTTTATTTTATTTTATTTTATTTTATTTTATTTTATTTTATTTTATTTTATTTTATTTTATTTTATTGTATTTTATTTGATTTTATTTGATTTTATTTGATTTGATTTGATTTAATGTGATTTGATTTGATTTGATTTGATTTGATTTGATTTTATTTTATTTTATTTTATTTTATTTTATTTTATTTTATTTTATTTTATTTTATTTTATTTTATTTTATTTTATTTTATTTTATTTTATTTTATTTTATTTTACTTTATTTTATTTTATTATATTTTATTTTATTTTATTTTATTTTATTTTATTTTATTTTATTTTATTTTATTTTATTTTATTTTATTTTATTTTATTTTATTTTATTTTATTTTATTTTATATTATTTTATTTTATTTTATTTTATTTTATTTTATTTTATTTTATTTTCCATACTCACCAGTCAATGAAATTTTTTAACATTCATTAAATGACCACATTGCTATTCTGCCCTGTGCCTTATTTTTAAATCATTTTTTTAAATACTCACATCTTTGAAATATCAAAGTTTAAAAAAAAAACCATAGCTTCACAGAAAAAATAACTAAAATAGTTTTGCAAGTAAATAGATTTGTGTAATAACAAAAAACGGATAACAAAAACTTTGCAAGTCAACTTTCTCTGAAAAATAACTACAGGACTCTTGTTCGTTTATATTTTTGGTATAGGTTTTTTTTCTATCATAGTATAGGCTTTTTTTTCTAAAAAGATTGACTACTTGATTTATAAAAAGAATAATTCTTTCTTGAAAACATCAAGAAGAGAAGAATGAAGATATCTTTCCTTCCCATTAATGGCATTCACGCTTCGTTTGTTATCTTCGTTTTCTTTTTTCTTTAAGCCAACTTTCTCTGAAAAAAAACTACAGGACTCTTGCTGGTTTCTTTTCCTTTTTCTAAAAATGTTGACTACTTTCTTGATAAAATTCTTTTTTCTTGAAAACATTAAGAAGAGAAGAATCAAGATATCTTTATTTCGCATAAGCGACATTCACGATTCGTTTTCTTTCCATTTTTTCTTTACCTTCCCTTTTTTCATAATACTTAGCCGCCAGTACAGTGACGGATTTTTTCTTAAAACCCATGAAAAATAATCACAAAATCTGCTGGATTTTAGTTTCGGCTCAGGTTCCATTACGGTTTGTGCAATCAAAATCGTGTCCAAGCGCAAACAAGTAGAAAAAATAGAAATTTATATTAATGAAGAATATGTTGTTGCTGTCCAGAATAAAGTTGCTCTTTCATTTCCCTTTTAAAGATAATTAGTTGTCTCATCTCGTGAACATCGCTAAGATTGCGCCTTCCTTGGCCCTGTAACCAATTCACTATTCTCTTTTTCCTTACGCATTTTCCCTTGCAGCGACTTCTTTCTTTCGTACTCCCAAACATTTTGTCTTTCCCCTTTGTTCTCTTGCCTCGCCCAGTGCCTCATCCCACATGCTTCATTCACTTACCAGTTTTTATTTCTTCTTTTATATTGTTGTTGTTGTTATTGTCTTGCACTCTACTTTTTATTGTTTTGGCGACACGCTGCGTTTCGCATTATTTCTTTCTTTTTTTTTTGGTTGCTTTGTTTTCATTTTTTGTTTCCACATTTTTGTTTTCAGAATTTTATTCGCACAGAGAACCTTCGGTCTCTCAAAAAAATTTTTAATTTTTGCTTCATGCGCATTTTTGCACTTCGATTTCAGTGTATTAATTTTTGCATTTTTTCACCTTTACTCATGCATGGTAGTTGTTGTTGTTGTTGTTGTTGTGCGGTGGCTACTGCAACATCACCTGCTGCTGCTGCTTCTTCTTGTGAAAACATCAACTGGAAAAAAATCGCCAATCAGGCGAACTCATTCGCATGTAAACAATCGCATTACACATGCTTCCTTGGATTTAACACCACATGGATTAGATATTTGCTGCTGCTGCCGCCTTTGCCGCCATTGCCACATTGGCACTTGTTGTTGCAGCGGCCGTCGAAGTTGTTGCAGCTAAACTGCTGCCGGCAAATATTTTGCGTATCTTATGGAATGCAACACGTGTAGGTTAGCGCGACTTTTATGGCATTCTTGCTTGGGCATTGCCATTGTTGTTGTTATTGTAGTTGTTGTTGTTGTTTTGATTGTTGTTTTACTGCATTGGAATGCAGTGTGTGCTGATCCATATTAAAACAGTGTGAGATTAATAAATTCCATTTCATTAAGGACCCCAACAATAAATGCAAAGTCGATAAGAATGCAACGAGCAGAACACAGTGCGGTGGGCAGTTTTGGTAATGGGGGAAAGGGGGGACGTTGTATGAAGTTGACTCATTTCTTACCATTAATGGATTTTGATTTTTTGTCTGAATATCTAAATATCTGTAAAGATACAAAAGCCAGGATTCACTGATTCCTGGTGATTCTGGAGTTTCAGAGAACTACAGCTTAGTTCTTAGTTCAGCATTCTTAATGAGCTTCAATA
Organism: Melieria omissa; assembly: GCA_963971225.1. Taxonomy (NCBI): domain Eukaryota; kingdom Metazoa; phylum Arthropoda; class Insecta; order Diptera; family Ulidiidae; genus Melieria; species Melieria omissa. The sequence continues at coordinate 10,503,163 of OZ020269.1, forward strand.
TATTTTTTAATGTCTTAAAGAATTCGTTCATAGAGGCCTTCAAAGAGCTCAGTGCCCTCTTATGCCTCAGTTCTCGGTCATTCTGGAGTTTCAGAGAACAAAGTTGCAGCTTCGATTTCTTTTGGAATGTCTCCAAGAATTCGTTCATAAAGGTCCTCAAAGAGCCCCTCAAAGGTCCTCTTATGCCTCGATTCTCCGTCATTCTGGAGTATCAGAGACCAAAGTTGCAGCTTCCATTTCTTTTGGAATGTCTCCAAGAATTCGTTCATAGAGGTCCTCAAAGAGCCCAGTGTCCTCTTATGCCTTGATTCTCGATCATTCTAGATTTCAGAGAACAGACTTGCAGCCTTCTTAATGAGCTTCAATATCTTTTAGAATGTCTCCAAGAACTCGTTCCTAGAGGCCTTCAAAGAGCCCAGAGTCACCAAATGTCTTGATTCTCAGTCATTCTGGAGTTCCAGGAGGACAACTGTCCTTCTTTCTGAATAAAGATTCAGTCATAGAAGTCCTACAGAGCACAGAACAGAGTTATTGTATGTTGGATTCCTGGTTATTATTGAGTGTAAAGAAAAAAGCAGCAGCCTTCTTAATGAGCATCCATTTCTTCTGGTTTATTCGTAAGGACTGCGTTCATAAATTTATGTGGAAAACTTTTCCAGAAATGGAGCAAAATCCATAAACAACTTCAGTTCTTTGAGTAAGGTTGATTCAATAAGGAAAACCATGGATGTGCAACAAAAATAAAAAGGACAAAAATTGACAAAATACATATTAGAGGACGAAGTAGTCAACAATAAGAATAAGAAACAAGCAACAAAGAATAGGAAACAAACAAGAAACAATCGTAGGGCACCAACAAGCACTAACAAAAATAACATAAACAACAACAAACAGCAGTAACTAAGGACAACCCAACTTGAAGGCTTTACAAGTGCTAACCTTGTGTGCCATAACCACAACAACAACAACAACAACGCAATCAGTAAGCGCTGGAACAATTATGAACAATTCATTTAACACCACAACAGCAGCAGAGCAGCGACGGACAAAAACAAAACTAAAACAGCGCAGCAGAAAAATCACTGCAGAAGCACGGCCACAGCAACAACAACCACAACAACAATAGCAACAGCAAAATCAGCCACAGAAGCGCGGGTGTTGCCAAATAAAACAAATTGAATAAATGAAGTGCCATGACCGCAACACGTACAACAACACCGACAAGGCGCAGCGCCGTTCGACTGCTTCAATGGCAACGCCGTGAGACTGCGGTGACGGGTTCGTCTGTCTGACAGTCTGTGCGTCTTGGCTGTCCGTCTGTTTGCTTCTCGCTGGCAGCGTATCGTATTCATATTTACACTGAATTATGTTGCAAAAAAGGGTTTAAAAACAGTCCAACAACAACACATTAACAACGAAAGTAAAGTCCTTTTTGCATCAACGAACCGAACGTTCGGTTCTTGAACGCTTTCAAGGGTCTCTTGCTACGCTCTGCTTCATGTATGAATTTTTTTGTTAGTGTTCTGGTCGCAGTCGATGCTGTTGTTGTTGTTGTCTGCCACAGCAGCAATGAAGTGAGCGAGATGCGTTTCACTCATATCCGGTTAAGACTTCACACCTTCAGTCAGCGTTTCGGTGTCTCATGTGGTGACATGGAGACGCATCGGTGGTGCCGGTGCCGTTGTCGTTGTCGTTGCCGCTGTTACTGCTGCTACCGACTGATGGTGCTAGGGACGTCTTAAGGGTGCAGGACACAATTTAAGCGCTGCGCCTGCGGTGTAAAATTTCAAACCGCATCGCCATTGCCAGCAGCCTCGCTTGTCGGACTCTGCTCGGCGCGCCGCTGTGCGCCACGTTGTGACATAAAAATATGAAAATTATTACTGACACATCCTGCTGCTGCTACCAACATTACAACAATGCTGTGCTACTCTGTTTTTGTTGCACGATCATTAGGTGCGCTGCGGTTTGTCAAGCAGCGGTTGCCATGTGCAGCGTTGCGAATTTAATCAGCATTAGAAAGTTGTTAAAATGTGTTTTACTACAAAACAAAAACTACAAACTATAATGAATCTTAATGCGGCAGCTGTCTAGTTACCAGCCGAAGTTGCTGTAGCCGAAGCCGAAGTTGTTGTAGCATTGTAAACACTATAAAAAATGCTTTAACAAATTTTGAAAATTTCCAAAAAATCGTTGCAGCAAATGAAATTTGTAAAAATTATTTAAAAATGGAAAACAATTATATAAAAAATATAAAATAATAAAAAAAATAATGCTGCTTATTACAATTTTCATAACAAAGAAAGATAAAATAAAAGACCACATCAAGAGAAAAACCGGAGACGAACGGACTCCTCCTCCTCCTTCTAAGGCCCAACTTGCCTCAAAAGAAAGTTGTAAGAACAATATTTAAAAAATATATTAAAAAATGTATACAAAAAATATAAAATGAATACAAAAAATGCTGCTTATTAAAATTTTCATAATAAAGAAGAAGAAAATAAAAGACTGGATAAAAAGAAAAACCAGACACGAGCGGACTTCCCAACTTTTCTAATATTAAAAAAAATAGTAATTTATTTCACACAACTATGAAATCGAACCCTACGAAATCTCTTAAATCGATTCAAAACGTTCTCCCACCTCCCCCGTTGCTATCAGTGCCCACTCTGGCATCCCTGTGTGCTCATTTAGCTCATTTAGCTTTGCAATTCATGACTCATGACTGCAATCTTTTGATTAATTAGCGCCAATAATTTGTGCAAAATGTTTCCCACAGCAATTCAAAGTCAAATATTAACCCACTTGCAGCCAAGTGGACAAGATCTACGTGGGCAGTCCGATAAGTACTTGGCCCCACGCCCGATGGTGCCATTATCGTAATTTACTATCGTGTAGTACATCCTCGTAGACGGCTACTGTCAAAATTTTAGTCATATTGGATTTGTAGTTTTGTTTTGACCGCGTGTGGAAACGAACGTGTCCGCGGATTTTAGAATGGAATGGAAAGAGCAATATCGGTCGGTGATTCGCCAAATTGGTCGCATTAGGCTACGAACGAGATTTGGCCCCGTGCACAGTGATTCGTTCCATAGACAAAATTCAAAAAATGTATGGTCTCAGAATTTAACGATTTTAATGTCATTTGAAAGGTAAAACTTCAACTAAGAAAACCCAAAAAAATCGGTGCTTAAAATTATTTAGTGTGTGTGCAAAAGCGGCTCAAAGTTGAAACTTTTTTCACAAAAACATGTAAACACATCTTTTCTGTTTTTTAGTTTATTGAGGAAAAAAATTTTAAAAATACATGGTTACCAAGAAGTTGCTGAAACTTTTGATATAGATTAAGAAATGATGTGGCCATTTTCGCTTTTAATGTTATCTCAAATCACTAGATCACTTTTAAATCTAAATATTTTTCCAAATTAAAAATCTGAAAATTGGCAAAACTTAGAGGAAAATATCTAAAAAGTATGTGAAAGTATGTTCCTGGATTTTTTTTATTTTAAGAAGCATTCTTTCTTTTTCGGATAATGTAATTATATCCTCCGATATCTTCCGATCTCAGAAAATAATTCAATTTGAAAAGTGGTCTACACACCTATTTTTCGACAAAATTTATTTTGATTTATGCCTAAAAGTATGCAATCAGCACGAAAAATTGAGAAAACTGCAAAAAAGCAAAACATACGTCTATTATTATCGTTTTTATTGCAGAACGAAAGGGTCCTGAGACAATTTCTGTTACTCTTTGCAATAATCAATGTTGATGTTACCGATTAAATGTAAAATCTGAAAAATCTAGCCAACACACTTGGTGCTACAGCTCTCCAAAAGTGACGAAATTTGAAAATTTAAGACTCTGGCATTCAGATAGATTTCAATTCAGCAGACCATGATTAACTAGTATGCCAAATTTTATGAGGAACGGACCACTCCTTCTAATTTTGTCCCGCGGTTGTATGGAGTCGAATCACTGTGCCGTGTGACTTCTTTTTCTTGAAAACTTGAAACTTGAAAAAGTCACTCGCCGGGTAGAAATTTGAGTCAAATGAGCAGGTTATCGCCGCCACGGAGGCTTCCAGAAAACGTATTTTTCAGACGGGTTTAAGAAGTTGGAGCATCGCTGGGTCAAGTGTATCGAGTTGAAAGGAGACTACGTTGAGAAATAAATCGCCACTTTTCCAAAATTTTCGTTTTTCTTTTGTAGGCTAAGTACTTATCGGACCACCCACGTATTGTTCGAGTTTCAAGATCTATTTTTACTGCAAATTTATGTTGCACACACAAAATGAATTCAAGTAAATCGATTGCTAATACTTGTGGGTCAGAATTGGCTTCTAAAACTGGACCATAAGTACCTGAATTCCCGTGGATCACTAAATTTTATTAGGTCGGTGAGTCTAATGAATGTTTGCTAACTATAAGTAGTAGGGGCTAAAAGAGATCATTATTGGTCTCAAAACAGTACAACAACAACAAAATCTATCGATCTACATACCAATTCATATATATCAATATATACATATATCATATATGCCACAAGTTCGATAGATTATTCTTAAAAGAGCAAAAATTTTGTTCTTTCTTGATTAGTGACTAATAGCATCGTTTTTCTTTGTGCTTTTGTCGAGACTAACCGAAATGTGAATGAGGCCGTCAAACCAAAGATATTTCATGATAATATAGCACACTTAGCTAGTCATTGTCTGATTCGATGCATGGCGTACCCAATAAATTTAATTTGCAATTTGTTTCTATACAAGTTTCAGCTTTGAAATTTTAAAGCTGTCGTCTATGATTATTCCATGATCAAAAAAAATATTACTCTATTTTTAGAATGTTCCAAATATTATGTAATGATTTAAAATATTATAAATGGAGCGATTTACAAAAAACAATCGATTTATTGGAGCAACGACTTCCAGACTGCGTTGTCCCTCGAAATTCCGATGTCAACTTTGATAGCGATTTATTCTTTTGAGGTTTTCTGAAATCTCTGGTCTATGTGAATGAACCACAAAAAATTTCTGAACTCAAAGTAATAAATCCAACACGTCATTAGAGAGAGAGAGTCATATCTTTCATCAACGATTTGCAGACCTGAACATTTCGCAAAGTTCCCATGTAAACTGGCCATCAAGTTTGGGCAATTTAGCCCCATGCGATTTCTTCATTTGGAGTTTTGTGAAGTCCCTGGTATATCCATAACTAATTCCTGAGCTCACAGCTAGAGATCCAACGCATCATCGATGAGGAAGGTTCACATCTTTTATCAAAGATTTTCAAGTCCGAAACATCTCTTGAAATTCCTATATTAATTGGCCGCTAAGATCGAGCGATTTAACACCATGGGTTTTCTGTCTTTGGGGTTTTATGAAATCTATGGTCTATGGGATTGAATCACAAACCTCTTTTAAAGAATATCCAATGCGTCATTGGTAAAACAGAGCCATGTTTTGGTCAAAATAGATCGAAATAGCAAAAATTTAAAAGGAAAAAAGGCCATAGAGGTCATTTGATGTATGTTTTATTTCTTACTTAGTCGAAACTTGGGAACTTTTAAATGCTATAAAAAAATTTCCCACTTACTCAATAAATGTGTGTTTTATTTTTAACTTAAATTTTTTTTATTTTATTTATTTTTATTTAAAAACATCGACATTTAAGAAGCACTTCTTTTGCATGCCACAAGTTCATAACGAAGATTACTTATAATGGAAAAAAAAATTGATTAGCAATTTACATTATTTTAAAGAGAAGAAAGAAAAGAAAAAAAGAGTGCAAAAAGTAGAGTAGGGTAGAGTTAAGCTGGTATACTTTCGTTGGGACACACTATAAAGGATTTCAAATTAACTGTGTATGTCACATTATAAAAAGTAAATATTTTCTGTAATGTTCTTCATTTTTTGCTCATGGAAAATAAATTTCAAAAAGTTATAACAATTCCTGGTGTTCAAGAAGGTTGGGATTTCCTTCTTCTTCTGTGACAAAAATTGCATATTTAGACTTTTATCTATTAAACCTCTAGTAGATTTATTAGAGGTTAATATCACTGAGACCAACCCTATTGCCATATTTGCCATTTTGGTTCACTGCACTGAACTGCACTGAATGGGTTAAGCTCAATGAGACGTTGCACTGAAAGCGAAATTAAAAAAGCACAAAAAAACACAACATGCCAAAACAAAAACCATGAACAATTCCACAAATAACGATGCCGACACGGTGACCGTGACCATCAAATTGCAGGCAACAGCCAACGAAAACCATCAACAACAACACACACAGAGCGCCCGCATTGGACCACCGCTAGAAGCGAGCCAACAGCAACAGCAATGACAATAAAACACACAGAAAGCATTTAAATTGATTGCGAAAATTAACAACAGCATCAAAAAATGAATAAAGAGATAACAACAAAAATTTTAAAGGGAAAACATTGTGCAAAAAATATGCAAAAAATATGGCGAGCACATTATTGCATGGGTGCATATGTGTGTGTGCTTGTATTTAGTGTTTATATATTTCGCAGAAACGTTTAAATGTATATTGATCCGCAAGTTGTTGCTACTTTGGGTTGCAACCTGCCTAATTGAGTCATAGTTAGTTGCCAGACGGCCAACAACTGATTTGCGTGCGGAGGTGACAACAACAACGACAACGACTGTGGCTCGCCTCGAAACATTGAGCAGCCAAAATTAAAAGCCTGCATTTGTATGTTAGACAATTAAATTAAAATAAAATAAACAAAAAATTGAAATTTTCGACGCACCGTCAATAAAGCGAATTGAATCAGCGACACAAACAAAATCCATTAGCCGTTGTCGGCCGCTATTGACGCCAATGGTCAACGGCAGCGGCCACACGAAATTATGTTTGCTGCTGTGCTTCTTCATCATTGGCAGCAACACAACAACAACCAGAGCAGCAGCGTCTCGACATCTCAGCATAAAGTTGACTGTGAGACTGAATATTTTTGGCGCTGAGTTGCAACTGCACTGCAACCGATTGCGAACTGTGTTCGTGTTGCGCTGCGATGCTGACTGTCTGTTGTTGTTATTGTCTGCAAAGATTTGTCATTGTTTAATTTAAAAAATCAGTCGAGTATTAAGCCAACAGAAACGGCACCGCTCAAGTTTGGCGCAGCGCACCCCCCACCAGGAGCTTAAGTTTCCTGTCGAAGCGGGTGTTGCCACATAATTTAAATGTTAAATTTAGATAAAAAGTAAAAAGCTAAGTTAAAAATGTATTTAATACAAAATTGTTTTTAATTAAAATACATAAAATCACCAAAAATAATTTCCAAGCACTTTTTCTTATTTACCATTTCTCGCCTTTGACACTATCTGGCAACGCTGCATCACTCAGCGGCACCGTGTCGTCGTTTGGCATTTTAACAAGCCGCTCAAAGCAGCAGCCTCGCGTTCTCGCTACGCCTTGATGCGACTTAATCCATTAATTTATATCAAAATAAAAAATTTCTCACTCGTTCATTTAAATTTCACAGCCAACAAAGCCGCTGCAGCCTTAATTCCCCCGCTGCCGCTGCTGCCGGCGCATTGACACTTCACGTTTCGGTCCTGTGGCTGGCGTTCCCACCGCGACGCGACGCAACGTTTCTCGAACCCGATTCCGATTTGTTGGCATTTTCGTTTTCATTTCCTTCGATTTGTGGTCTTCAGACTTCGTCGTTCGCTTCATGCGCCAATGTTGCGAATTCCTTTAATCCACTTTAAGCTTTTTATTGTGCAGCTTCGACTGTACGATTGAGTGTGTTTGCGTTGGTGTGTTTGTGTGTATGTGTGCGTGTCTGTATGTGGGTGTTGTGTTGTCATTTTATTACTTCGGCCATATTCTTAATTTTAATAACTTTTTTTCGTTCTGCACGCCAGTCAGTTAAGTGTCGTAAATTCCAAGAATCAAACGACGATAAAAAATTGTCAGCTCTGTGCGGCGCAGATGTGCCGATCGTAAACAAAAAAAAAAAACAAAATTGAAAATGCCAAAATGCAAAAGTCGAAAAGGGGCCAATGAGACAACAAATGCATTAGAAGCTTTTATCGCTGATTAATGACACAAATGTGAGACGCGTCGCCGATGTCGATGGGTGTAGCGCGTTTGGTATTGTCGTAGCGGTGCGATTTCAGCGGTCAGGGGCAGCGGCAGCGTGTACGGAGTTTCAATGTATCCGGTGTGAATGAGGCTGAATTGAAATCAGAGCGAAATTATGGCAACTTCCAGCAATGCCAATTGCAATTTTTCCACAGAGAAACAGCTATGAAGCTATGATAAAAAGTAGTACTGACAGTTTTTAGCCCTTTCGACCCCAAATTTTATCCCGTCTCTCGATATTACTTTTTGGTATTTATACATAATCATGAATCATGAATCATACATAATCATGATACATAAATCATGAAACACTTGCCTAAGAATTGTGCTAAGAACTCTTTGTTAGAGTTCTAAAGCTAGTTTACTTTTGAACAATTGTAACTTAAAAAGGTTTAAATAAATTTCGTAGAAAAAATTGTAAGTAAAAAAAAAATTATTTAATATTTATGGAAAAATACAAAATTAACACTTTTTGATTTGATTTAAGCATTATTAAAAAACAGCGTTTTGATCAAACGCACCCAAACCATAGACTTCAATTAGAACACAAACTTTGATATCTGAAACTGATATCGCTGAACATTATTGGAAATTATTTTGGGGATAGCAGTAACATTTTTGTTATTTGCTTTGATATCACTTCTAAAAATATTAAATTGTTGGTGCCTACTTAAATTAAACCCATAAATCAATCGTAGCTTTTGCAACAAGATGACAAATAGATAAAGTTGCTCCCAGGCATCTTTGAGGTCGAAAGGGTTCGCTTTCCCTGAACGCTCTTTTGCCATGATCTTTCAATGCTCAAAAAAGAAGAATTTGGTTCCCTCACAACTCATCCCTTTTGAATGATCCCTTTTGAATTGAAAATTTAACGAAAATGTGGCAACTTCTAGCAATGCGAACGAAGAATCAATGGAGCAGTCTGGAAGTTCAATCAGCGTTTGCTTTGTGAAATCTTACCTCAGTGTCTTTTCCACAGAGAAATACGAAGCTATGATAAGAAACAAAATTGACAATTTTTAGAGTGCAATCAAAAGAAAGAACTTCCTTTCCCTGATCCAACTTTTTGGGTCTCTTTTGCCATGATCCAACGGATCTTTCAACCCTTAAGATTGTTGCATGAAAGATTTTGGTTTATTCGAAACTCATCCCTTTTAAATGAGGCAAATTTCGAACCATTCACTAAAGCGAACTAACCGATTTGAACTAACCGAATGAACTAGCCGACTTCCGCATGTTGGGCCACATTAACGCCACATCGGGACCACCCACATGCCAAAAAGGCGCAAAGTGGCATTTTCCATAGCAAACGAGTTAATTGCCGCTGCCGCTGCTTAATCCTTATAGAGTACAATCGGCTGCATATAGCTGCAGCCGACTTGCCGCCTCGCAAGGCCAAATTGAACGCACGGCAATGTTGTGCCACCGGCTGCATGCTGCACGTTCGCATGCGGCCGCTGCCACTGTTGGTGTACTACGACGATGCATATAGATCGAACGCGCGATCGATCGCTCGTGTACGATTGTCCGTGATACTCTGCTCGTACGAGCGGGCTGCGCATGCGCGCGTGTGTTAAATTGTTCAAAGAGTTACAATTTAATATCGGCTGCAACTGTAAGCAGCAGTCTGGCACGTCTCGAGCACCGACAACAACAACCAAACAAAAAACACCAACTACAGCAAGTCAACGCAGCCATTTACAACAATGTCGGCTGTTCGTGTTGTTGTTTTTGTTTTTTTCTTGTTGCGATTCTTTATTTATTTAGTGTTGTAATTGACACCGTCGAATTAAGCGCACTCAACACTCGGACACCGATGGTGTGAAACGGCAGCAAGCAGCAAACATTGCTCAGTCCATACAGTAGAAGATAAAATTAATTTTATGAACGATAAACGATTTTCGTGAGTGTTGAGAAAATTTCAGTTTCAAGAAGTTATAAATTTTATGGCGCATATTTTTCAGATACAGATTAAGTTCTTACTAAGGAAAACAAATTTTCTTCAGCAGAAAATGATAAGTTTTGGAATATGTTATGAAGTTATGAAGCTTCTGAAAAGCAGAATAGTTTTGATCTTAAATATTTACATATAAAATCGGACGCACACAAAAACCGAGAGAATGCGAGAAGCATAGCTTTAGTCTTTTATGTTATTGTTGAGGTTAGGTTGAAGACGAAGTCTTCTGAAAAAGCTCACTTTGGTGCGAAAAAATTGCTCGTTGTGATACTAAATTTGGATGACGAGAAGTTTATTTGAAATTATTTCTTTGGAAACTATTTGTTTTCTCAAATATTTGTTCACATATCAAAATTCATTGTTGTTCGTTATTTGTCTCTATTTATTGATTTCTATATTTTTGCGCTTTTGTGTTACTTTTTGACTTCTTCCCTTCATCAACATTTTACTTTCCATATTAATTTCGCTTGGAAACATAGAAGGTTGCTTTTTCTTCTTCGGAACGACCACCACAACAGAAGTCGTTACAGGGCAAAGTCTTGCAACCTTTCAATGCAATGACTTTCCTTATAAAGTTTCTTTGTTATTGATACAAATATATAAAAATGTTATCATATACCCATCACTTTTGTATACTTTGAATTATTTTATAAGTGAAAAATTATAACTTTACCAAATTCCGACATTTTTTCAGTATTTGCCATAACCCGGAAAATGAAAAGTTTACTAAGTTCCCACGTTTCGTCAGTAATAACGTTTAATCGTACATTACTATTCTTATTTTTTATATTAGTTCGTTTAGCCTTTTAAATGTCAGTAAGTGAAGTCAATAGTTCACTTTTTCCTACATCACGATCCTAATTTTTACATACTTCATTACGAACTTTCGTCATTTTAATGACACCTGCAAGAATTTGTTTTTCGGACGAGTATATAAGAATACACTTTTTTATTCCCAGATTGATTGTTAGTCTCGGCTTCTATGTTTTCTTTTTAATTCTATGTAATATAAAATTTAGATAAATCTCATAGAAATGTTTTGTATTTTAAAATTAAAGTTAAGTTAAAAAAAAACTGAACTGAAGGTTTTACTTATAATTTATTTAGTGACGTTTCAGCTCATAAAAAGATCAGCAGGATATAAGATATGTGGAAAGGAGCCCGAAAGAAGTTAGTGAACTACTGACGAAAACTTCTGATATAATGAAGTGATCTCATAGCTCATAAAATAATCAACAATATGTTAAGTATTTGGAAAGGATTGCAACATTTTCAGCTCATAAAAAAATCCGCAAAACATACAAAATTTAAAAAAGGCCCAAAAAGTTCCCAGTCAGAATGAGCAATGAAATTATTTGCGCGTCTGTACAGTTCCGCTTTCTTTCAGTTATACTTGAGGCATAATTTCAAGCATCGAAGAGGTCCAGTGGCGTTCACAGTGCGCTACAGTACACAACTTTTAAGCCCAAAACAGTTGAAACCATATTTGTAAATTGTTTGTAAGACATTTGGGAGAGTTTCAACCCCTTTGAACACCGTCTGCGTGCGCCAATAATGAGGTCCATAATTTGTATGAGGTCCTCTTAGAACCTCCCCTTATAATTAATCTTCTCCAATCTAAATTTTATGGAAATCCCAATCAAAACTGATCGAATATCAAAAAGATATCGAAATCACAACAAATGAACACAACTTCTCTCCTCTCTTCCTAACACTGCCCTGTACTTTATGAGTATTTATTGCTTTATATGACTGAATCGGTCTTTAGTCACTGCCATCTTCACTTCCACATCATTCTGCCATGTTTTTTTCTGAAATGTTTTGCATTTTTTAAAAATGCATCAGCGACAGCATTTGCAGCTTACGCGCATCATTAGCAAAACCATAAACCCAACCTTAAAATTCTTGCTCTCTATATGTGCTTACGACATATACATACATGAAAACATACACACATACATACACATGAATATAATTTTTTTTATTTCTGCATTTTTTCGTTTATGAATTTTTCACTTTTATTTTTAAATTTCGCTGTTTTTGCTGATTTTTTGTTGATATTTTTCTTTTTGCTCTTTGTAAGCGCAAAGTGAAAAAGTCAAAAATATTTTCAAGGTTAACCACAATTGATAAATGAAGCGTTTCCGCGCGAATCGACCACAAATCAAATGAAATTATCACTGCAACAGCGGCGCGCACACACCGCGTGCGGCGCATGTTTTGCGGCTTGTTTTACCACTGTTTCTTTGATTGTTGTTGTTGGTACTATTGTTGTTGTTATTGTTGCTGGTGTCATTTGCGCTGTAAGCTGCGATATTGAATATCGCCAAAGTGTTTTGACGCCGACTGCAGCAATGCGCATTCGAACTTTGTTGTTGTTGCTGTTTTGCGACTTTTGCAATGCTGCCACATTGACTGAGGACAAAAGTGTTGCATATACATATATGATGTATGTATGTATGAAGGTATGTGTATGTGGTTTATGGCTTGTCAGAGCAATAAACTTGCTGTGGAACACACAATGAGTGCAGCGATGTTTAGGTAAATAAGTTTTATTACTTGAACATTTTGAAAAACATATTTTTACAATTTGAATAAAATAACTAAATTTAATTATTTTAGTTCATTTTTAGATATTTATTTAATTTTTTTTTAATATTTTTTTCAAAAAAAATTAGTTAGGGTCATTTGATTTAATTAAATAAAATTGTTAAACTTAATTATTTCTATCTGGATTAATTGATAAATATAAAAAAACATAGATTTAAAAATTTCATTTAATTGAATTTTAAAGAATTTTTAAATTAAATTTGTTTTCCATTTAAATGTATTTACAAATATTTATTTTATATAATAAGAAATATTTATTTAAAAAGTTAGATAAGTGTAACTGATTTAATTTCCATGTATTTATTTCATATTGAACTAAATTTAATTATTTTTATTTAGATTAATTTATGAAAAAAATTAATTTATTTTAAAAAAGTGTTATTTAAAAAATTTCCATTTTCAATTTTTCCATTTAAATTAATTGATTTTAATTATTTAAAAATTAAAAAAAAATTGTATTTAAAAACAGATACGTGTTTAATTTAAATTAGATTTGATTTAATCGAATTTTGAACTTAATTTTTCCATTTAAATTAATTTATAAATTATTTAAAAATTAAAAAAAAAATTTATTTAAAAACAGATACGTGTTTAATTTAATTTTTATATATTTATTTAATTTTAATTAATTTTTAGATATTTATTTAATTTAAAATTCACCACAACTAAATTTGTTTATAGAACTTTTCTTAAATTTCACTCATAGAAAAGGCAGCACTTGAGCGTTTATTTACCTGTCTAGCTGCCAGAATGCAAAACAACAATAAATCAGACCATAGCGTTCCCGCACCGCACCCAGACCACAGTCAGGGCCAACCCGAACCACTCGAACGCTCCACAAACGTGAGCCACTTGAAGCGGACGCAGGCGCAGCCGCAACGACGACGACGACGACGACGAGTGCGCATGTTTTCTTTTCTCGAGAATGTTGCACACTTTGCGCCGATGCTGTTGAGGCCGATGATGATGCTGGTGCTAGTTGTTGATGTTGATGCTATTGCTGACAGCGTGAACTGCCGGCAAGGCGGCGAGTCGTCAGGCTGGCGAGCGTGTTGTGGCAGCCGCATACGTTTCACAAATTGCCGCTTTGTGGCAACTTGCAATAAGTAATACGAACAGTTTCAGGGCACTTGGGCACTTGTTGTACGCTCTTGCGGCGTCGAGTGCGACCGCCTGGCTGCCTGCGCTGCTTGGCTGCCAGTCTGGTTGGCCCTTCTGCCTGCCAGCCTGACCTGGGTTAAACAAATTCATTAAAAGCGCGAGCGCCATTTTCCGCACATCACGCTGACTCGACATTCTTTTGTGTGTGTGTGTGTGAGTACGCCAAACTATGCGCAGCAAAAAATTTTACGAGCGTACTGCTTTGTTTTTTTTTAATTTTTAGGCCCATATTTTTCCTTTTTGTGTGCATCTTTTTTGTTAAATTTTTGTTGTCTTAAAGTTGCTTTTTTCAATTTTTGTTTATTTTTATTTATGTGGTTTTGAAATTTTAAATTTTTTTTATTTTTGAAATCACTTAAATTGTAGCGCGCTGCGTCAAGTGCTTCGTGCCACATGACTTTCTGTTTTTGCTGCAAAATTTCTTAAAAGTCTCAACTCATGCGCACCGCTTTCGTCTCGTGAATGAACTTTGCGCGCACATTTTTGCTAGTTGCGTTTTACTGTGTTTTGATAATTCAATTGAAATGTAAATAGAGCGCCACTTTTTGCAAGAAGCGCCGAGCGGCTTTGCAGTGGCAACGCAGGACATGTGGCGATGGCAATCAAGTGGGCTGAGTCGGATAAAGCACATTTTCGACACAAGAAAAATTCAGTGATTGAGTTACGACTTTCATTAACTACTAACTCAGTGTGTGGTTCATATATTTGCATTTCCGATTTCAATGTTTGGAATTCCTAAAAGTGAAATTGCATAAAGTCCTGTCACGCCACAGTGACACTGCGGCCTTCGCCGATAACACGCAAATGCTGCATTGGCATATTCGCCTAACGGACATCTGACTAGCTGTCTGGCAGAAGTTGCTGCTATTCCACCATTCAGCTGGGTTGGCGCAATCGAAACGAGTCATAATTGACCGCTGGCAACGCAACGCCGACCGTCAACCGGGCGCGCGATAAGTTTCCGAGAATCGGCCGAAACGCGCAAATGCAGCGGGCACGCATCGCTGCCAACGATGCTGCTGATGCGACGCACATTTGCTGATACTCGACGCTACGCTTGAGCGCGCTTGCAAAGGCCGCATCAGTTACGGTGGCCAGCCGACGAACCAAGCGGAGGACAAGTGTCGAACGGGCCACGTCCTCGTTTGTGTTTGGTCCTCGCGGCGCTTTAGCGGACCACAGGAAATTGGTCGCTCTTGCATTTGCAACATTTGCGGTTGCTTTCCCGTGAACATTAACCCGTTAGTTACCAAGAAAACTGATCGATATGCCAACTGACAAAATTCAATGAATTGCACTTTGAAAATTTTCCACACCGTTTGTTTTTAAGTATTTCCATGCATATCTTTCATATCTTTATTGATTTCAAAGTAAGTTTCAGTGTCAAATTATTTGTAACAGTTTTTTTGGCATCTGCAAATCATGTGCGAACGTGTTTGGTCATCTTGCTGCCAGGCTTAAACGTTGTCACACCCTCACTTTGCATGACTCATTCCACTAATACCCACACGCTGAGTGCTAGCACGAAATCGCACGCACACACACACACACACAAGTGAAAATAAAACAATTAAATTGAATGAAATTTTTGAATTCCTTATACTCGCCAATAGTCATTCACAGAGCATTTTGGTTTTCTACCTGGTTTTGAGAAATGTCTGTGTCTCTGGGGATATCCCGCAACCAGTTTACTCGAAACATTAACAAAAAACTCATAGAAAATGACAAAAAAGACAAACATGTGAGGAAAGAGTAGATTTGCTTAGATAGTATTTGTGTTTGTATTCAGAGAATTCAAAGGATGTTTAGTTAAGAGATCGTGTGAGACTTGAATTTCACAATTTATATGAAAATTGTGTAATCATGTTTTAGAGTCATTCTACCAATGTCATTGAAATGCCATTTTACAAAAATATAGAAAAGTCAATGCATGATTTTAGAAATTTTGTTAAAATATAGACGTCATAGCTAATCACGCACAATTTGGATTTGGTGTTTTTCGTTGCGGAATTTTTGATTTATAATAAATAAAAATAATGATTCAAATAATACTAATTATAAATAAAAATAGTACAAATAAATAATACAAATAATAATAAATAAAAATAATAATAAATAAAAACAGTAAAAATAAATAATCCCTAATTCTGAAAATTGTAGAGTCTGAATGCCATTTCAGCACTGTTTTAAATTCCTGAAAGCTAAAAATTGCACAAACTTACGTCTTGAGTAAAACTGGCTTCAACAAGTTGTTTGATGTATGGATGCCACACCAAAATTTCCATCTACAAATGCCAACCGAATCCATCCATTTCTGAAGTTAATGATGAAAAGTGTATCACTTGCAACAATGTAAATCAAAAACTTTGGTGGTGGAATCGGAATAAACTGGCGCAAATGGTGCTCAAGCTAGGATTGACGGTCAGAAAGGTGTCGCTAAGTGTTTGGTGAAACTGGCAGAAAATAATCTTCTGTGAGCTGCTTCGTTACGGCTGAATTCTGATTGGTACTATCAACGCTGGGACCATTGGAAGCTATAACCCAAAAGCGGTAAACTTTTGGCAATGGGAGAGGAATTGTGTTGCCACACACATCGATTGTGACTCGTCTGAAGCTAATGAAGCTGAGATAGGTGAGTCTGATACGTTCATTTTATAGTCCGGGCCTGGCAGGAAGTGATTACTTGTTCCTATTTATGGCGAATTATTTGACATATGAAAAGTTTTCTGCAAAGGAAGCTTCTAAATATAGATTGTCCCATTTGTTTGCCTACAGAGACAAGGGTTTCTATGGAAGAAACAATCTTCTGTTTGATCCATATTTTACCCACATGCAAACATTAATTTACATTCAAACATATTAAGAAAAAGATTGATAAATTGTCTCTCTTTACCTGCTAATTTTTCCATAATCCCTACCATTAACTGCCAATCTCTAGATAATTCTATTGAAGTCAAGCCACCAGTTTACCATAAGTGGTCTCATGTAATTACCATGAATCACTTATTCTCTTATGCAGCTTTTTCGTCTTTGCTTTTAATTATTTCTCACTTATTAATGTGTGTGTATTATTATTTAGTAGCAAGCCATATTTTAGGATAATCCTTGCATCAGCTACTAAAAACTCCACCATATATGGGCGCCAGCAGTTAAACATTGGCCATGTGGCAGCCAACCAACCAACCAACTGGCGATCATGTACACTCAAGGGCGTGCCGACTGACCGGCCGACGGACATGGTCACGGACATGAGCCGCGTACACGGAGCAATGTGAACGGCCATCCGAGTTGCAGTCAACAACAGCAATGACACAAAACGAAAACGGCGCATAGAAATCGTACAACAATAATATCAACAACAAAAAACAGCAACAATACAAAGAAGAAAATAATATTAACAACAGTAAACGAGACAACAGTCGCAATTTTAACATTCACCCAAGTATGACGATGATGACAAACAAGGATTCCGAACTCAGATGCCTGGATTCTTTTGGATAATTAAAAGCACTTAAGTTGGAATTTTTTCGGGTTGCTTGTTTTTTTACGTTGTTATGTTTGTTGTTGCGACATTCGATTGTAGGTTGGTTTTTGCCTTTGAAAGTATGGTGGTACCACTGTGCACAAAAGCACCGGCGGCCAAAGCAGGCAACGGGCGCTCAAGGAGTGCTTCGAAGGGTGGAAAATGTGGCAAGGTAAAAGCCATGGATCGACTGCTCGCCGCTCACCACTTGTCGTTTGTCGATTGTTGACTTGTGTGTGCCGTCGGTCAGTTGCTGTTGTCGGCTGTTGTTGACTGTTGCTTGGTTGGTCATATAAGTCTGAACCGGCCATCATTTTATGTTCCAATGGGTTATTAATGGATCTTATAGTTTTGGTTTACTACTCATACTTGTAAACTTTATATAAATTTGTATATTTTTATATATGTAGGTATATATTTTTTCTTTCTGTTTGATTTATATATAAATCTATTAGCTGTATTTCTGTAATAAGTTGACTGACGTATTCAATAATTTTTTAACTATTAATTAGAAGGTAAGGAAAAGGTTCAATTTTATAAATTTGCACTTAAAGTAATATGAAAAATAATTATACTCTTGTTTTGTTGCTGTATTTTTTCCAAATACCAATTTTACTGGCGCCACAATGAGGTCAAACTTGCATCGAAGAAACAGTGAATTACAATGAGTTTGTTTTTACATGCAACATGTCGCCAGTTGGCATCGCATTTAATGTTGTGCACAAGAATTTATGGTATTCTTCTTTGATATTGTTTTTAAGGGACTTTCGGCATTATTTTCTTAGCTTCTCTGTGCGTCTCATTTACTTTTAGTGAAATGTTACACGTAATTTTTGGGGTTAGTGTGTTTTTGCTTACACAAATGAAAAGAAAATATACCCTTCAGACCTTAAAACAAACCTTACAATTTTATAGGAATGATTTTACTCTTAGACGTGTAAAAAAAATCATTAAAATTTGCTTTAAAGTTGATAAAAACCTCAATAAAAACAATTCAACATTTAACAAATGTGTATGTTTTAATGCAGAAAATTATAAATATGGTTCTTATTGGGTTAAAGCAATATTCCTAACCCATTTAAATTATAAATTTAAGTTATATTTATGGGGTACAACCACTTAATACACAAATTCATATGACATTTTTTATGAACATGAAATAAATGAACCAAGGTTCTTTCGAGAAGCCACCATTAACCCCGAAAGTGCTGTGGACACCATATTTTTATAATTTTCTGGAAACAAAGGACTCAGGTTAAGCGATTTAATTGAACTCCATTAACTGAAACCATAAGCTGAACGTACAAAAGACTTTGAACAAAAAACTTAAGCAACAAACTTGATTCATTCAGGAGTAACAATGCTGTAATTTAAAAACAAAAACTTAAAACATACATAAAAATGTGAAAGTAATACATGGATATTCAGTTGTAATGTGATTTAGTTAAATTTGTAAAATAAAAGACTTAAGCAACAAACTTCAGCTTCTCAGAAGTGAAAGGCGTTTAAGTTTGAAAACTTCTGGTGGGATTAGGAAGACTTCTACTGAAAAGCCACAATGGCTCATTGTGATCGCTTTTAGTTGTCTTTTTTTTGGAGCTAACCAACACACGGCAGCCGCCGTGGCTCAGTTGGTTAGTGCGCGGTCCAAGTGAGTCGCATGCAGAGCGACGCTAGTTCGAATTCTGCATGTAGTAACACCTAAAAAATAACGGGAAACTCGTTTTCTCTTTCGGTGGCTGTCCTCTCAGCTGGAAATGGCAAACCTCTGAGAGTAAAAATTGCCTATGAAAAAGCTCCCAACCTGCCGTTCGGAACCGGCATAAAACTGTAGGTCCCTTCCACCCGCGTACAAAATTCACACGCACAACACGGGTGGTTGCGGGAAGCTAGGCCTTAGTCTCGCGTAAGCGGGCTGTCGTGCCAATCAATTATTATTAAATTAAAAAATTAAAAACCAACACTCTCAATTCCGAAACCAGTTCGATCTATTAATGAGGTAGAAAAGATGCGAAATTAGAATTCGAATTCTTTTGCCATGCTAGTAGAAAGTGTTCAATTCTGCCTCTTTTTGTTTCTTTACTGCGTCTACAGATATCACTCGATGAACAATAACTTCAATGTATTGGTTCATATACGTGGGCAGTCCGATAAGTACTTAGCCCCACCGCCCGATGGTGCCACTATCGTAAGAGAAATTTACTTTCGTGTAGTACATCCTCGTAGACGGCTACTGTCAATTTGGATTTGTAGTTTTGTTTTGGCCGCGTGTGGAAACGAACGTGTCCGCGGATTTTAGAAAAATGGAAAAAGAGCAATATCGGTCGGTGATTCGCCAAATTGGTCGCATTAGGCTACGAACAGCTGCCCATCCACCGTATTCTCCAGATTTGGCCCCGTGTGACTTTCTTTTGTTTCCAAACTTGAAAAAGTCACTTGCCGGGCAGAAATTTGAGTCGAATGAGGAGGTTATCGCCTCCAGAAAACGTATTTTTCAGACGGATTAAAGAAGTTGGAGCATCGCGTTGAGAAATAAATCGCCACTTTTCCAAAATTTTCGTTTTTCTTTTGTAGACTAAGTACTTATCGGACCACCCACGTACTAATTTATTTGCTAAGTATTTCATTACCTTTGGTACAAAAGACTTAAACAACAAACTGTGTAAACCACAAGTGTAAAAGTTTGCTTAAAAAAGAAACGTAAGTTTTTTTACATATCGTAATTACAAATTTCGTCTAAAATATTCAAATTTAGGTTAGGTAAGACAGGTAAGACTGGTTCTCGTATTCAATTTTAACTCGAAAGAATTTTACCAATTTTTTATAAAAGACTTAAGCAACAAACTGAAAAGTTTCCCACTTGAGCCAAGATTCAATCTCATCTTAACTGTACACACTTTTGTTTGAACTGCAACAAGTCCGACGGCATTGTGCTGTGTGAATATACCAAAACACTGTTCAGCTCAGAAACGTAAAAAAAATTATCTAAAACGAAAAAAAAACAATCAGAATTCCTACCGCATACTGCCTACAATTAACCAAATGTTGTCAAAACGCTTAACTCAAATCATTTTTCATTCACTAAGCAGCACCAAAGCGACGGCAGAACACATATGGACAAGTTGAATAGACTGACTGGTCAAGCGGCTAAATAGCGACGCGTATTTGCTTAATTTGATTAACCTCTCGGGGCAACTTAAATGATTTTAAGTATAACATGCTACGTTTTTTGTGTTTTTTCTTGTTTGTTGTTTTTTTCTCGGGTGCTCACTTTTTTTAAAATTTCGATTCACCATGGTCTGCTGCCACAAACTGACTGTGTGTGCGTAGCACTCAATGCGACCGAAGGAAATGGTATTTCCCACAAGCATTTAGAACAGTTGCGCCAGTCAGCCAACGTTACTGCTGGCCTACAAATGGTCAGCGCGCACTGTCCAGTAAATGGATTTTGTTTAAGATCTCAAATTGGTGCGCCGTGTCGTGTTTGGTTTTTTGCGCTCACGCTTTTTGGTGGCAGGCCGCAATCACTCAACACATTACAATTTATCACTGTAGACATTAGTTTCTTGTAAACAGAGTACTAATTAATTTGGCTTAAATTGATGGCATTAGCGCACCAATCACAATGGGAGCGAGGTGCGGCGGCCAATCAACCCATTGTGCACCACTGCCGAGAATACAATTTCCAATTGTTCTCGAGGCCATAACACTGTGAGCGCCATAGATGTGAAAAGTGGCCACTCATAGTTCAAATGTTTCCTCAACACGCTACCAGATGTTGAAGTTTGTGCCCCAGAGAAAGTTTCAATTAAACATTTCTTGATCTTTTTGACAACGAGCGCTATTGGTTTTACGTCGCTTTCGATTTGCTTGTTAGCCCATCAATTGGGTGATGGCTTCCAACTTCAAATGCTTGTCGACATCTCCCAACTGTCCCAATGCGCAGCCCTCCCATTGCTTAATCGGCAACAGCAGTGCCCGATCGCCACCGCAACTAGCAACCGAAGCGCCCAAGTCGGCAGCCGTTCGTTCGGTGGTGACTGCAAGTAAGATCTGTGCGAGGCCTTAAATACAGTAAACGCGCGCCTAATGCTTATTTAAATATTTGAAAAAGCATATTTTAAATTGTTTATTTTGACTGCCTTGTGCGCGATCGCTCATTAAATTTGATGTTGTATTGGACTTTCGTGTGTTTAACATTATTCGGTGGCGTTCAATGTTTTTTTGTCCGCTCATCTGTTATGGTTGTTGTTTTCGTTGCTACATGGTGTATTACATAAATTAGGCTTTGCTCTGTTGGTATTTAGTGGTGATTTTGGTATTTCGGTTCGGCCAATGCTGGTCGGTGGCAACGGTGCCAGCTTAATTTGCCTTAATCGACCATTCTTAGACAAATGAGTTAATTATGGCTTATTATGTTGGACGGTGTGTTGTGGTGCTGTGGTACTTCAAAAAGCGATTATTGGTTCAAGCGTTGATGTATTCGGAGGCAGAGGGGGTGTTGTTTTCGTTTGTTTTAGATAAATACACACCTGCGTGGCAGTGGGCTGGCTTGCGTTGCATGAAAACTATGATTACACGGTTTGTGGAACTGTGTAGAGCATTTCGACAGCTATTGGAACTGTTGGTATATGAGGGTTTCGAGGTGGTCAAAGTTCATGAGTAGTCAGGTGGAATAGCTGAAGCAAGATGTGCATGGGCACAGGCAAAGAACTTGAACTTGAGGAGCTCTAACCTGTATGCAATTCTAATAACTTTGGTTCTTTTATAAAAATAATAATTCTTCTTCTTTTTTTTAATAATTTTTTTAGTAAATACATTGAATATACTATTCAAATATTATCATTATGAGCATAAAAATCTAGAGTATTTCAATAAAAAATAGAAACAATTTGGACTACCGCAAAAATTCCCAACCAATTCCATCGTTCTTGAACGTTCACACAAAATCATCTTAGAAAATAGAATGAAAATTTCATAATTTTTATAATTAATAATTAAAAATATATAATATTTTTTTATTTTTATGTTTTTTATTTAATAATATTTTAATTTTTCTATTTAATTTACTTCAAAAAAATAGTAACATTTGCCAATAATTTTCTTTTAGAAAGCAATGAAAACAATCCAAAACCTCATTGAAGTCATTTTCACTTCGAGCAGTTCATCTGAAATCTCTCGAAAATACAATTAGATCCCAAGTAATACTTGTAATTACATAAAAAGAAACATAAAACAACAAAACGCCATCCAAACTTCTGTTCTTCTCACTGAAATTCCATACCATTGCCAACCTGAAACGAAAGACTTAAGCGCCAAACGCTGCCACCATTGAGGTGTGAGAAACTTAACACATTTCCATAAATATTCAAATAACGATTATGATTTTCAATAACAACATAATTTAGCTAATTACAAAGAGAAATTTATTAATAACAAAAAAGAACAAAATAATATACAAAATTATATGTGAAACTCAAATCGCGCAACCTGAGAAACAAGCTGAAAAGTCCAACAAACAATTAAACGCACAGCGCCACTGCACCGGCAAATACATTCTTGGATTTTATATCTGGCTGGTTGGATTTTTATGATCGTCACAGCAGTTGCACTCATTTATTGAACACCTCAAGAAACACTTGGCACCAGCACACGGCAACCAGTTCGCCAGCAGATCAACAACAAAAACAACACACACAACAACAAACATAATGAGCAAAGAAAACGAAATGAATGCAAAGTGAAAAAGTTGAGCGTAGAGCAGAGCCGACTGTTTAGCAGTTGGAGTGTGCAGTGCGACCGTCTTTAGGGAGAGTGTCAACTTAAGAGTTGTCGAAAGAGCACTGCAACTCACCAATACAGCGACAAAACTCCACTGAGATGCAAAAGAGCAGTGATTGCTGTGAGAGTCAAAGACGAAGTGTGAGCATATTGATGGGACAGAGCTACAAAAACAACGCCTGCAAGCAATGTAGACTACACTGAAGAGAGCAACAACAACACAAGGAATGTTGTTCGATTGTTTGTGTGCGTCGTTGGTCTGTTGGTTTGTCTGTTCGTACGTTTTATCGTTGTGGCACAAGAAACGTTGCGCACGGTGCGTGTGCTGGGTTATTGTTTTTCTCATTTTTGATTTCAGTTTGCTTTTGCTTTTAGTTTTGGTTTCAATATTTTCTTGTTATAGTGTTTGGAACATTGAAAAGTTGAGAGAAATGAATAAATGGAATTTAAAGAAATGTTTTGGTGCTCATAACCAGCGTATTCGAAATATCAAAAATATTAAAGTCACTGAAATAATATTGAAAATAATAGTGGAATTATTTGCTAAAAAAATATGGTGTATTCAAAAGAAATCCATTGTTATTGGCTGAAATTTATGTTTTATTTCGCATAGTTCGCATAGTAGAATGATCAGATTTAGTTTAAACAAGCATCGTGTTTTTCTATAACTTGTAGCCATTTTGAAGGTAATTTCATTATGTTTTTCTCATAAAAAACCCTCATTCCTATTGGCAAAAAACTGGCACAGTTGGTTTTCTCAAACTTCTCTGGAGGCAAATTTTTCAACAGCAAAGTCATTTGTCATAGACAGGAACAGGTAATCAATTGATGCCAGGTTCGGACTTCAAAGTGGATGCATAAAACTCAAACCAAAACGAGATTCCGGTGCTTCTGGCGACTCAGTACTGATATGTGGCCTGGCATTGTTTTGATTCAACACAATTTCTCTCCTAATGACCAAAGCTGACCGCTTCTGAGCAATTGCATCCTTCAGATGATGGATGCAGTTGTTGAAAGTACAGGTCCGAGTTAACTGTTTTGTCATAAAAGAGAAGATTACTGCGAATTCCACTAAACATTTAGCAAAACCTTCATGACCATCAATCCTGGCTTAGCCACTGTTTGTACTGGTTTACTGCGATTCTACCACAACAATTTTTCTTGACGTTGTCGTAACTGATCCATTTTTCATCATCAGTCCCCATTCGCTTCAGAAATGAAGGGATTTTGTTGCGATTGAAATTGATATTAGGGCCATGTGGACTTTTGCATTAACTCGTGCGGCAACCATACATCGAACATCTTTTTGTACCCAGCTTTATATAAATTATTTTAAACATTTTTGTTTTGCATTAGAAAATCTAAACCATCGAACAGGTTTGCAGAATCTAACGATTTTGATTTCACCTGCCTTGTAAAATTTCTAAAATGTTTAGTATAAAATGATTTTCATTTTCTCCTAAGGAATTCTGAAAATTGCTAAGAAATAAATTTAGAATAAATATTTTTAGAAAATGAATTATGCTGAATTAAATTAATTAATTTAAATGCAAATCATTAATTTGGTTATTAGTTTAATTAAACATTATTTAAAATTGCTAAGAAATAAAGTCAAAATAAATATTTCTAGAAAATGAATTATGTTGAATTAATTTAATTGCAAATTATTAATTTAATTATTTGTTTAATTAAAAAATATTTTCATTTTTAGTGGTAATAAAACTTTTATTCTCAGAATTCTCATTGCACCACCAAGCAACTAAACGTCTTTCATAGTCAAACTCACACACACACACACACACATTCAAACACTTGCACAGCAACTAGCAACGACGCTGCGAAAAGTTTATTAATTATGAATTATTTCCTAATTACGCACAATTCCATGAATGTAATTTTACAAAGGCTGAAGGGACACACAGTTGGTCAGCCAGGGCGGCATCGAGCCGGCCAGCAAACAATCAACACCACTCACTCACAGCCACTCATACAGCGACAAAAAGCAAAAAGCGAAAAAGCGAAAAGGCAGCAACAGCATTGCGACTCGATGCAACGCAACCGACTGACTACCAAGAACTCTGGCGCAGGAATGCGCCAACATTGTGTGCTTTTGGTTTTTGTATTGGCTGCATGCGACGACTGCGCGGCTCTAATCATCTGACCATAACAGCCGCCAACTGTGCGACTCGAGTCCGCACCGGCCGGCCGAGCGCTGCGGTTGGGGCTGGTCGGCGCGCGCGTTCGGGCTCCAATGCTCTAAACATGCTGTCAAGTTATGTCTACATTCCTTGATCATATTTTTTCCAGCCGCGCTCACATTGTTGTCTTTGTCGTTGTCGTTGTCGCTGGCGTTGTTGCCTTTGCTGCAGCTCTGCTGGCTGTTGTTGTTATTGTGCTGCGCTGCGTTTAGGTGGCCGCACAAACGCGACACATTGAGTATAAAAATCGCTGCCACTGGCTGGTTGCATTCTAAATCAACAACAACGTTGCAACATAAAACAACAACAACTGCAAAGAGAAAATACTCAAAGAGTTGTGGTGGTGACAATGTTCTTAAGAGTTTCCACATAAATTTCCGCCACCGACGAATGTTTGACGTTTGCAAGTGTTGCGTTTCAGATGGCAACTGGCCAAAACTGAATTTTTCCCAATTCGAATCTCTGTTGCGTGCGCAACTAATGATTTTTTAATATCTGCACACACATCGGCTAATTGTCTCAATTTCGATTATGGTTGCATGGTAAATGTTGTTGATGGAGTCATTTTGTTATTTAACCATAAAATTGTAAATTACAAGCGACGCTTAAATGCGAACGAGACGCGCAGTTTTCTCAGCAGAATGTCGAAAATATTTACAACATTGCCAGGAGATTCGAAATGGTTGACTGCGGCGCTGTTGCTTGCTGCTTCTGGGCCTAACGTGGCGCAGCAACCTTGCCGCACAGCAGGCGAGTTGGCCGCTACGAGAGCATACAAATTAACGCGGCAGCGTGTGGATGGAATTAATTGCCGGTTACCGAAACTAATGGCTAATACATACATCGCTCTTTGGCCATTGCAAAGTGGAGTTTTAAGTGTTGCGTTAATATTTAAGATTGTTAAAATAATACTAGCAAAACGGTATTGAAGGAAAAATTGTTGTATACGAAGGGCAAAAGTGATGAGTTGTGAAAGATGCAGTTGGTAACTGAAAAATTTAAAAATTGTAATTAAGAAAAATATGACATAACAAAAATGTGAAACAACAGCAAGAAGCGCAAAACATAATTTGATAATTTTTTTATTTTAATTTATAGTTAGATAATTTGTAATAATATATTTGTGCTGATTTCGAACTGCAAGCTGAGAGATTTTCCATTACAAATGAACTTTTGAGTGGTCTTAAATTACTGCATCTAAATTTAATTCGTATTAATTGGGTTTCAATTCGAAACCACTATTTTTTAACTAGCAATCAAACGCGTTTGCAATTAAATCATTTGAAAAAAAAAACGTGCGGTTTGCCCGTAAACCTTTTCACACTAAAATGTAATATTTTGAGTGAAATATGTTATAAGACATTGAAAAGCGGGAATTTGTGATTAGTGATTCATAGCATTATCAATAATTAAAAAAAAACATTCTGCAAACAAATCTCGTAGAAGTCGGCCACCGAGAGACGAGCTGTGGGGTTTTCAGAGCAAAATTTAATGCTCTGAGGAAACTATTGGACAATGGTCAAACTATTTCTATTTATTTCATACTAGTTGAGTTACAGTTCAAAGTCATTAATTTTTTACTAGCAATCCAAAAAAATTGTAATAATTTACAATAAATTCTAATACTAAATCTCGTAAAAACAGAACATCGAAAGACGCACTCTGAACTCAGAGCACATTTCAATACTCTATAAATGATTTAGTTTGTATTGTTTTGGGCTACAATTTTAAAGATTAATTCATTGACAAGTGATCCAAAATATCCTTAATTATTTAGAAAAAAACTGCAAGTGCAACAACAACAATACTCGAACCATATCTCAGCAACCAAACACGCCATCTATGTGCGAGCACATGTGTTTTAAAGCTTCAACCTTTCTCTACTAACTGTCAAAATTTCATGACATTTGGTTGACATTTAATATTTACTAAAATTGATGTTGCAAAACACGTTTTCGTTTGATGTTGAAATTTTAGCAAAACTTAATGAGAGTCAGTCATTCCAGAGACATCGTTGCAGCCGCAGAAAATTATACAAATTTCCTGAAAAAAATTGTTACGGGTGATGATACATGGTGTTTCCAATACGATCCAGAAACCAAGCGTCAATGATTTCTATTCCGTCAGTGCGGAATGGAAATCAAGCAACTCACCACAAGCCAGAAAAACACGAAAAATTCCATCAAAAATCAAAACAATGCTCATCACATTCTTCGATAGCAAAGAATTTATCCACAAAGAATTTGTTCCAACAGGTCAAACAGTTACTGCCGCATATTAACTCGAAGTTTTGAAGCGT
This sequence comes from Melieria omissa, assembly GCA_963971225.1. Lineage (NCBI taxonomy): Eukaryota > Metazoa > Arthropoda > Insecta > Diptera > Ulidiidae > Melieria > Melieria omissa. The sequence continues at coordinate 10,530,807 of OZ020269.1, forward strand.
TTGATGGCCATCCGTCGTATTTGACCAGAATACCGCGATCCAAAAAGTTGGTCTCTGTTACACGATTATGCACTGAGTCACACAGCACTCATTGTTCGTAAATTTTTAGCTCGGAATTAGAGACCTAATTGATGAATGATCCGCCGTATTCACCTCATTTTGGCGACTTCTCTTTGCTGGCGAAACTGAAATTGAAGTTGAAAGGATGCTTTCTTGATTTCATTCAGACCATACGGGCTTCGACGGAGGAGGAACTGAAGGAAATTCCGAAAAATGAGCTGGAACACGCGTTTGAATCACTATTATTGTATTGAATTGAGTATTGAATCAGGAGGATAATATTTCGAATAAATATACCGAAAAAATAGCAGATATCGTGTTTTAATTGTGTTTTCTAGAGGCAGTCTTAACACATAATTGTTGCACTGTGTAAATCTCGAAAATATTTGGTCATCGATCGAAACGTTGAAAAATTTATAGAGCAAATTTTAATATTCTAAAATGAATAATTGTCAATGGCAATATTACCCTAACCATTTTTGTTTTTATTTCATACTAATTGAGTTGCAATTTGAAATTTAAATTATTTTATTAGTGATTCGAAAAATTCGTAATCATTTAGAAAAAAATATGCAAATAGAACTCTTAAATGTAAAATCAGCCATTGAGCGACGAGCTGTGATGAACCTTTTAAAAGCAATTTTCAATGCTTGAAGATATTAAATATTCTTACCGTATTTGTACTGAATTGATGATGATTAGTTTTCATTCTTAAACCTGGATAAACCTGGATCGTAAAAGTCCGCTATTGAACGACGAGTTGTGATGAACCTTTTAAAAGCAATTTTTAATGCTCTCAGAGATAAGATTTTGCTAACCTTATTTGCGTTTATTTTGAGTTGGTTGACTTGCTTGATTTAATGACTAACAACACAAAGAATTTTTAATAATTTAGAAAATAAAATGCAAATAAAACTCGTAAAAGTCAGCCATTGAACAACGAGGTGTGAAACCTTTTGAAAGCAATTTTGAATGCTTGAAGAGATTAAATATTCTTACCGTATTTGTACTGAATTGATGATGATTAGTTTGCAATTTTTAACATGGACTGATTGGCTATTGATACAAAGCATTTCTATTAATTTAAAAGAATGTGTTCAAATAAATTTCGTAAAGGTGAGCCATTGATTAAGGAGCTGTAAACCTTTTGAAAGCAATTTTTAATGCTTGAAGAGATTAAATATTCTTACTGTGTTTGTATTTATTTCACGCAATTTGCAATTTTAAATTGAATTCATTGATTTGAATGCAAAAAATTTCTATTAATTAAAAAAAATTTGTTCAAATAAATTTCGTAAAAGCCAAGCAACGAACTGTGAACTTTTTCAGGGCAAATGTTATTGCTCTGAGAGATAAGACTTTGCTAATCGTATTTGAATTTATTTCGAGTTGATTGGTGTGCAATTTGAAAATTGGATTTATTGACTGAGGAACCCAAAATATTTCTAATATTTTTGAAAAATTGGCAAGTACCTCCTGGCACATGGAGAGAACTTGCCAAAGAAGTGCTCCTCTGAATCAAGGTTTGTGGTTAGCAATTTAATAAAATTTCTTTGATATTTTTTTAATTTATCAATATTTTATTATTATTATTTTGCTACTATTTTTGCATATATTTTATTTTTAACTTTAATTCCCTTATATGCAATTTTAATTTTATATATTTATTTAATTATTATTATTATTCTGACAGTTTTGTCTAACATATCACAAATTCTTCCAGAATGTGCCGTACATCTTTAGAAATTTTGAACTAAGCGTCAATCTGCTGCCCAGCACTTTGTCTGAGGTCAACTTTAGCGCCACCATTGATGTGTACAACAGTCGCAGCAGCAGCTAATCACCTACCAGACGCTCGCCATCACCTGCTGCCAAACAGACGTTTTGCCAGCCTTATTGGTAGCCAAGCGGCAGACGGTCGCAAGGCAATGAAACCGTAATTCAATTATAAACAAATAAAAATTCGCCACAGCAGCCACCGAGTGCGGTTCGTTTCGATGCGCGCAGCCGACGCGCAGCCGACGCGCAGCCGACGCGCAGGGGCGTGCAGGCACGTGCGTGCAGCAGCACATAGCGACGCCGGCATGTCCGGTGCGCATGTTGCAGACAAGCGCTGCGCCGTCGCTAACAGCCAAAAGCAAACAACGTAATCAGCACCGGCTGCGGTCGTTAGCGGCAGCAACAGCAACAGCAACAGCGGGCGAGTAATCTGCTGTGTGTGCAGTGTAGCAAAAACTTGTTCTAACACCATTTGTCAAATTGTTATTAAATCAGCGTGCAACATAGGCAGCACACAAAGTCACAGTCGCAACGGCAGCCGTCAGTGCCGGCCGCCGACTACACGTCGCACACGTTTTGTCCATTTTTGCACGTTGCAAACAGCAAACGGCTGCCGCAGCAACATTTTACACTGCTGCCTGCGTCTGTATGTGTATGTGTGTGTGTATGTAGTTGTGTTGGCTGTTCATTGATTTTAAGCTATCTGTCTGACTGTCGTTTCATCTGTTCTGTGCGCTCTTTGCTCAGCGTTTAGGAGTTTGAGATTTTGTGTTGCGCTCATGCTTTGCGCTTTGCGCCTTGCGCTCTTTGTTGTTGCTGTGCGCTCACTTAATGTTAATGGCGATAATAATGGGTTTGGCCAGCATTGCTGCTCAATTTTCTTCTCAAATGTGTATTGATTAATGCGACATTTGTCAATGGTTTGTTGATTTTTCGTTGTTTCTTTGAAAAGTGTTCGCGACACATTAACATACAAATGCGTATTTTATACAAACATATAAATAGAGATTTATTTGTGAAATTAAATATTTTCTAATACGATTTTACGAGCATCGTTGCATGGGGTCTACATTTACTTCTTTAAAATTCCCTAAAACACTGACGAAAAGAAACAACAAAAGACTGAAGCGACAAACTTGGGCAGTCAAAGGTGTTAAAATTTATAATTGAAATTAAATATTTTACAACATTCCATACACTATCAAGATTATCTAAAACTATGCTGCGGTGCTTAGATTAGAGTTAAACAAAAAACAAAAGACTAAAGCGGCAAACCATTCTCTTGTTTCCGAGAAAGGAGTGCAACGCAAAAGATGGACATCACTGAGTGGAATAAATGCAGGAAATGTTAAGAAAATGATGCCAAGAAAACCCCTGGAGTACATTCTTTTCTCCTGTCCGACTTAGGAGCCCCGTTCTTCTCTGCGTTAGAAGAGGTCCCCAAGCATGAGTTCCAGTCACTGCTGAGCTTTGCTAGGGACACCCACATTCTCAGCGATCATTTCACGATCACGTCAAACCGCAAGACTAAGGAGCTCTAACTGGTACTGCTAAGGACCCTACAGGGTCTAGCCAAGTTATTGAATCCAACCTACAACGACAAACTAGTGCAAAGCAAATATTGGGCAACAGATCACATGGGTCTGAGTGCCTTATGCAAAGACACATTCCCTAACTTATGTGATTTGACAATATCACAAATCTTACATCAGCACGGAGAAAATTTAATTTCAGTCAATATTTTAGTCAATCAACAAATGCATCATTACCTAGTTAGCAGTCGATCTATAACTATTGAGTCAATAATATTAATGAGAGTTGTCATATTTTCAAAATTTGACAATCATTAAGCTGCATAGTTATTTATGAAAATCGGTCAATTAACAGTGATTGTTTGGTTAGCCAAATTTTGCTTAGCTAGTTTGGCATTGTTACGATTTATTTTGCATCATAAACACTTTCACATTGAGGAAGCTGCAACATCACTAATGGAATAAAATCGCATTTATGGCATTTTAATAGCCCATGTGCCGACATTCGGTGCCCCTATTGTCTATAAATGCAACGAAACAAACAAAAGACTTAAGTAACATACTTTCACAACATAATTGCAATAAATTGGAAGTGGAAAGGGATGAGGAAATATGAAAACAAAAAACGTGTAAAGAAATTCGAAATGCCGTTTCAACACTAAATACTGGAAGAAATTTTATGGCTGTGTGAAGTCTGAAAAGCATAGATGAACATTTAAATCGAGACAGACCTACATGGAAGAATGAAAGCAAACGCATTCATAAACAAATTAAGTGGGTTTGTTTTAATGTTGTTTAGTATTTGCAACAAAAAAATAGCTACGTGGACGTGATAGCGACTGTCTTTGCTGCTTGAATGATGCTTAAGAGAGATGATGGAAATTTAAGAGCATTTTTTTTGGGTTCTAAGTAAGAAGTGTGAGCAACTTTTGTGTGTGAGAAAGGCATCTAATTTTTTAAAATATTTTTCACCATTAAAATTTATTATTATTAAGAAATTCTAGTTCTTGAAGTTAAACAGAAATTAAAAATAAAATATTGGAAAAAGTTATTGAACTCACAACTGTCGCACACTGCGCTCAGCTTGTGATGTTTTCTGACAGTTGGCGGTCGACGGTCGGCGACGCTGAAAATCAATTTACGCTCACTTACTTTGATGCTCTTTTTCACACATTTTGTTAATTGTTTAAGTCAAGCAAGTCACGCACACATGTGCCACACATTAAACAGGGACTTGACACACGCACACTCACACAAAGACAGCTTGAACAAACATTAACACTTTGAGTGGCGCTCTTTTGCTGTTGCTGGAGCGCAAATAACCAAAGTGCGTTTTCGTGGCCTTAAAATTCCCTCATATCAGTGTAGATTTGTGTTGGTGTGTGTGTGAGCGAGCACAAATCTACTTTGTGCTGCCCGCAACGAACTCAGCACAGAAAAACTCAACTTGCCACTTTAACTAAGCATTGCAAGCGGCACTGAGACAACAGTCTGCGGCTAAAACTCGAACTGAATGGTACGCTACGCGGGTGATTTTCTTCATGCCAACATTTTTAAACTGCAATCAAAAGAAAACATCACTGAAAACACAAGCAGAAACGAAGAGTCTTTGCCAGAGTGAGAAAAGTTGGATTGAAGTGAAACGTGAAAGCTTGAAATATTGCACTCGAATAGAAAGAAATTCAGTGGGGAAAAGTCTAATTGAAACGTGTGAAAAATCAATTTAATGGTTATTGAGAAAACTTGCGAAATTCTCTAACGAGAAAGTGTTAAAAATCGCAGCCATAAAGCGCACAAAACGTTCGCTCAGTAGCGCTCAAACTTTTCCACATGCAAAATCAAAAAGTGTGGCAAACAGCGACAAATTTGACTAAAGCGTTAAGTGTTTATTGTTAAAGTTGGCTTATGTACTGAAAAGTATAGCAACAACCACAGCAAGACAACACGCTTGGAAAATTTGTTTGGAAAACTCTGCGCAAATCGTGATTGGAGTTGGAGTTTGTTTTTTCGCTGCGTGCTCTGTGTAAACACGAAAAGCACACAGCGTGCACAATTAGGTGTCCGCTTATTAGAAAATCAACCAAAAGTGCAACAAGCGAGAAAATATTGCGCCACTGCAATAACAACAACAACAAAGCCACACAAACTAAACTGGACTGGACTGAAAGACTGTGCGCACAGTCCGTTCAGTGGAAGGAGCCACATTTGTGTGCGCCGTTGATAATAAAAACAAAAAATACAACAACAATAACGCAAAAGCAACAATAAGACTGCGACTACAACAACAACAAGAACAACACACGCACTAACTAAAAACAATAACATAAAAATAACCGAGAGCGCGCAGACAAAAATTCAACAAAATACAAAGCAAAAGCAACAACAAAGCATTGAAAAAAATTCAAAAAATAAAAGAAAAATAAAAATAAAAAATATCTGAACTGAAAACCCAACAGCAGCAGCGTAGCGTCTGTCCAGTGTGCGGAGACGGTGCGCGGAATATAAAGAATAAAATTCCAGAAATCGTTCAGTCTACGCCAAATGCGACGACGACACTGTCTCGCCCGACGCAGCATACGAGACTTGAAGCCACTGACAACAACAACAACAACAACAATAAGTCCAGTAACACCGTGAACATTGTGCAAGACAGCACAAAATTATAAAAGGCAAACACGGCAGCGAAAAATACAACAACAACTACAAACATATGAAAAAAACTCAAATTAAAGTAAACACCAACAACGATCAGAAAAACTTTAGACAAACTTAACCTCAACAAAAAAGACGCGGAAAAATTGCAAAACTAAATAAAAATTACAAATAAAAAAATAAAATTTAAACAAAACAAAAAAACAAAAATACAGCGACGACGCGAAAATTTGAAGGCAACAATTGTTGCCATTGCACACATTTGACAACACGCGTGCTTTGGTCGTCTGGCTGCACGTTTTGTTGCTGTCGCTCGGCGCTGGTTGTGTTATTGCAGCAGCAATAATAGGTTTGCCGCCGCAATCGTAGCGCGGAGTGCTGCGACCCTTTTTCAGTGCGGCCGGCAGTGCGCTTCCTTAACCCGTTCGAGCAATTATCGGGCGACGAAAATCGCGGCGAGCAACGCAGCCGTTTGCCGCTAGCTGCCGGCAACTTGCCATTGTCGCTGTTGTTGTGCACAATATCGACATTCGACAGCAACTAAAACAGCAACAACAAGAACAACAATAGCAACAACGACGACAACAGTAAAAATAAGTCGAAATAAATAAAAGCCACGAAAATTCTGTTATCGTACGACAAAGATCGCAAAATTATTGAACACAACAACAACAACAACAAAAACAATAATAACAATAACAACACAAAAGTGCCACGCCGCTGCCCCTCGGACGCACTAAAAGCGGAGCTTAAAGTGCAGCAACACAACTGCGGAGCGGAGCGTCGAACTAAACGAGAAGAAGAAGCATTGCAAGCGCAAAAACGTCGAAAAAAATAATCGCGCAAAAAGTGTGGAAAAAGGCAAAAATCGCCTCAAACGGTTTGTTTGTGGCCAACGAATAGTGCTTAACATAGCAATAACAACGCCAACAACAACAACAACAATATTAATATAATGTTTAATAAGAATTGCAACAAGTGATCGTGCAGAAAGTGTATCGATAAAAAGCGTTTTTCTGCTGCTGCTGCTGCTTCTTCTTTCCCCCTGATTCGCCTCCTCCACACGTTGAGTACGCGGCGGCGATCTTTCAGTTCAGTTCGGTTCGGTTTTCGTTGTTCATTGGCTACAATCGTTCGATCGTTTTGTCTCGCCGTTGTTGCCACGGAAATCGCTCATGTTGTGCAACGGTCAAGGGTATACAACAACAATAACAACAACAACCATTACAATAAGCAGCAGGAATGCGCTAACGTAATAAATATTGGAGACCAATAAAAAAACAGTAAAAGCAAAAATAAATGAAATTAATTTCACGATTTTCGAGCAGAAACATTTTCGTAAAATAAAAAAAAAACCAAAAGGAAAGAAAACTTCTTTTTCATAGGAAATAAATAAATGCAAAACCATTGTGGCAACTGTGACTATAACAACAACATTGCTGAATGCGTTTGTTGCGCCTTTAAATGAACTCGTTGCCGAAAAGTGCCGCAAAAATTTGCAGTAAACATGTTTGACATCAAAACCATCGAATGCGGCCAGCAGCAAACACAACAACAACAACAACACACACAAGCGCCCACGCACAGTCAGCACACAACAACAACAACAACACACCCGACAAGCACAGCGACCACGACAACGCCGCTTCACAGTAGCCGTCGCTCAGTCGCCGCTCTGCCCGCGCAGTACGCGGCCAACATTAGCGCCGCAGCGCACAGCTACACGGACGCCGTCACCAAAGAGCCCACCGCACCGGGCAGCGACAGCTTGACGCTCGCGCTCACCACTTGCCACACCGCCACCGCTGTCGCCGCCAACGCCAGCCCGCACATGAGCCTGCTGTCGCTGAGGCGGCGCCGTTGGTTCCAGCGTCAGGCGTGTCTGCTCAGCATCGTGGCCGCCTTCGTGTTCGGTCTCGTGCTAGGCGTGTTCGTGCCCTTGTTGGGCCTGGCCAATGTGTTCAGCACGCTGGCCGCAGCGCCCGGCGCCAGCACAGCGGCGCTGGTGTCCGCCACGGACAGCCGCCTGCCTATTCTGCCCGTAGCACCGCTCGACGCGCTGCCGGCCGATGCGTTGACGAATCATACGCGGCCCCCGTCCGACTTTCCCACGATCTATGCGCTGCATGCGAACGCCGCGCTGGGCGAGACAGCGCCGGCAGTGGACGTGAACGTGAACGTGGCCGTGCCCGCGCCCAGCACCGTGAACAATGCCTTCTCGGTGGCCTTCATCAAGGAGCACGACGTGGAACTGAGCGCCGAGGAAGTGTTCCGCAACGCCTTCCACCTCGAGCAGGACAAGTACGCAGCCAATGCGCTGATCGTCAAGAAGCTGGACGCCAGCGACGGCTCCATCAAGGAGTTTCGCGTGCAGCGCACCGCCGAGGGTCGTTTTCTCAAGGGTCCCGAACGCCGACTCTCCAAGCCGTCGCTGGCCGAACAGGTGCTGCAGGACAGCGCCAGCGCTGGCGGCGACAGTGCAGCAAGCGTGCACTTTGTGCCAATGGCGCAGCGCATAGCGGAGAATGCGCGCAACCAGCGCAATCATGGCATCATCAAGTCAGACATCTACTGGGGCGATCTGGTCGAGCGCGCGCTGCCGCAGGGCTTCAGTGCTGCCGACGCGCGGCAGTGGAATCACTACGTGGCCACGCAGGGCGTTGTTGAGCGCCTCGAACCGGGCTGCGGCCGCATGCAAAACCGACTGGTGGTCTTCAGCGATGGCACACGTGCCTGTGCGCGCTACCGCCAAAACACCGACCAGATACAGGGCGAGCTGTTCTCCTTCTACCTGGGCCAGCTGCTCAACATGAGCAATCTGGCGCCCAGCGCTGCGGCCGTGGTCGATGTGGAGTCGCGCACTTGGTCCGCCGTCGTCATGGACATTACGCAGGCGCAGTGGAAGCAGCAGCGACCTGTGGTGCTGACACGCTGGCTGCCCGACCTCGAGCCGGCCGGCATACCGCAGCCATTCCAGCCGCTCGAACGACACCTCAACAAGTACGACGTGTGGAACATAACGCTGGCCGCGGCCGCCGAAGCGCTGCACGACTCGTTGGCCGGCATGCGCGACGCGCCAACGTCAGCGCAAAATCAAAAAGGATTACTCAAGCGGCTGGGCGCTGCCAGCGGCGCAACGCATGATCATCAATCAGCGTCGTCTGAATTGTCGCCATCGTCATCAGCGACGTCGTCGTCGTCGTTGTCGTCCGCGCCATCGCCCGCCGCACTGGCGACGGCACTCAATGCAACCAGTTCCGGCGCATCGTCGTCGCGGCTGGTGCTGCAGCGACTAATTGAATTGGCACAATGGTCCGACTTAATCGTTTTCGATTATTTGATCGCGAACCTCGATCGTGTCGTCAACAACCTCTACAACTTCCAGTGGAACGCCGACATCATGGCCGCGCCGGCACATAATCTGGCGCGCCAACTCAACTCGCAGCTGCTCGTCTTCCTCGACAACGAGTCGGGCCTGCTGCACGGCTATCGGCTGCTCAAGAAGTACGAGGCCTACCACGGGCTGCTGCTCGACAACCTGTGCGTGTTTCGGCAGCCCACCATCGAGGCGCTGCGCGAACTGCGCGCCTACGGTGTGGGGCGCCGGCTACGCGAAGTGTTCGAGCGAACAACGAGCGCAGCGGTGCGCGACGTGCTGCCCACGCTGCCAGATAAGTCCATCAAAATTCTGGTCGATCGCATCGATCGAGTGCTCGGGCAGGTGCAGAAGTGCCGCGATCTGCTGACGGACAGATAATGGTCGCTGCAACGGAGCGCCAAAAGGTGAGAAGAGCTTAGAGATGACTTACCTAGAACTATGATCTATTAGAGTTTTGAATTCCAAAATGTGTGAAATGTTAAAAGACGATGTAGGTTGACTTAATCGAAACGGTCCAAGAATTAAGCGAATTTTGGTAACTGAAGGATTTCAAGATATTTTTAGATTTTGATTCGAATAGTTTGTGGAACATGGCTTTGGGGTCTTGAAGATCATTTTGCAATAATTTCAAAAACTCAGCATAGGCAACATTGTGGATATTTTTTAATTAACTTTTAGAACTTTAAGAAGTTTAGAAGAAATAATACGAAACTCAGAGAAGACACGGATATCCACGGTTACTAAAATTATAGAACATTTCTCAACAAGAAATTTCTTTCCTCTAAAGTTTTTGTTGCTTCAAATGAATCTGGGGAATGTCCTACAAAATTAGACCTCAAATAAATACCATAGTCAAATAGCCAATTAGCAAGCGTTATGATTGCTCAACAGCCCAGAATTGTGAGATGGAAGAGTCTTGTGGAGACGCTATGCTCCCGAGAGAAGTGAACAAGGAAAAATAATACTTTCTTTTAGTCAACAACGATTTGATATCACTGACTTGGTGACTCTTAGGTTAGAAATATGGGATCAGTACTATAAGCTTTTAAAATGACTAGTGAGGAACGTGAGCTAATCCACGAGTGTCGCAAGATTAAACACTCTTATTATATTTGCCAGAAATCGAAACAATCCGAATATTTAGGTAGTTTGGTAGATAGCAATGGCTGGTGACTTAGCGTTTAGAAACCCATTGTGATACCACATTTCCTCTCTCCCTTCAAATCAGTTTGAGCTCCTAATGATGAACTGCATTCCTTATGAGATGAAAAACAACTTCTACTTCTCTACTCCCGCAATACTTTTAGGGATTTAACCGATAAGTAAATTGTGAATTGTCTTATTGGTTCAAATTCCTACATTGAGTAAGTAAAAGTTGTCCAAGTATGTTCTTCATCTCTTAGAGAGTGCAGTATTAGATATCTTAGGTACAATTTTTTAGGCCATGCAACCATAGCACCAGAACTCCAATTAAACCTAATCTCACTTTCAATGTCACTCTGTTGAGATTGTTATACAAAATAGGAACTAAAAGAAAATATGTTTCACGTTAAAATTTATTTTGCTTTCGGCTATATGGAAAAAAATAAAATATTCATATTCGGTTAGATGACCTGACCTTATTTCTGGTGGTAGTTTAACCCTCTATGTGTACATATCTTTAAATTAAACTCTGATGTACATAATTTTACAAAACGACTACTAAATCCAAAGTCGTTTTGCTAATATTTAATGAACACTTTGTTCAAATTTTCTGTTAGTAATTTCTGTTAAAAAAACCACGTTTGTTAAGCAAATACGAACATAATTTATCCATTTGAGAGCTAATGAGTTATAAGATTAACCATAAACCTACGTTAAAAAAAACGACTAGTCTTACGTTAGGGTCGTTTTCGACCCTCATATATAGGAGTTAGTATAAAAATTAACGTTTATTTATTTATTTAAAAAAATGGCCTAGAGTTAGTTAACAATTCATACAGACTAACCGAAAAGTAAGATATTATAAAAATTAAATACTTATACTATAAGTCTTTCTAGCAATTTCTTAAATACGTTTTTAGAAACTGAAAAATCTAAAGAATTTGAGAATAGCTTAGCCTCAGTCAAAGCTCGCACAGTTGGGGGATTAAAAGAATAATTAGTTTTGCAACGTGGAATAAGAAACAGATCTTGACTTCGAAGAGTTCTCAACGGGGCTAAAAAGTTTATACGCTGAATTAAAAAAACAAAACTATTTGGTACAGTTTATTTAAAAACTTAAAATAAAATACAATGGAAATATTTTTTTGTAGGTTTTTAAACAAGGCATTCAAGGCATTTTACACACATTACGGTTGCGCTTCTTTTTGTAGATATTTTTTAGGCATCCGCAGCAGACAAGCTCTGTTTTATTTTGACATTGACAAGTTGACATAATATCACAATAAACTTTTTTATTTTAAATAAAAAAAATAAGTAAGAAAGCCAAGAAAAACAGCTAAAAATAATAACACATTTAAGAAATATTAAAAGTAAAAAAAAAATTGGTGGAAAACGACCCCAACGTAGGTCTACGATCAATAGTGATCAGTGAAATGTTACTATTTCCGATGTTTTTTTTGGCATTTTCAGAGATTTGTATTTGAACTTATATGACTTGCTTCTTGTTAGTTTGGATGATATGTGTTGAAAATGTTTCAAGTGTCTGCTTTTTTGAAATGATAATCCAGTTTTAACTTTTAAATTAATAAAATATTTAGCTTTCAAAAGGACTTCAGCTTAACTCATAATCATTACATTACATCAGTTTTCGCTGGGCCGGAGCACCTCATTCGCTTAGGTCATTAGTTTCGGCTTTAAGATTCGAGAAAGAGAATAAAATGGCTAAAAAATAAACTGCGAATCTACATTTTTTACTTTGCTGAGACACTCAATTTTCATTTATTCGAATATTACTTGTGAATCTTTCTCAATGACGACAGTTTTTAAATACAATTAGCTCAATTTTAGTTCCAGTTATCGTTCAGTTATTAATTTTGGGTTTCAGTTGTTTCAGTCGATAACCTAATCGACTTTGAAACTTGGCATTATCGACTAAAACCTCATATCAGTTACTTTAGACAATAGATTTTCTAACTTATAATTATCGATTAGGAAAATTCAACTAAATACTACAGTAACATAACTCATAAAGGACATCTAGTTGCTAATATTATCGACTAAGAAAACTCATATCTACTCAGATCAGGTCAACTAAGAAAAATTATATCTACTCATATCAGTTGTTACAGTTATTCGACTTTACATTATCGACTAAGAAAACTCATATCTACTCATATCAGTTGCTAAAATTTTTCGACTTTCCTTATTGACTAAGAAAACCCATATCTGCTCCTCTCAGTTGCCATAGGTTATTGATTTTTCATATCAGATAAAATAAGACAAATCATAAATATCTACTCATATCAGTTACTAAAGACTGTCGATTTTCTTTTACATGAATTATTTATTATTTTATTTTTTCTATTATTTTATTATGTTTTAAGTTTAATTATTTTTTCTTTTATCGATTAAAAAAACTCAAACCTAATCATATCAGTTACTTCAGGTTATACGTAAGCCATTGTTTAACCCTATTGGTTGCCAATATTTATTAGTTCTACCAGTCTATGGGTTCTGAGTCCGAATTCTTCGCCAACGCTAGGGTTACCGCCACTAACTGGAGAAATATGTTTCCTCAGAGTTTGCATTTCCTGTCCATTACTAAGAAAATAAAAGAAGAAGAAAAAGAAATATAAAAAAGTCAATTGAACCAAAAATCATTCATATCTCCAAATTCATCTTTTCTGTAATTAAAATTTGTAGTTAATGCTTTTGAAGTTGACTTCAACCTTCAACCAAAAATTATTCATATCTCCAAGATTCATCTATTCTCCAGTTAAAATTTTTAGTTAAGCTTTTGAAGTTGACTTTTCAACTTCAAAACTATGAAGTTATTTCGTTATACTGTGTTTCTAATGAATAAGAAGTGTTAAACTTTGGTTATTTACACAATTTTTCTGGATTTTAATTTACTACTTTCTGAGGCTTTGTGACTTTTTATAAAAATTGCTTACACCGATGTACACCAAGTTTGCTTCTGATATCTCTAAGTAGGGATCCCAGTATTTACTTTAGATTCATGTTGGTCTGGAATCTGGTGTCTTTAACTTTTTCAGTTTTCGGGTTTCAAAACCAAAACACTCTTGATGGAAATGTTCTCATGCTATCAAAATTGGGACTGAAAAATTATGTTGCATACTCAAAAATTCTTAAATTATCCTTTATCCGAGGGCATATAATTCGAATTATTACTTTGCGTAGGTATTATTATTTTGAGGGGCCTTAAAAACTTGCTGGGATGCATTATCCCAGTAGTCTAGAAAGGGTGAAGTAGAAAGCACAGTATACGAGGGCGGGTCAATAAGTCCGTGACTTTTTGAATTTCCCGCAACACTGCTCCCGTCAACAGTCATCTGTCAGTTGACTCTGAATTTCGTGTGCTCATTAAGCAAATCTCTTTCCGCCGAGCCATTTCTTCAAGTTTGGGAACAAGAAATAGTCACTTGGGGCTAGATCGGGTGAATAGGCGGGATGAGGGAGCAATTCGTAGCCCAATTCATGGATTTTTGCCATGGAAACTGCACATGTGTGCACCCGTGCACACGAAATTCACTTTTTTCCATTTTCTTCTCAGTCAACGCGGTAGTCTGATATTAACGGCTGTCAAAAACAAACTAAATGTCGCAGCTTGTTCAATTTATGACAAGAGTCAACTGACAGATGACTGTTGACGGGAGCAGTGTTGCCATTTCAATTAAGAGGCGGGAAATTCAAAAAGTCACGGACTTATTGACCCGCCCTCGTAGATCACATGTGTTTCTCTGGTATCTGATATTTTTAAGTAGGATCATTAATGTTGGCATCTCTAAGTAGAAAGCACAGCAAAGATCATTCATGTTGGTCTGAATGTTTGCGTCATTACTTGATACCACTGATTTGAAAGGGGAATTGTGCACTGAGACCAGAGTTGATCTATTGTGCCCCACTCGATACCATAAATCTAATCTAATATATATTACAAATTAAATTTTATTAAATACATAACTATTTTTCAATCTCATTTTAGCAACGCCTTGTACTACAGTGAGCCGCCACAATAACAACGACTATGAAAATGCGCTTTGTGACCGATGAAAATCAACTAAGTAGAAATCTACAGCAAAGCGAACGAGTGCGTCTTGTATGATACCAAATGCTGTTGAATAATTTAATTTATGTATTTAGTGATGATTTTGTGCTAAGCAAATTCGTCTGTACCATAAAGTCATAAAAGATAAATGTGTAACGCTGAATTTTCCAATGTAAAAGTCGAGTCAGTAGCGTGAAATTTTTTTGTATTATATATATGAACGAGACGACAACGATGCAGTTACGATCTAAGTATTAAACGATGTATAAAGAGAAGAAGAAGAAGAAACAGCCGATTTAGCACTAAATGATATTTTGTATTCATGTGTAGAGACACACACACACAGACACCGAAGGTATTAGCGGCGCATAGGTATGTGTAATGTCAAGCCGCATAACGGTACTCTAATTTTTATGCACTGTGCCCACGCTTGAACGCGTTATGGCATAAAATATTTGTTGTTGTAAATAAATCCTACATAGACTTTGAGCTGAGAACGGCGCAAAAGAGTTATTTGACGAAAGAAAGAGAAGGCGAGACAGAGATGTAGCGGAAGCTTGTGATATAAATTTAGTTAAATCTAGTATTGAACTGTAAAGAACAAACAAAACCTTATTTAAATGTAGACATTTAGGACGCACATAGAGCAAAACGATATAGAAAAAACAAAAACAAAAATAAAAAACTTAAAAATAAAACACAACAAACGAATTCAAGTAATTAAATAATTTTCTTTAGTATTTTTAAGGCGAATTACAAAATAAAACAAAGCATAAATATGCAAAAATTAAGACATGACGTTTCACTGAGTTCACGCGCTCACAGGTTGCTGGGCGGTTGCGGAGAAGAAGAAGAAGCAGAAGAAGGCAAAGAAGTAAAAGAAGAAGAAGCTTGAACAAAAAATCACTGCAAGTCGCTGTGACTGCTGGCTGCTAGAACTGCAAACTGCCAACTGCGACTTTACAACTGCGGCAATGACAATAAATTGTCATTGATTTTTTGCTGCTGCTGCTGCCGAATGCTTTTGTGCGTCGCCGCTACTGCGGCCTGTGGACGCGCTTGTCATTTTTCTTGCGCACCAACGTTGCGCCATGTTCCAGCCGCTGTCATTTATAATCGCTGTCGCTCGGTCTATTCTACGCGAGCTTCTACTATTACGGCGGCGGCGACCATTTGGTGCCGCGCCCGTGCGGCCGTCTGCCCCACATGTGCGCCTTTCATAATATCTTCATAAACATTTGAATGCTGTGTGGCTGCAATTGTGGTGGTGGTGTTGCTGTTGTTATTGCTGCATGGCGTTGCATGAAATGGCTCACAGTGGCGCTGAGCTGAACTGAGCATTTGTAAGCACTGAAGTCAGCCAGCACAAGAGAGCGAGCGAGAGAGCACAAGCAAGCACAGTGCACAGCAAGTTTTCGATACTTAAAGCAGCAACACGTATGTACGTCTGTCTGCCATGCTGACCGGCGCGCCGCTTGACCGCATGGTGGAGACTTAGAATCTGGGCTCATTAAGTGTGTCCGAGTGTGCTTCACCATCACACTAACACTAATACTGCTAACAACAAAAACAACAACAACACCAATACCACTGCAACACTTGACGCACATGCAACGACCCTGACCAGAAGACGCTCCATTTCGCCGCGCGTCTGCTTTTTTCTTATACTTTTCGTTTCGTTTAGTTTGGCTGCTCGAAGCTTAGTTGAGCGCAGCTCGGCTGGGTTTGACTTGGACCATGCGTTCGTTTTAGTTTGCATAAAGATTTCACGTGTGTTTCATTTTATATCCTGCAATATTTTATTGGATACCAGATACTTGGACACAGACACACACACACAAACAGACACACAGAGGCAAACAAACACACACGAGCGCCTTGACAACATGGCAATGGGACTCTGGCACTGGCACTGGCGCTGCTGTTGGTTTTCGTTTTATTGCTGCTGCAAGTTGCAGCAAGAGGGGCGCGCATCGTTATGCTATTTTAATAAATATATCAAATTACATAAAGACGTGTTAAGGAATTTGTGATTTTAACACGTAAACGTAATGCAACTTACGGAGAGATATGGGCAGTGTTTCGTTTTCGTTTTTGAAGACAGCATGAAAGCATGAACGGCGAGAAAAAGAGAGCAGATAGAGAGATTAAAAGAGTTTCGTTGGATAAAGAAAACACATAACTCTTTATTGTCAAAAGTACCAAGTTCAACCGTGATTCGAAAAGTTTCATGTACAAAATTAGAGCCCAATTCTTTTACCTTCGAGACGGCCTATCTGAATTACAAGTAATCGTTGAGGAAATATACAAACAGGAGGCCTATCTGAATCAGATCAGTCAAAAACAATGGTCAGATATAGTTTAAGTTTAATAACTTAATTGAGCACTTTTTCCAATCCTCGAAGCACTTCTGATATGTGCATTTTGGTTTAGTCTCGAGTTCTTCTGACAATATTGTCTTTATTTCCTCAATAATATTTATGTTTTTTCATGCGTCTTTTCAGTTTTAGGAATAGGAAAACCTTGTAAGGGTTAAGTCCAATAAATACGATGGCTGAGACATGATTTCGACGTGGTTTTTGGGCAAAATAGTCACAAACCAGCAACGATGTCTAAACTTTACTTAGTTAACTGACAATAACTGGGTTACAGTCTGCTGCAAAAGTTCTCTCCAGGTGCCGCGCCTTCTTCAGTTGGTCACACCAAGAGATGATAGAGCGTCCTTAATTTATGTTTCCATCGAAGTAACTGCCTATCTCTTCGTCGTCGTCCTTCAACTATCGCATCGAACACTTCTTTTGTCCTTACGGAAGACATGACGCACCCATCGTAGCCTCTGGGTGTTGATTTGCTTTGTTACTTCCATGTCTTTAACACTAGAATGCCCGACAATCTGAACTACCTTAACTACAATATTGTTTACTGATGTGTTTTGTAATTTTATTGGTTTTTAAGTAGCAAATATGATATTAAAATAAAATAAGTATTAATTTTTTATTTTTTTATGGTTTACAAAGTAAATTCGTTTAAATATATTAGCTCACTTTACACATAAATGGGATAAAATGGAATGAAGTTTGCAATTTTTGAATGAATTTTGTGAGTTAATTTTTTTATTGAAAAACTTGGGGATTGTCACAGCCTACTATGATATTTTTTTTAATATTAACAATTATTGGGAATTTTCATATTTTGCAATTGAAGATGCATACTTATCTATTTATCAGTAAGATTTGCTGAAAATTCTATATAGGTAGTCAAATTGACTCCTTTTGGGCATTTATGGTAAATGTTGCAAAATTGGGGTAAACCATTTTTTTTAATATTTCAGTCACGTAAGATATTCTTTTTGGAAAGCGATGTAATAAAAGTTGTTTACAATAAAAGACCTCAATGTAGTCAAAATTACCACCTTGGGCATTCTAGGGTTAAAGAGATCACACAGCTCGTTGCCTCTCGAGCTCCTCAAGGGCCGCTATGTTGTTTTGCGATATACTTCCTATGCTTTTGCAGCGAAAGTTTCGCTAAAGAGTATTGTCGGTCGAGAGAGGTCAATAAAATACCTCAATTGCCTTCGAGACCGTAGTAGCACCCATTGGCAGGAGTAATCCTTTGGTTTTTCTCCAAGCTGACATCATTGCTGCTGTTTATAGGTAGACGAATTCCTTCGATCACCCGTCGATCGGGCTAGACGATAGAAAGCACATACTTGCCTTTCTGGAAAAAGCTCTTTCGATTGCTTCAAAGGCAGCGCTAACATCTGACTTGTTTCGTCCTATGATCTCAATTTCATTAGCGTGTTCAAGGAGCCATAACAGTCTTGGTAAGGATTGCGTTAGATTAACACTTGGAAAAATTATTAAAATTGTCTCTCAATAATTTGAATAGTTTGAAAAATCTTTCCAACTTCCATAAAGCACATTGGCCGCCGTTCGAGGCGTATTTTATTGCCCGAAAAATAGTGTGCGAACCAACGCCAACACTGACCGTTCGGCCGCGCTTGAACTTTCACAATTTTATGATCGTCGTGGAATTCACAAAATTCGCTTCGCACCAACACTTGCATAGATAGACAATGCATGTAGCTGGTAATGGGCAACAACAAAGTCATTTGCTATAAATTATTGTCTGAATTTTATAGCATTTTTATGAACTAATTAATAAAATTTGTTGAGAACGAGCGCAGCAACGCGCAGGCCGGCCGACCGGCCGGATAGCTGCTTAGCTAACTGACTGACGGACTGACTGTCGAACTGACTGAGTAGCTGGCCAACTAGCTGGATGTCTATGAAAATCGAAGAGACGAGTGCAGTAACAACAAATGAAATGGAAGCAAAGCACAACAGAAACGCAACGAAACGAAGCGCAAGAACGCACTTAAAACGTGTGTATGGTGACTAATTTATGAACACCCATTTTGCGGCACATTGTGGCCGCACGCTGCACGCAGCACTGCGGTCGACAATGCACGTCGTCGTGTGGCCGTGTGTGTGCATAATCACATGCATGAACGTATAGAAAAATTTGCTGCAGACGCGTCAACGGCAACGACAACGGCAACGTCTCTGCAACTGCACCATTGTCAACGGCGGCATTGTGTGCCGATATATGTCGATGTGTGCGCGTGTGTCTGTGTGCGAACTGTGACAGCAGGTCGTTAAAACTACATTTGCATTATGGCCAATGCAGCCGAAAAGCTCGTAAAAACTGCTTAAGCATTTTTTTTATGTTTAGATAATACAAAAACAATTAAAAAAATAAAAATCAAGAAAGCCGAGGCTCGTAAAACAGAAAACTCAACTTTTCGTAGTTTTTATTTCATATTTTCTGTTGGCTGAGTGAAATTTACGTTGCTCTGCGTTGGGGTGTTAGAATAGGTGTGCGTTGATAAGTTGCGCTGCCGTTGATGCTGCAGCGGATTTACAAGTGGCCGTTTGAAATTGAAACATTTTAAGTGTGCGCAGCAAATGGCTGAGACTGGAGCGGCTGCTGGTTGCAATTGGGCGCGCTGCTCATGGTTTTCTTAAGGCTTTAAGGCATCTTAAATGTTTGGCCGTAGGTGGCTAACCGGTCAGCACGGCAGCTGCAATGACGTCTGCTTGCGAACGTGACAAATGTTGAGACTACTGTAGCAGGGAAACAGGGACTACAGAAGAATTAGTAAAGTTGCAATATTAAAAAAAATATTTTCGTAAGAATTATAAAAATTGCATTCTTTTGGATGGATTTATTATTTTTCAAAAACTGGCTCTCAATGTAATAAAAAAAGCAACACCCACAGGCATAGAAATCATTAAAAAACCATCATGAAAACCACGCTCGGAGCTTATTACTCGGTCACTGCATAAGAAATGCGCTAAATTACCCGAAGACACAACAAGTCAACGAAAATCTTATTTGTTACTTGTACTTTAACCTAACAAGCCATAACCTGTAGCAATTCTCTGTGGCTGCTCCCACAAAAATCCATATGAAGCACTAAAAAAAAAATAATGTGACCCGCATTTTGCTGCTTGACGCAGCACATAAACTATTATAACTGAGACATTGAACTGCAGTGATCCGAAAGAACGTTGCCGCTGTCCAAACATCCAAAACTTCATTTACTATTGAGACTCTTGGCTTGTTTGTTAGTTTGTTGGTGCTTTTTTTACACAAAGTGAAACAAACAAAATGTTGTTTCCAATAGCCGCAGCCAGAAGAGCAACCAAGAAACCATTTAGCACTGCCTGCCTTAAAATGTAACGCGTTCAAGTTAAACTTGTGGGTTTGTAATTTATTAAAGTTTTGTTTTTCACTATTTTCCGCTTTGGCATTGCCTTCGCTTTGCGGCAGCAACACACACATGTGTATTTGTTGTTTAACGTAGTGGCGTTGTAGCTTGAAATGCTGCTAGTACTTGATTTGTTTGCCTGCTTTGGGTCCATATGGGGAATTATTAATATGTTTACATAAATTATGCACTTGCTGCTTAAGAAAACTTATGCTGGTGCACCATAATTGGTAGCTTTTCATATTAAGCGGCAAGTAAAAGAAAGCAACAACAGTTCATCTGAGGCATAAACTTATTGAAATATGAAGCGCATACGAAAGACTTAGGGCACAAACTTGCTATTAGATATATTTTGTATGCAGCTGAATGCAGATTTTTACAATTACAACTGGAATCATAGCATTTTATGAAATTTTAAAGCACAGACGAAAGACTTAAGACAGAAACTTTAAATTCGATATTTTCGCTACAGCTGGACGGAATTTACAACAAAAAACCTGGTTCATATAAGCACTTATTGAAAACTATGAAAGTTTGAAGCGCAGACGAAAGACTTAAGACACAAACTCGTTATTAGATTTTAGAAGCTAGACAAAGATTACAGTAGAAAACATGGTTCATACAAGCACTCACTGAAGAGTATGAAAGTTTGAAGCCCAGACGAAAGACTTAAGACACAATCTTTAAATTCGATATTTTCGCTACAGCTGGAGGGAAATTTCAACAAAAACATGGTTCATATAAGCACTCAGTGAAAGTTATGAGATTTTGAAGCCCAGATGAAAGACTTAAGACACAAACTTTTTATTAGAATATTTTAAAAGAAGAAGCTAGTCAAAGATTATAATAGAAAACGTGGTTCATACAAGCACTCACTGAAAAACTATGAAATTTCGAAGCCCAGGCGAAAGACTTAAGACACAAACTTTAAATTCGATATTTTTGCTACAGACAGAGCTTACAACAAAAATCCCGGTTCATACAAGCATTCACTAAAAAGGATGAAAGTTTTAAGACCCAAGCGAAAGACTTAAGACACAAACTTATTATTAGATTTTAGAAGGTAGACAAAGATTAGACTACAAAACATGGTTCATACAAGCACTCACTGAAAAACTATGAAATTTTGAAGCACTGAAAGACTTAAGGCACAAACTTGAACTTCGATAATTTCGCTACAGTTAGACGGAGCTTACAACAAAAATCCCGGTTCATACAAACATTCACCGAAAAGTATGAAAGTTTGAAGACCCAGACGAAAGACTTAAGACACAAACTTATTATTAGATTTTAGAAGGTAAACAAAGATTAGACTAGAAAACATGGTTCATACAACTACTCACTGAAAAACTATGAAATTTTGAAGACCAGACGAAAGACTTAAGACACAAACTTTTAATTCGATTTTAGGAGCTAGACAAACATTACAATAGAAAACATGGTTCATACACAAACTTTAGGTTGGATATGTTTGTTACGGGTTTGTGGGCACAATTAATTTTTTTTCACTGTAGCATAAACAAAATTTTAAGCAGAATTTTTGCGACAACAGTAACAGACGCATCCATATGCGAGTTCAATGAATTGCATAAGTCCATCAAAATATGTTTCTGACAAAGAATGATTTTCTACTCAAATTTTGCCTTCCCTTGTCGCTGCTTATGAAAGACTCATGATACAAACTTTGAGTCAGAAAATGTATTGTTTTGATTATAGCAACATAAACATTGTAAGCAAAAGTCAATGCCATTTTTTCATAAATTCAATTTAATCCAAAAAATATGTTTGCCAAGAATTGTTTCTGACTTAAGCATTGCCCTCACTTGGTGCTGCTCAATTTCAGTTTTCATATTTTCCAACAATTACAACAAATACTGCCTACACACGCATGCACGCACGCGTGTGTGTGTGTGTACAAAGCAAACACCTTACAAAGAGTGAGCCGCCGCGCACATGTGTGCCCGACCTGACCCATTGTCATTATAAATTAGCGCAATCAATCACTTGGCTTCACCTGATTTCGAATGCAGCTCAGTGAAATTCGTTACGCCCGAAACTTTGTTCGTGTGTGCGCCTCTATGCGCCTTTCCATACTCTTCATTCTTTCTTTTCTTTCTTATTGCGTTGTGAAAAAACAACTGTTTTCGTCTGCTGTTGCTTCAACTTTATCTTCTCTAGTTGCTTTTGACGATATTCAGCCTAACAATGCCTGCCAAATGCTTCAAGTTTATCTCGGTAATTTATTTAGGTGTGTGCACAATGCGCTTTGCAGAGAATAGAAACTCTAGAATAGAGAGGCAACGAAACGGGGGGGGGGACAAAACGTTTGAAGACGATTTTGTGCGCATTGCGTGGTCAAATTGTGACAAGTAGGTATAACAATAACAACAACAACTGCTATAACAACAATGATGCTTAGCTGCGTGCACAGGTGACAAATTGTTGCCGTTTTAAATGCGGCAACAAATTAATCACAAAAAGATGATAAATTGCGTGCCAACCTACGTGTGTGTGTGTAGATGAATGTAGATGTTTGTGGGTGTCATAGGCTGCTGTGGCTCTAAAGCTAAAACGGATATTGAATTGAGTTATGGGAGAATTGGGTTCGCTTGTAATATAAACTCGTTGTATATTTTTGTTTACATGCAATGTAATTTTTGATTTTGTTGAAGACTGATAAAGGTTCAGTTGGCCCCAAGGCCCCTCGTGGACTCTTTCGAGTCCTTGACTTTACCAGATGAATGTCCTTAGTGGTAAATGTAAACCTGAAGATCGACAAAGCTTTTCTTTGAATGCTGAATTGATCACCAATGACAAGTTTGTTGCTTTAGTCTTTCGATTTAAACTATTGCCACTCTCTGAGTTCTTCTGAATACTTGTGTGTCTTTTTAAAAATGATTTCCATTTAAAAGAATAAATCCAGCACAAACAACAAAACATTCTTCTCTGTCTCTTTTAATATTTTGTCCAATTAATAAAAATGTTTCCTTAAACATTTCAAGTATTCCTTCAGTTTCCTACAAATACCCAACAGTGGAATGCGTCTAGAATGCGTTGCTCTAATTGATTGCAACATGAACGCAATGTGGCCCGCAATGTGGTGTGAAAAAGTTGATTAAATAATTTAATTAAACTAAAATGGTTAATTAAATCAAATAATAAATGAGCGCTGTGCAGAGGAACAAAACGAACCCCACAAACACGTTTCCATTGCCAATTGATTTTCAAATCGAATTCACATCAGCAATTCACTTTCTGCCACTGCATGCCGCAAACGCCACACGGCCGGAATGCGCTGTCGAGTAGCTCCGGCAACTGGCAGCGACACTAACCGCAGCGACCACTTGCCGACCACCACACTTTATGGCATCGCCGCCAGTATCCCATTGAAAACTCGAAGCCAACTAGCCAGCAAAGCAAATCAGCTCATACCTGACCATATAAGAATGAAACTATACACACACACACACAGAGACTCTCACCAGCGCCAACCACTTACCAAACCCAAAAAACCACCACAACAACAATAAACAGCATAACATTAACAACAACTACAACAACAACTAAAAGGAGTAGTAAAAGTAGAAATTGTATAATTTATGACAGCCAATTCAGTAATCCAGCAGCCAGCAATGCAAGTGTCAGTCTTCAGTCTTCAGACGCGCTCAACGATGGTCAGCCGCCCAATGTGCATGCGGCGCGTATGTGTGTTATTGAATTTTCAGCATTGCGCGTTATTCATATGAGCACTTTTTTTTTTGAAAACGTTTTTCCTTTAAGCTGTTCTCAGCCTTTTGACACCAAAGCGCAGCTTGGCTTCTTTTGATGGCAATCAAACTGATGCCGCCGCCATAGCTGCTCTCTGGCTGCCCTTCGTTCATTTCTAATTTTGTTCCTGTACATCTTCACTGTTTGTGGTATTTCTTTTCGAAAGGGCTTCAACTTGAGTTTTGCTTGTGTGCGCGCAGTCCATTTAGTGCGGCTTTGTTTGACGTTTAGCGCTCTGGCCGCACACATCACTTACCCTTTCATTGAGCAGTTGCGGCCATTGTGCACTTTGATTGCTCTATAAAATTTCATTTCGCTTTGCCAGCAACCGAAGATGATTTCATTTGTGCGCGCGCCGTTGTTGTCCTTTGGCCACAGTTCACACATTATCCCACAGTTCAGCTGCTGTGGAATGTGCGAGATGTCGTTTTTTTTGTTTATCAAAATTATTTGAGTCTTTGTATTTGTTGATTTTGATGCTACTTCTTTCTCATCAATGTTAAATTTTTCGATTCAAATAAAAGTATTTCTTTCTGCCTGGGTTGAGTTTTTGAACTAAGAAAAATTTTTTTATTAATCAATGTCGATATTCGTATTGAGGTGGAAAGTGGCATTGTAAAAATATAATTTCTTTGCTTTTTTGTAGAGTAGCATTAAGTAGGAAATATGTTAGTGTTCAGTAATTTGAAGTCAAGACATTGGTGACCTTAAAAGAACTGATCAAAGTCAATGGAAATTTATTGCTGATGGCAATAAAATAGATTTTATGACAACACATTGACTGCAGTCTTGAAAAGACAGGATTTTCGTTGATAATTTAGCATTAACACTAGAATGCCCTAGCATTCTGATGGGCTGATATGATATGGTTTTGCAAAATGGGGTTAAAAATTTTAAGAATACGTTTACTTATAAGAATATGGTTATAGATAAAACTATAATATTAACAAATAATAAAGTTCAATTAAAAAATTCAGCAATAATATTTAAGACTATCTGGACTGGAAAAGAGAGATATAAGTGTGGAATGCGTTAAGTTCTGGGAGCGTTCTAGCAAAAGGAGCGTTTTTAGCGTATTCCGTTTTGCATAAATGAACTTAGAATTCATTAAAATGACTAAGTGCATTAATCTATGTTTTAATAGTAAAAAAAAGTAAAAGTCAGGGAAAATTTTCTCCCAGAAAATTGCGCACTAAAATTATGAAAGACCTACATTTGATTCTTTGGACTGTTTTTAGCATTCTAGTGTTAATTATAATTCGAATATTGTATTTTTCATTAATTTCTAAACGTAAAAACAACAACACAGGGCCAGTAAGAACAATTGGAAAATGAGACATCGAAGACACAAACCCAACTACGAGAGACACGGCCTCCCTCCTCGCCGTTGTCCTTCAACTATTGCATCGAACACTTTTTCGCCGGGCTTCATTGTTCATACCGGAGACATGGCCAAGCCAGCGTAGCTACTGGATGTACTAAATTTTTCCGAACAGGTCAAAGTAAATCAAACATATTGGAAATAAAATAAAATATTTGCATTTGAAGCTTCAGTTGAGCAAAGTTTGGTTTTGATAGCATTAGCAGTTTGTATGATTCACCAGTCACCAGCTAAATCCCATTTTGATCTTTAAATCTTATAAATCTGCAAAGTCTTTCAGGAGAATTTAAGTGTTCTTCTCTTTCTTGTAAACACAGTGTTAAAGTGTGAGATTGCCATCACTTTAAAAAATACCACAACCACAAACAAAACTTTGTCATTTTTTTGTGATAAAATTTCTTTGATTTTGTATTTCTGCGAAATTATTTTTATCTAATAATTTTTATCAAAACTGCTCTGAACGAATATTTTGCCCATATTAAAAAGGTTATTAATGATTTTAGAACCTGAGATTTAAATCCACAATCCACTGAGTTGCTGTCGAACACACAAACTGCCTCGACTTCTATATTAGACAACTAATTTGTTTAGCTTAGAAATGCTTCTTTCTAAAGAAAGTTTGGGAGAAATTTTGATTCAAACCCACAAATCACTGCTGAGTTACGAACATCTTTTTCTACACTAGACAACTGATTTATTTAGCTCACCAGCGCTTCATGCCAAACAAGTTCTTCAGAAAAATGCTAATAATATTAGAACTGAAATTTTTGTCCACCAACACAAAAGCACAATTTATTTCGTTCCACTAGAATGTTGGTTTGTTTTTAATGCGCCCTAAATGCGGCTAATAAAAATCAAAATAGAGAGAAATGATACCGAATGTCATAATTTGAGCAAATGCAATATTTACAAAAGTTGACAGCACCAATGACAGCTGAACAGTTGAATCACGCAGCAGTTACAAGCGGCTGACAACAACAAAATCATCGCTTCTAGCATTGGAGCTAGAAATGCAACATAACAACAACAACAACAACAGTAAGAACAACAACAGTGGCCGCTCGTCAAATCACATCAAGATTGAGATCTGTATGTGCGATGGATGGCATAATGGGTGCTTTTTAGTTGGCTGGCAGACAACGCTTTGCACTTGCGTGCGCCTACACCAGTGTGTGTTTGTGTTTGTATGTGTGTGTGTATGTGTGTGCTGCGCAAAGCGCATAAATGTCAATAAAACCGGTATTTGTTGGCTGCCAAAGATAACATCACAATTACAAAAACAACAACAACAACAACAATAGTATCAAATCGCTGATAGAGCTGATGTCCAAAACAAAGGCAACCAGACAATCGTTGAGGAAATATAAGGAGAGAGAAATGAAATATCATAAAAAAACCACCGTAAGATTATTAAAAATTCCTCGGCATAAAGAAAGCCGAACGATGGTTTGGGGTAACAGCTAAACTTAAGCGCAACAATGCGCATTGAAAGCTAATGAAATTGTAAAAAACGCCATAAATTGGCGCGCTTGGAAAGTTATTGTCTGTTGTCGTTCGAGTGGCCTGAACGCTTTCGCTTCAGCTCATCGATATTGGAAGAAGAAGTAGTCAACGTAGATGTTGTCTACACAATTTCTTGGCAAAATTTTAAAACTCATAATGTGTGCCTAATATGGATGCTTGGCTAAGTGGGGACTTTAAAAAGACAACACAAACATCTACTGTCACAAATCATTTACGAACGAGATATATTCCTTCGATTAGATCTTGCAAACTATCTCACACCCACACGCGATCCAAAAACGCATTCAAGTTGAGTGCAAATCAATGAGCAGCGCCAACTGCACTCAATGAGAACACAGGTAGCGTGCAACAAAAGTTTTCAAAGGGATCAAAAAGTCATATGAAATCATTAAATAGAACAAAAATCAAACACAAAGAAATAAAAATTAACACTAGAATGCACGGCTTTATTTTTTTTTTTCAATTTTTCTCCCAATTGGTTTGAAGGTTGCTTGTAAGCTGTCAGCCACTTTGTTCATTCGTACACCTCATTCCTCAGCCAATCGACGCTGTCACTGACGTTGGCCGCAATTCATGCAAATCACCGTCGACTGTCGAGTAAATCAGTCGAAGCAATTAAATTCGCCACTCGCATGCGATACAAATTGCAGATACTCGAACAATGTGTAGCTGAGCGGCTGTTGCTGTGTTCTAAGTAGACGTTAGCATATTTTATTGCTGTTGTTTTTGTTGTCGTTGGCGTTGTTTTTATAAATGTTGTTGTTGTTGCTTGCTTGGCGCCAATATCAACTTTAGCATTATTATTATTGGAAAAATTGTATTCATATCGCGCGCAGAGATCACATTGCACACAAAACACAACAACAGCAACAGCGCTAACACCAATTACACAGCCAGAACAACAACAACATAGCTGACATTATTAACAACAACAACCAGAATAACAACGGCCACGGCTGCAACAATCTATACAAAATGTCATAAATTTCAATTATGAATATTTTAAGTGGAAAAACTGCATCAAAGATTAAAAGTGATTTTATAGGTTTTTTTTTTCATTTTTATTTTTGTTCATAGTGCACTTTACCTTAGTTTTGCTTTGCCCAGTCGAAGTTGCAGTATTTTTGAGTTTAAGGCCAACTGGCGGCTTTTTGGCGCCTTGATTGCTTTATAATAAATAAATCGAGGACAGTGTGGGATAGGCAGTTCCGAGGTTGAAAAATATGTGAATTGCAGAGCTGTTAAAGAATGCAATCATTTGCGAATAATTAGTCAGTTGATTTTTTGGCAAAAAAGTGCATTCATATTTTGTATTCAATGAATAAGAATAAAAAATTGAAGTCATTATTCAGACTAAAAATTTATGAATAATTATTCATTTTTACATTCATTTTTTGCTAGTCATTTGATTGCAATCATTTGATTGCAATATCAAAATGAAGTCAATTGAAGTCATTTGAAGTCATCTGAAGTGATTTGAAGTCATCTGCAGTTAAGCTAAAGCCAGCTACCCTAAGGGACACTTTTTCAGTTCAAACCAAACCCAGTTCAACCGGAGTTTGCTTGAACTTGGTTTAAATTTGAACTAAGTTTAAACGACAAAGCAGTTTTTCAGTGCTAGTTTAACTGGAGCAAATATTTGTCATTTGAGTATGGCAGTGGCGTCCCCAGGGGGGGGGGGGGATTAGGGGGATGGATCCCCCCCTTGGTCTAAGAATTCATTTATGCAATTTGATATAAAGATATGGAATTGTGAAAAATTTTTACTATTTGCTTTATCTCTTCTGTAATCACCCACTTAAAACCTAATAATTGAACCTCCCATGATCTGGCCAGACCATGATGTGAGCAAGAGGATAGTCAAGGATTGTTGTTAATGATATAAAAAAAATCAGAAAGTATAAAGAAATAATTTTTTTAGCTTGCCTACATTATTTTTACGTAAAACGGTGAAAATATACTAGAATAATTAAGTAAATAGCGAGTTTCAACTTCAATGAATTAATTTTGAAATAACAAAAAAACGACAGTAAAGCAAGAAAATAAAAAAAAATTTATTAATGTAAAATTCGTTACTTATGGATCTACTTCAACTGCTTGACCAATGCAATTATTTCAACGATGTAATGCAGTATCATGACTAAACCACATTGAGATTTTACATTCAACACATACAAATCGCGTTTTGATATATCTATTTCTGGATTCCTGCACTGTCAATAATTCTGAACTGCTTTGCCAAAAAAATATGAAATGAAATGAAAAATATGCAAAACATGCTCAACATGTTACTGTTCATGCTGAACTGGCCGGATGTCTTTCTCCTTGTCGCCTTCGGTGTCGCTATCTTCACATTGAACTATCTAAACGACCATTTTTCTATCAGTATCAGAAGCTTGGTTTTTTTAGGGCCAAATGAAAGCGTGAAACTGGCAGCACCGTTATTATTACCTCTAGCAGCAAATTATTTATTTATTTATTTATTTATTTATCTTAAATTCGTTGCTCTAAAGCATTAGTTTCCGCTTTTGCTTAGACAATTTTTTTAGAGAAATTTTCTTCTCTGATTTAGCTCCAGCGTCGAAGTTCAAAGGCAATGTCCACCTGATCCTCAAAATAGCATTCCCTTCCTTTCATCTCTGCCACAGAAAACACCCAATCGAATTGATAAAAAACCAGACTCTACAAGACCACAAATGCTTCCTTCACTTCAGGATTGTAATTGAATTGACACCAAAACACGGACATAACCATGAATACAATGGATAAGTATTAATTTTGAATATGTTCCAATATTATTTTCCAAGAAAAATTCTAATTTATTAACCCAAAGAAAATAAAAGCCAAGGCGAATGAAAAACACTTGGACCAGGTACATTTTGCGTCAGCTAATTTATGTCACTATTAACGGGATGGCAGGAAAAATGCTTCAAATCGGGTCAGATGGAAAAGCCTAGTTGAAAATATATATAAAATAAAAATATATTTATAAACAATTCTGACAATAATTACGTCGAAAATAAAAAAAAAAACTGAAAATAACTGGCAATTTTGTATGAAAATGCACCATGGTCTGGCCAAGCCATGGTTTTGGGTTTTGTGCTTAGAAAGGATCAGTTAAGGATATCATGAAATATGAGCTCGATAGCTGAATTACAATATTACTAAAATGCATCCAAAATTCAATATGGTCTGGCCCGAACCGGATGCCCGCAGAAGTGTTAAGAATAAATGATTAAAAAAATCAGCATTGCATTTGTTCTCGCAGAATAGTTGTATTTTCAGTGTTCCCAAAAGTATCGACTATTTACCAAAGTAGTAGTCAAACGCAGGCTTCATGCCAACCCTGCATGATCTGTTGAAATTTGGAAAAAAATGCACTTACATTTTTTTGGTGAGTTGTGTGTAAACATGGAAACATGGTCACCTATACCATAATTAAATTTCAGAACGTCATACATTTTGTAAATGTTGGATTTCTTTTACATAGCTGGTGTGTTATGCTTTTTAAAATACGTCTTTTGAGTTTTTCGTGATTCTTTTAGAAAGTTTTTTCAATATGTAATAACTTAAAACAAAGTTGAATTTTTTAGTTGGGATTTTATGACTTTAAAATACATGTCACTAAAATTTTTTGTTTTAAGAAGTTTATGCTATATGTATACATATATGTATGTATGCACAATTTTATTCAACATACATTAAAAATAATACGCAAAGACGAAAGTATAAAAATGGCGGTAAACTGGAGTTTTTGTATATCCCCCCCCTTCCCGAAATCCTGGGGACGCCACTGGAGTATGGCAATACTGGCAACATTTTTATCTAGCTAATAATTTTCCTTTGTTTTGATTGTCATTCGTAAATAAATTCTTTGCGCTGAAATAATGTATTTATGTAATTAAAACATTCAACATTTTTCGTCTCGGGAAATCGAAAGTCTTCTTGCACTTTTGAAAAAAAATATACAAGTGCTCGAGTGCAAGAAGGACCGCGTGAGTACCGAGGAAAAACAAACCAAATAGAAAGAAATTGAGGACGATTTCGATTCAAAATATGTTGATAAGTTCCGGTGCGCGAAAACGTTGCGCACAAAGTATAAGAATCTAAAATAGTGCAAAAAAAGAATTTCGCTCACGACAGGCAAGAGCTGACCAAAACCAAAAATAAATGAACTGTCAGAAGCTGTTGACAGTTTAAACTTATTTTAACCGTGGAAGGTTGGGCGTTTAAACTGAGTTTAAACTTCAGTCAAGTTTGACTGAAAAATTCGATTTTGCGTTTAAACTAGAAACTGAGTTAAACTCGCACTGAAAAATTGACCCTAAGTCAATTCACTTTATGACATAAGTCTTAATCGATAACAATGTTGAATCGCTATCCAACAATTAAAAAAGCGTATTTAAAATATAACACACCGTTACCTTCTTCAGCTGCCGTGAAACGGTTATTTTCGTTTGCAACACTATTAAATACGCCTCGTCGAGGTTCCCTTTCGGACAAAAATTTCAAAATATTATTATTGTTGAAAGTAAATCATGTCATTTAAATGAATTTATATTCATTTGATTGCTACCTTTTGTTAGAATGAATTATTTAAATTTTAATTTTGTTATTATATGAAATATTTTTCAAAAAGCGCTAATCTTAATTTAGTGACTTCACTGAAAAATGAAGTCATTAAGTGACTTCACCAAATGACTAATTAGTCAGAATAACAGAAATGACTTCAGACTTCAAATTTTTAGTCTTTAGTCAAAACGTTAGTCAAAGACTGCAATCAAAAATTGAAGTCATTGACTGTGACTTCAACTGATTTAATTCGCATTTGATTGCATTCTTTAACAGCTCTGGTGAATTGTAAGAGTTGCTTAGAAAATTGGTGCATTGAAAAATAATTTGTAAATTGTAAGAATTGTTTAGAAAATTGGTGCATTGAAAGAGAAGCAGATGGAATGAGAAAAATATTTTATAAAAATTGAAGTTAATAATGGATTAAGTTAAAAATATTATTGAAATAATAATAATAAAAATAATAATAAAAACAAATCAAGGCGAATGTGTCAGCATAGATCGAAATCAAGGTAAGGAAAAGGCATGAAATGGACAACGGCTACACAAAAGTTGTATAAAAAACACTGCAGCGAAGCAAAGCAAATATTGTTTACAGTGAAAACTTAAACAAAACTAGGGATCGGAATGCAATTTAACAGATATACACAAAGGTAAAGACGATAAAGAAGGAACAGCCACGATAAAATGGATGTCTATAGTTGAAGACTTTGTTACAAATTACTTACACAATGAACATCCAGAAATGCATCTATGAATTCATGGAACTAAAACGATGAATTCATACTATAAAAATTAATATTTAGATTTAAGATGACGATGACGATGACAAAGGACGAACTGATGCCCAAAGAAAGCGAAAGGTCAAGTCAAAGTCAAAATTAAACGAAAGGCTACAAATAAACTACAACAAAGACTACAATGGAAACAAAAAAAGAAGGAGGATGAAATGAAAATTGTTGAGGATAGAAATTTAAAGATGACAATGGAAACGAGAAGATGGAAAATATAATGAAAATTGTTAAGGATAGAAATTAAAAGATGACAATGGAAACGAGAAGATGGAAAATATAATGAAAATGTTGAAGGATAAAAATTCAAAGATGACAATGGAAACGAGAAGAAGAAAAATATAATGAAAATTGTTAAGGATAGAAATTAAAGAAGAAGAATTAAAGATGACAATGGAATCGAGAAGATGGAGGATGGAATGAGATGAGATGTGTTACAGATTGAAATGAAAAGAATAAGTTTGATGTAAATACTTATTAGCATAAAATTTGAACAACAATCGAAACAAATTACAAAGGAATTGAGAAAAAGTGAAGTCTTAGATTCTAAGGTTAAGTTAGCTCACTGTGTCAATGGAATTTAGGTTTTATAGATTTTCAGTTTATAAAAAGATTAAAGTCATAATGTGAATCTGGGCCACTTAGGCCCAGTGTGAGGATAGTGGCTGAAGTTAGGCCAATATACTGTAAATCTATATTTATTTATATAATTTGTTGAACCGCAACTACTTATTTAATCTCTCCGAAAGTAATTTTTAAAAACTAGGAATTTATGTAAAATAAATAAGTTAAATAAATATTCAACAAATTTAATTAAATAAATAATTCAAATAATAATTAATAATAAAATAAATAATAATAAAATGATAAAAACCCATCCACCTCAATTCATTTTTCAAAGCTAGAAATTTCTGTAAAATAAATAAATAAAATAAATAATAAATATAAAAAATGTAATTAAATAAAGCAACATCAAATATGTAAATAAGGATAAATAAAGTAGAGGTCTGTGTATCCTTCCAACAGAGACACACCACCAAATATGATAGAAATCCATCCATTGAAAACATGGTTTAACTTTTTCAAATCACTGAGATCACTCATATCAAAAATACTAAATGGCCTCAACAGTTTTGCAACCAACATTGCATGAATATTGAATCACTGAACCATTGATTTGCTGTTCTATATTCACTTCCCATACCTGAATAGGTACATACATATGTCGAGTGGCTGCTCCAAAGAAAGAGATGGGCTCCAAAGAAGGAGATGA
Source organism: Melieria omissa (assembly GCA_963971225.1). Lineage (NCBI taxonomy): Eukaryota > Metazoa > Arthropoda > Insecta > Diptera > Ulidiidae > Melieria > Melieria omissa. The sequence continues at coordinate 10,564,503 of OZ020269.1, forward strand.
GCTCCAAAAAAGCCTATTCTGATGACACAATCAATTGCACTGATGACCGCTTACTCATTGAACCAATTTAAGGTTCTTATGAAATCTTCTTACCAAACAGACTGAATAGTTCTATCGGCTAGATGCCCTGAGCTGTCGAAGAAAAAGTTTCTCAGATGAGTCTTACTTCTTTCACATAAATAAAGGAGCACAAGTCCATATAAACAAACTGCATTTTCTCTCATTTCCGGTTCACATAGCTGCAACAGAAGTCATTAGAAAGCAAATCCAACCATCTACTAAATCATACATTGATTTGTCAAAACATCAATCATTATTTTACTCAACTAGTAAAAGTCAACTATTTGATTTACTCAATGTGTGTATCAGATTTTGAACCACTCCAACTGCGTTTGAAACCCATTCAATCTAACGAAAAACCTTTTAACATTAACCGCACAAAATCGTAATTATTTGCCAGTCAGCCTAAAAATATGCCCCATAAACATGTTTTAATGGCTTACATGCCTAATTGATTTTCATAAACGTCCACACAATGTAATTTATTTAAATTTATAACAGTTTTTCGCTTTGCATTGCTTCATTCATACATTTAATTTTGTGCAATTTCAATTAGTACGAAAAGTGAGAGGCAGCTTGGCCATTGCAGACATATCTCGCTGGCAGTATTACATTACGCAACTCAAAGGTGATTGAGTATTTACAACTTAATTACCTTCGACCAATGGAGCAGCGGTTGCTACGACTTGTCCAATTTCTAATGCTAATTTAGTGGCTAATTCTGCTGGCGAGTTTAATTTGACATGCGCATTGGTGAGACCTACATACATGACATGCCAGCAGCTAACATTCAGCATCCAACAGCCAGCAGCCAATGGCCAAAAACCAACATACAAATAAAAAGTAATTCGCACCAAACGAGCCAAAGCAACATTAGACGTTGCAATGAGCAAAGCTGAGCTGACCAGTACGACAATAAAATTTGTGCGAACATTTCCTTAGGAAATTCTCAACGCCATCGATCAGTAGGAATGAAAATTTCATTTGAAACTGACACCAATAAATGCCGAAAAATTCCTACAAGTGCCGGCGAGTGTAGGTAGAAAACCAAAGTCAGTTAGGACTCCTTGGTTTTGTTTTTAAGGCTTTTGCTTTTTTCTTCTACTTATTTCATTTGTTAGAAATTTTCAGTTGCCAAGACGAGTGTTGGTGTGCGCGCTTATCCGATGCCAATCGCCAATGTTGTACATTTATAGTCAGCGTGATATCGCAACGCTGCCATCAGCAAATTTGGCTGTGTGCCGTGTGCGGCAGCAACAACAGCAGTGAGCCAACATTGTGGCTGCCGCTCGCACACATTCAGCCGCCCAATTGCGATCGCATCGATCGCATACGCGCAGTTGTTAAGCAATTAATTAAGCAATTAAAGCGTTTGCACCCTGTGTCACAGTCGGTCGCCACCGTTGGCGGCGGCTGTACCGTCCGATTGGCCGATTGTGGCGCGGATAAGCCGCACAAGGAAACTGCCGCGTTTGTGTGTATTCAACACAAATAAACCCATTCCAAGTTGTTTGCAAATTGTTGCACACGAATTTGTGTCGGCAAACAAAAGACTTGCGCAACAAACTCCGCCCGAGGTGCGCAATGGTTTCATTTTTCGCGCACATATGTGCACAGATATTTATTTTATAAAAATTAAAATTGAATTTTCTTTGGAAATATACGATTTCACGCTTGGCTCGCAGCGTTGCAGCGTCGAAGTGGCAATGCCACACCGCGTCACAGCACATCAGTCAGTTGTCACGCTACACCACACCACGCACGTCGAAGCCACGCCACGCCAATCACTCTTCAGCGCGTCGACTGTCAGTGTTTAGCCCTCCCCTTTTCTTTTGTTCGCACAGCAATTGACATCGTTGTGCTAAACAAAAGAAGCTCCAGCCATGGGCGCTGACGAAACACCGAAGAATCCAGCAAACGGCGCAAATAAAATGAGCTTGGCCCCCTAAAACAAAAAATGAGACAAGAAAGCATAAACAAAGTTCCCACACACCACACGAGCAACAATAACAATAGCAACAACAACACATGACAAAAACAAAAAAGCCACAAAGTATCTTCGGCAAAAAATGAGCGCAAAACGAAAGAAACACCAAAGTCGAAAGTCATTAAGAAAACAAACCGCAGTCAGCGCGCGCTCAGAGCACAGTTGCTGAATCGGCGCTGCCGGTGGTGCGGCCCGCCGGCGCGCCATCAGCCCCATTGTCAAATAGACCAATCAGAAGAGACGCCGGCCGCACACTTTCCAGCATGTAAACGCCAGCCGCAACCTGACTGGCAAGAACGCTTTTTGGTAGCGAATAATTTGGCCTTTTCCGCGGTAATTGGCCGTGTTACTGTCGGCGCCACGCATTCGATTAAATTCGCTCTCGTCGCAGCGTTTCATCTCTTTCTCTTCGTTGTTATGTGTGATATTGTTGTTGTTAGTGTTTTTTGGTTTTTATTGCAATCACGCGCGCACGCATTGGCTCGTGAACTTTTCATGTAAAACTTGGCTGATTGAATTTTTAAATAACCGAAATGTTTAGATTTATATAAATTTTATTTTAAGTGGGCATTTGAAATCAATAAGATTCGACGTGGGTTGGCTTTGGTTGGTTGGATTTGTTAAAGCAAATTTTGAACATGGAAATTGTACAAAATGTGATTTTTGTTTTTGTATTTAAACCTTAAGCAAGCAACAGAAGCTGCGCTGTGCAGACTAGGCGACTTTGTGTTGGAGAAGATTTATTCAGTACGCACAGCAGGCTTTTTATTGTGTTGTAAATTTTGATCACAAAAATCACAAATTATGAGCTTAACTTTATTTGTTAGTTGAAGCTAGTTATACCAAAAAATATTAACCCCAAATTTGGGGATAATGGGAGACTTCCAAATGTGTTAATCTCAGTCTTCTTGTCATAAATCTGTTGAAAATTTTTAAGCTGGATTAATATCCATATTAAAATTTTAGCAATTTCACTTTAACATGGTTTTGGAAATTTAATCTACTAAAAAATTTATGTTTCATTAGAGCTTCAAACAAGTAGTTTAGATAACTGAGACATGTGGAATATGTGGCACCAGCCAATTTGGAGCCAGACATGCTTTAGGCAACAGTAAAGCAGGAATAAGTTAACATGAAAACAATGGGAATCATTCTGGAACTTCAAAGCACAAAACAGAAGAACTCAATTCCATAGCATGAAAAACAAAGTGATTGCGAGATTGATGTTTGTCCTTTAAGTGTCAATATTTTATTCAGGAACATAGCGTATGCGACTATTGTCTACGTTCGATCAAATTTGGATAAGCTACTCTATTGGCAGAAACATCAAACTCACTATAATTTTTGTTGTTATGCTATTCGATTTGAAGCTATAAATTTCGAAAATATCAATACTTCAAGTTATATGAGCGCCACTGCGCATCTTTTGCTGATAAGTTGGTGGAGTTGATGTCACAGGTTGGTGTCCTCGATGAACGTTAGTTCTTTTTCCAAAAGTCCGTGCTGTCAATACGTTGTTGTTGTGCTTGCACGACTACTAGACATAAGAATTTGCTGCGTAGTGCTTACTAAAGAGCGGCGCACGCACTATGAAAATTACTTGCAAGCTATCGCTGTGCTTTCAAATATTGTCGCTTTTCTTCACTTTCACTACAAAACAAGCACTGCAGTGAAGAAAGCCTTTGATATTCATACGAATACTGCACGAAAGGAAAATAGAACTTCAAGCACCTTGAAGTATAGAACAACACTGAAGTAGAACAAGACTGAAGTAAAGCACTGAAGTAAAACATTTTCAAGCATACGGTATTTTGTTTTGCACGATCGGAGTAGCTGATGTTTGTTTTTGGTATTTTGTATGGAATCTGGGCTGCATTTCAAGCATTACAACAACATTAATGTAAAAAAACGCAGGTTTAAAACATGTTTTTCGATATTTATTTAAGTCAGTTTCACTTGGTGTGAAGTAGAAGTTCTGTTTCACTCGGTGTGAAGTAGAAGTTCTGATTCACTCAGTGTGAAGTAGAAGTTCTGTTTCACTCGGTGTGAAGTAGAAGTTCTGATTCACTCAGTGTGAAGTAGAAGTTCTACTTCACTCGGTGTGCTTGCTGTGATTTACCGTTACTTAACCTCATTATAGCTTTCTGTTTTGATGTTTTGCTCCACAAGCACTGTCGCTGCTGTAGCGAAAAGGTTTTCGAATGAATTTCGCGACACTGAAGTTCAGTTCTTGACAGTACTGTGCAGTAGTGAAGTTTGCCCAATAGAACCTTTTGTGCAGCTTTTTAGTGCTTACCACAACTGATTGGAATGTGAAGCACAGGTAATGGATTTGACGGGGTTATGTTGATGGGATAAAAAGTAATCAGAAGTGAGGAAAAATGAAATGTAGAAGAGTACTCCTCACTCATGACACGGAATAGGTAAGAGACGTCACTGAGATGGAATTGGTTGCATATTTCAAGAGTTTTGCCAATGAATACCGCACGAAATTCCGATTCTAATGAAGCAAATTTAAGTTTCAGTCATTCAAACTTTCAACTATCTTTGGATCCTAAACCAAAGGGTTCAGAAATATGAAATTGATTCGGTTAGGTAGGGAAGAGTGAGTGCGGCACTAAACGCACTTTCACCGAAGACCGAAGTGTCCCATTGAGAACCGCTTCTTGTTTTCCTCTGGAGTTAACCAAAAATCTCAATCCGGGGCCAACCAGTTCAGTTCAGAATGAAGGGAAAAAATTCCAGATATCGACTTTAGTCGCATTAGCCAGAAGAATCGTCTGTCAAGAATCTTGAAACAACGTTTCTGCAGAGTGGGGCATTGGACATAGGAAGTGTTGTATGGTTTCTAACTCTTCTTAATCGTCACAGTCTCTGCAGACATCATTGGACGAGAGTGGAAATATAGAATCGAGATATCAAAATGTTTGCTGACGCCAGCAACCAACTGACGAAATTTAATTTTAAGTTATGTGCAAATTATTGCATTTGCAACTTCATAAAGTCCCATTTGCAATAATAGGTGCAACAACAACAAAAACAACCGTCAAATTTTAAGACAAGTAAAAGCCAAAGTCGAAGTCAATGAATGTGCCAGACGATCCTACAGCCAACACTTGAATGCACAGACGAGACGACTGGGTGCGTGCGTCACAAATGCGGGGGTTGCCACAATAACAACAACAAAAAGAACAAGAACACCCACAAGGACAGTGTAGACAACAAAGCGTACGAAATATAAATTACAACGTCGACTACTTCGAGCTCTGATCTTGTGGCGTTCCGATTGTGAGTTCGCGCCTGTACATGAAATTTCGTTGGCATTGCTTTAGGTGTTTTTATTTTCTAATTTAATTTTCGGGTGTGGCGCAGACGCATTAATGCTAATTATGCGCATTTGGAGAGTGGAAAAATTGCCGCTTATTTCCTTCATGCATTTCCTTCAGCATCAGCAATGCTGAAATTTCCATTTGTGAAATTGCACAAATGAATTTTGCAAATGGAACACATAAAACTACAACAACAAAGGTGGCAGCCAGTGCCACGCATTAAATGCAACGTTGCGCCGCACCGCAGCGGATTTCCAATAGGGTTCAACGCGAGCAGCGCAAACCTAAACTTTGGCCATGTCGACTGTGGCGCCGCGCTTTGCCGTCGCGGTACTGTGCGATTTTACGAGCGCCCCAACAACATTGGCAATTTCTGCATTCGCCATAGAAGTGGCAGAGAGGTGTCGAAGGGGTCGCGCGGTTCAGCACACTTGAAAATTAGATCACGCAGAGTGTTAAATATTTCGACGCAATGAAGCGTTCGTCTTAGGCGTGAAAACATTTTGCAATTAACAGCAAATCTAAACAGCGGAACAGGAGCGCTGATGAGTTGTTGCTCTCGGTGCAGTGTGTAGCAGTTTGAGTCAAAGTCCGGGCAAAGTCAATGAAACTGTAAATTTTCGAGATGCTTTTACAACCTGACTGAGGCCTAAACTGTAGTTTGGCAATGAGTAATTTGTGTTAAAGTTTCATGAGAAAATAGCTCGAAGCGTAAGATTGAATACTTAATATACATTTTTCTGTATTAAAATTTTTTAAGTTAGATAGAGACGGAGAAAGAGATAGATATAGAGATAAAGATAGAGATAGAGATAGAGATAGAGATAGAGATAGAGATAGAGATAGAGATAGAGATAGAGATAGAGATAAAGATAGAAGTAAAGCGAGATAGAGATCGACATAGAGACAGAGATAGAGATAGAGATCGAGATCGAGATAGAGATAGAGATAGAAATGGAGATGTAGATAGAGATAGAGATAGAGATAGAGATAGAGATAGAGATAGAGGTAAAGCGAGATAGAGATACAGAAGAAGAAGAAGAAGAATTTAACAATCGTATAAAAACTATCCTTCGTGTGCCTCAACAAGCTGAAACTCTAACGTTGTCAAATCTCATAATTCTAGAGGTCAGTTGACTTGGTTGGTTGGTTCCAGTGACGATATCCAATTAGATGTCATTTTGATGTCATTATTCTAGGTGCAGACTATATATATATATACTGATACGTTATCTTCTGGACAATGTGGCCGCTATCCGGGACCTTAACGAAAGCGAAAAGCGAATTCACGAGCGCTTTGCGATTTCTCCGAGAATTTGCTGTATTGACTTGCTCAGCGTCTTTCATCTCCTTACTTTCATCTCCGGACAGGCGCAAGGCAAGTGATGGATGTTTTCCTTCTTCGTTCGGGTTTTCATAGCTGCGACAGCTGGATGTCCCTTTTAGGATCAGTTGACATTAGTTTAAACTTGAACTTAAGCGTCCCGGGAAAAGGACGTTTCATTGAAATCTAAATTGAATGAATCTTCCAATAATACTTTGATGCTTTATTGCCTACTTTGTTGTAGCTACTGTCTTCAATTTTTTCTAGCTGTCATTGTTGTTGTTGCTGCCATAAATTCGCTACTACAGTTACGCTTCGCGTAATTGTATACGCCGCCGCATTGCCAAATGAACGACACCAAACACACACAAGTTGCCACCATTAACCACAGCAGCAACAGCTTTACAAGCGCACAATTGCCGCAGCCAACAACAACAACAACAACAACAACAACAGCACATGTAGCAGCACATGTGCAACGAGCGACATTAGCATGAAATTTAAGCACTCATTAAAGGCCGCGCTTAATGCGCTACGCCGTGTTTGCTTCGCTTCGCTTTGATTTTATTTTACTTTATCGTATTTAATTTTTTTTCGGACTATTGTTTTTCGTCTCACTCGCATGCGGCGGCACACACGCAGCGAATTGTTGCGGCCGCAACTGTGCTACACATTTTATGATTGTTTTACAACAAGTTTTGATGGCATACTTAACATTATATGTAATTTTTTGTATTGTAATTTTTTGCTTTCTATTTTCAACTTACTTTTATTTATTTTTATTATTTTTTATTTTATTAATTTTTTTTATTGTCTTTCTGCCATCATTGACAACGACTACCGTTGCGAACTCGTACTGCAATTTTTGTTGTTGTTATTTATTTGTTGTTGTTGTTGTTCTAGTTGCCCAAACATTAGATGCTCAAGATTTCGAGCGGTGCTTTGCCGCTGCCAGCTTAGCTTAGCTGCTTTTCTGGGCCGTTGACTGCTCGCTGTGGCCGTGTTGCTACTGCTGTGTTCTTTTCGTCGTTGTTGTTGTCTTTTGCATGTTATTTGGCAAAATCTGAGTAGGAAAAAAATGCATAAACATACTCTGAAAATATACAAAAAAATTCAAATAAATGTGAAAATTTAAATGCTACTAAAATTGTCACGTTTTGCTGCTTAAAGTGGAGCGTACACTGAGCGTGGCTGGCTCTGCGCTTTTTGATGGCTTGTGCACAAATTGTTGTATTATGTTTTTTTTGTTATTGTGTTTTGTTATTGTTTTGTGTGCTATCGCATTATTGAGATGTTAATCTTTAGCTCTGAAAATTACAGCAAACAATGCAGTACCACAATAATGACAGCAGACAGCATCGACAGTAGACGATAGAAACCAAGCAGCCACAATTGATGTCAAACGTTAATGTCACGTTTTTCTCATAAAAATTTTGATTGCTTTATATTGAACGTGCAACCCGCACGCCAGTTTGTTTCCTTGCAGCTCGACATTTTTGGCAGTCACTTTAAATCATCTCGTCGGTTAGTGGGGTTTATGTGCGGTTTTATTGTCATTACCCATCGAATGAAACAAATTGTTAACACGTTCGGTTTGTTGGCCTTTCGATTATTTTGTTGATTTTGTTGGTAGTTGGCAGCGAGCAACACCCAATTAAAAATGTTAACAGCAATGCATTAGTCTGGCAACTGAAGAGCAATTAATCACTGGATAAATGATGAAGAAGAGCACTTGAGAACGAGAGCATCGATGAGTGACAGGAGTTTTGAATCAGCGCTGAGCTGTGGAACATTATTTTCATACATACATCAGGAAGGACTAAGGAAGTTTTTTTTAGTTTCTTGGGTTTGCGTTTAAGCTTAGAATCACAAGTCAGAAGACTTTGGGTTTGAAAATCCACTCAAATTATTTAGTCAACTGGGAGGATATCTTCTCGATTCATCAGTTGAAAACATTGCAATGTGATGACCAAAATTCTGCAAAACCTATGTTTCTAAGAAGCCTTGGGTTGAGTACTTGGGTTAGGCGTTTCTTGGGTTAAGTAATGAATAAATGTGACCAATTAGTAGTGAAACATTGCACTCTACTTTCTCATCCTTCCATTAGTGTGGTTGAGTCTTGATATGTTGAAGTTAAATTCGAAGTTGAAGTCAAAGTTGAGGCAGGATCGGTCGGCAGGATCGTCATGTAGGATCTAGGAACAACCAAGCGGTATTATGACTCAAGTTTCTCTGCATAATTCGCTTTGAGGTTTCGTTGACTCAAGTCGTGCGTATAGAAACTAAAGCTTCAGCAAATCCCATGTATGGAATTTGGTAAACAAGAAGAAAGCAGATGAAAGAGATCTTTATTCATAAAATCAAATACAAAAAGCTGCGTTTTCGGTTTGGTTTGATTAGGTTAGGCTGGGACTCTACCACAGGTCACAAATTAGACTCATTATGATACCAAAAAGAGAAAGGAGTCATGTGACCCTACTTTGCTACCCTACATGTTTTTCGAAAGCCCTTTTAGCCCAGTTTGATTGGTGAATGAAACCTAACAGATCTTTTAAGTTGGCTGTACTTAGGTCATCAAAATTGTAGAAATAAGAATTTTTGCTTGGTGTGATCAATGTTCAAAGTGTTCACAAAATGTTAATTTGGGTCGAGTTTCTATAAGAAATTTTGACTTTATTTCAGTAAAATAAGGGATACTACAAAGATGAGGAATGGAACGATTGAGGTTTTAACAATCTCTTCTTCAAAACAACCACAATTATAACAACAACAATAACCCTGTTGTTCTGACTATCACAATTCTTTTTATTAATTCGAAAGACATTCAAAATATAAAAATTTCCATAGCATTAACTCAATATTACTGCATAACATTTATTGTCATTGATGAAAAATAATGCTGTCAAAATTTTTGCACACACGCTTCATTTACATCGTTGTTGACAACAGGTGAGTGGCTAACATTCACATTATTTTTATTACAAAATTAAATTTTTAAAAAATTCCTGTGCTGCTATTGTTTCAAATTCATAGCCTAATCACTTTTCATTATTTTTAGTGTGTATTCAATGGCGAGAAGAAATTTAATAAATGAGTCACGTGTCTGCCTGACTGGAATCTTTTGTTTTGTCAACATCAACAAATGACAACAACAGCTAAACAGAAAATATAAATACTTTCAGATAAAAGAATTGCTTGAAAACTTGAACTGATTGCCAACATAAAAGAAAATGATAGCAACAAAAAGTCAAACACAACCGAACAAAAGCGAAGACGTGAGCACGTTTGTCACTTGAGTCTTTTGTTCTATGAAGAACCAAAATCGCAGGCAACAAGTCTTACAAATGGCAAAGCAATCTGTCGAATGCTAACAATAAAAATCAAAATATTGTAAAATCAAAATAAACAAAAATCAAATGTTGTGTGCTTGCTTGGTGCTGAAATTCAGGAACGATGCACAAAATAAATTTTAATTAGCTTTTAGAGCTCATAAAGCAGCGAAATTCATAAAACGCTGTGAACTCGCGCTGACCTTTTTAGCAAATAGCTCTTAAATATTTAATAATTCACAACAATAACAAACACACTAATAGCAACAACCACAACAACAACAAAAACATTCGATATTTATAACTTGCAGTGGCGCGTCCGCAACTATCGGCATGCAGGCGCTGCATTTTTGTGTGTCTGCAGTTTTTAAACAACAACAACAACAACAGTGACAATGCCAACGACGACGATAACGATGACAACAACTACAAAAACAATTACAACAATAATAATAACAATTCGTTACTTGCACTCTCAATAAAGCTTCAAGTCACGAATTCTGCGAAAATCTTTGCCGGCTGGCAGGAACCAAAAACACAACAAAAACACTGCACCAACACTAAACGTAGCGACAGCCAAACAGAAGATTGGCCAAACAGACAGTACGACAAAGCGCCAGTCAGGCAAAGTGCAGCTTAGAGCGCAGACCACAAATAGAGAGACGGACAGCCGTGTGGCAAGTCGCAGGACTGGCGCGCGGACAGACACGCTTCGAGACGCACACAGCCATCGCGAGTGAGACAGAGCGAGAGAGATGCACAAACACTCAAAGCGCTTGTAAAGAAATTATACGAATTTACAACCGTCATAACTACCACCGAAATGCAAAAGCCAATTCAAAGCGAAAATATTCGGCGATCGAAGCCGCAGAGCGCGAGGCGAGCGAACGTTGCAGTTGCAGCGCCACTAAAGCCACAACAACTGTTATTTTTTTTGTGGCAGCTGTGCTGCTTGACTCTTGTTGTTGTGGTTGTTGTTGTTGGCGTTGCTTTCAATTGTTTTGCTTTTTTGCGAGCATTTTATTGTTGTATAGTTGTTGTTGATTTTGTTGCGCTTTGTTGGCCGCACGGTGGCTTATTAAGCAATGAAATATAATGTGCCGAGATTTATCACACACACCGCCAGCCGCAGCCAGTCGACGACTGGCGAACGCTGACCGGGCAACGAGCGGCAAGCGGCAGTTTCGGTGGGTTATGGCACCGTTGCAATTTTCTTGCCGTTTGCTTTTTTTTGCATTGAAGGTTTTCATATTTGGCGCTGTTGAATTGTTTTTGTTGTAGCATTTTTTATTTTGCACAGTTTGTTGTTGTTGTTTGTTGTAGTTATTGTATGGGCTTTGTTTTTGTGCCGCTGCTGTCATTGTTGCCGTTTGCTTGGTGACTGTTGGTGACGTTGGCGCTGGCGTTTTGGTGTTGGTGGTGTTGTCGCCTACGCAATTCTTTGCTTCATTACTATTTGGGTTATTGTTGCAGACAATTTATGACATGACATGATTATGGCAACGTCATGGAATTTTTATCGAAAGTGAAAATTTCACTCACACACACATAGGGATTGGCATTCAAATTGCTATGATTTAACACTGCAAATGTTCAACATCTATCAGTGTTGCAAACTATTAACAACCAACTCCAGTTTGATTGACATTTTGGCCAATCATCATCAACATCCTGGCCCACTGACACTGTGACTTTGTGCCAGCGCTAACGCACTTTGCAATGCAGCAAAACACTTAAACCGTTAACGCATGCAACCGTGAAGTTGTTTTCTTTTATTAAAAAAAAAACAACTGCAAACAGCATTGAGTTGAAAAGCCGCCATCAACAGCAGCCAAAGCGGTGGCCACATAATTGACGCCACATGTCATTTGCAAGAAAACAAAAAATGAAAAATGAAATCGAAAACGAAAAGCATGGATTTTAAGCTACAAACATACACGCACACACACACAAACACACTCACCTATGTTCGACGCACAAATGCTGCAACTACGCAGGCAAACACAATTTCGCTGTCTGCTGGCTGCTTTGTCTGTGCAGATTTGCATTTTCGTGCTGGCCATAGGATCTAACGCACATAACGGTAAATGCATTAAAGCCTAAATTATGATGCGGGCTGTGTGCTGCTGACTGGCCGGCTGGCTGCATTGACAGCTGGCCCACACGTTGCCGCACTCGTATGTGGCGAGGGTGGCAATAGTCGACGTTGCTTGATTGTCGGGATGCAGTCGTCCACTCTCTCTCTATCTCTTTCACTCTCAACTCTTGCCACTGGCCTGTTGCATTACGCATTTATTGCAGCAGAAACAAATTTTCATGTTGCTGCTGTGTAAAAGTTGTTGGCGTCTGTTGTGTCCGTTGTTAACAAATGCATAAAATGTGTGTCGGCTGTTGTTGCTAATGTTTGGCCATATATACATTTTTTCTTTTTATGTAGTGTTTTTTTCACTCGAGATTTGCTGAAAGCTTAACATTTTGCGTTAGGGATTTAAAAAAAATATAAAACAAAATAAAAGTGCATTGCACAACACAGCAACTGAGGCTGTGAGTCATTGAAGTTGAGGAGAGTTGGTTGGGAGAAGCTTCTTTGATATAAGACAAGTTGCATTGCTCTCTTTCTAAAAGTACCCACAATAGCTAAGTATGGGTTTTTTTTATAAGAAATGATCATTCTATCAATTTAAAGACTTATGAACTTATGAAAGCGTTCAGTTGCTGATCAAAAAGTGAAGAAATTTGCGGGCCAACCAACAAATTTATTGGCGTTCCTGAAAGTGTGGCTAAAGCCTCAAATCTCTCGAAACCAGAACGGCCACTCTATGAATGTCCCTGTGAAAAATATTGCGCCATGAGAACTCACTATACTTGGCCTCAATTGATTACGACTTGGGCCTGTACACTGGGTACTGGGGAGGGAACTGGTACAGACAAAAGATCTGTCTGAATTTGATCTAAGGAAGATAAAGGAGTTCCTGAATAACATCGGAGGATACGAACTCCTCCAGTAAGATAAAGGGACGTGACACAATAGTTCAACACTGGACACAGTATCTCGGGCAGGTGGTGCTCGACCCCCGCTACCCCAATCTTAATCTTTGGCAAGTACAATCTGTGCATACAACAAGTCAGGCTTTAAGAACATTGGAGTTGTTGAAGAAATAGTTCAAAGAATAAGTTATTTTCAGAACAGATGATGGAGAAAGGTAGCCAAGATTGTGCGACTAAAGACTTTAGACTTTTCCCTCTGAGACTACATGGAAACAAACCCAGAAGAATTTACCAATTGGACAACAGTTTGATTCAAACTCAACTTTGAGTCACAGGAAATTGAATCTTTCGGATGGCCTCCTGTGAAATTTAAAAAAAAATCCAGGAACATACTTTCACATACTTTTTAGATATTTTCCTCTAAGTTTTGCCAATTTTCAGATTTTTATTTTAGGAAAATATTTTCAATTAAAAGTCAAGTAAAAGCCGCAGAGATTTGTAAACTTTGAGAAAACACTAAAAGCGAAAATGGACACATTATTTCTAAATCTATGTTGAAAGTCTTAGCAACTTTCTGGTAACCATGTATTTTTAAAATTTTTTTTTACTCAATAGACTAAAAAACAGAAAATATGTATTTACATTTTTTGGTGAAAAAATTTTCAACTTTGACTTTAATTAATTTTTGGCACAGATATTTTGGGGTTTTCTTAGTTGGAGTTTTACCATTCAAATTACATGAAAATCTTTAATTTCTAAGACCATAAATTTTTGGTATTTTGTCCATAGAACGAATGACTGTGCATGGGAGAATAAACCCGACGTTGAGTCATAAGGAATTGAATCTTTCGAAACGAAACCGCGGAGATTATTTGTATTAAACGTATGTACGTTTTTACACAATTTTCAATGACAGACCCTTCATACCTATATAGTAAATTCATTAAATTTCCGATCTAGTCATCCCCTCTCCATCAACCTTTCATCTATTAATCGACTCATACTTTTTAAAGCGTGTTTCTATTAACTCTTAAAACAAAATCCTAAAAATTTTCCAACATTTTTCTCAACTCTTTGTTGACTTCTCCACTCCCATTGCAATGCATTGCTCTGAATTGTTGTAGCACAGCTTACGCACTTCATAAGTCAATCAAATATTCAATTTTTCCAATCCCACACAGTGGGTCACTTCGTTCGCCTTATTCGATTTCAATTTCGATTCGTTGCAATCCAATGCAATTTGTTGTTGTTTTTTGTTGTGCTGTGACGTTTGCATTTGTTTCGCTTGTGCGGCCAACTGCAAGTGTCCAACTGTTCAGCTGTCTATCGTTGCGTCTGAGCGCACATTGCCGCACGTCCACCTGCCCTCTTTGACCCACTGCGGCCCCCTTCAGCCATCTGTCGTTGCCGGCTGCGCTGCGTCATGTCCATTTCGGAGCAAACAGCCAACAACAGCTGCGCCAACATTTTTGTGTGCCTCCACAAACATTCAACGCTAGTTTTTCATACTGTCCAGAGTTGCCAACCAACAAATATGCTCAACAACATTTGTGGCATTTTAGATTTCAACTCTACTGTTTGTTGTTGTTGTTGTTGTTGTATAGTGTCGTTTGCGGTTGCCGCCACCACGACAATGACATGCAGTCGTATTGACAATGAACTGCGGTCGCTACCCGCAATGCGACAATGATTGCGTAAGCCGCAATTATTTCCAGCCATGAAAATGTCGTTGTTGTTATTTTTATTTGCAACAAAATTCAAAAAGCCGCAAATCGGCAGAAAATTCAAATTGATTTGTATCGACATCAGCATTCGGCGCATTGTCGTTTGTTGTTGGTTAGTTGTTGCAACAAAATTTCCGCGCAGGATTCCATGCACTCAGTGCGCTGGCATTTTCACTTCGACTCGTTGCAGTGTGTGTGTGTGTGTGTGATAAAAGTCGGCGCGCGATAAAAACGCATCGTGCGTGGTGAGCACAAAGGAAAGCAGAAGAAAGCGTCGCGTCGCATGCAAACAAGTTTCGGTCAGACACAAACACGAAATTTTTATTAAGTGCCGCCACTGCAGCCAGTCGAGCAGCGCAACACAACGTCAGCGGCAAGAAGCGTTCGCAAAATTCCTGCCTTGATGGTTTTTATAATTTTTGCTTAATTGCCGAAAATTGGCGCAAAACTTTGCATACCTAAGAACAAAAATGCAAAGCGCGAACGAACGTAGCAGGAAAGAGAGAAGGAAACTGTGTGCGCTACAATCGGTCAAGGGAGAAGTGGTTATGTGTGTGATTTAAGTGTTTTGTAGAGCTTAGAAGGAACTTAGCAGATTTGAGCCAATTAGAGAGATTAATCACAAAGATTTGCTTATCATGTTCGTTCTTATTCTTCTTGTCTTGAACTATTATACAATGTAATAACTCTGAGCAAATCCTACTTATTCTCTCTTTAACTTTTAACAATACAGCAACTCCAACCAGAGTTGCCGCTTTTAATCTTTTCGGACCAAAATTGATCAGATTTATTTACTTTGGTCCAGTGGTCTGCTGAAACGAACTTCGGTCCCTTTTGTGATGTGAATATCTTTTCATTAGTACAAAAAATGTTTAAAAAATAAAATTGTATTTTAAAAATAACTTTAAATGTAACGAAAATTTTTAATTTGGTCGGTTGAGTTCGGATTTCGTCGGACATTTGGACGGAAAAAAATGTTTCTAGTGGCAACATTGACTTCAACCAAAACTATATCAACAGATTATAGAGAATTAAAAACGCCCACTACAAATCTTTTCTTCACAAAAACAAGTGTAGTCTTATAATGTCTTTTTGATCTTCTTCTGAACTACGAAAGTATACAGTAGAACCAAGTCTAACCGAGCTGACTATAGAAAAAAAGGTGCCCCCTGTATTCCACTTCCTCGCTGAAGGAGATGCAGTCCTCTTATCCATTCTTCTTCATATCCGGAGCTTTTAGCGCTCTTAATAGACACAAGATTCTTGGCTCACCATTCCTTAGCAGTTTGACTGAGCTACCTTTAATGAGAATTACGGACATACTCAGGTTCATACTGAAATTTTTGTGGTTCTCAGAACGTTAACTCGGGGAGTCACGGCGTAAAACTGTGGTATCACAACGAGCCGCGTGAGTGTGCTTAAGTGCGCTTTCATGAAGAAGGGTGCCACTCCAACCTTACCTAACCTAACCTAGTAGACACAACAGAGCTAACATTGTAGACTACTTATAGGGAAAAGGAACATCCTCCCTCGCAGAAAGAGCTGTAGTCCCTAATCTCTTCTTCATCTTGTTCCGAGCTTTTAGTACACGCAGAAAACCCAACGGAAACTAACTCAGCAGACTATAGAGTCTAATAGTCTCTATCTTTTTCTCTCTCTATCACGTTACCTGTACTATTTATCTTATTTTTCTCACCTTTCTTGCTGTCATCTCCTCTCTCTCTCTATCTCTTAAGTACAATGAGTTACTTAGCTTTGAGTGAGTTTAAAGTTACTTGGATAATCTCGTAAGAGTTAGTTTCTCCAATATCTTTTGACCTACTTGTGGCAACATTTACTAAGCAAATTCTAAATATTATCAGACAACTTTCTTCACTGTTTATCTCAACAGCACAGAAAAGCGCCTTTTGTCCACCGTTTTACATCGCAGCTCTTCAAAACACCCATGACTGTATTTTTTCATATGCAAAGCTTTAAGATTTTTGCACATTTTAAGGCTTTAAAATATGCCACTGATGAGCTATAAGCTACCGTATTGTCCCTCCACAGACTCTCACCGATAACTCTAATTACAACCTGTGGAGCACACGAGGGAAGTCATGCTTCAAGCTTCAAACCTTTCAACTCAAATAAAGATTTCTTAAAAATCGTTGTTGTTGTCAGTATGGTTTCAAATGACATGAAACTCCCCAATGAAACCCTATGTGCGCCACAGGTCACTACCGACAGTTGGACACATATCCCTGTTCCTTAAGACATTTTGGTGTCGACTCACTTTCCCCTTTGGAAATCATTTGACGGCGGACGGACGGCGCTCGGTACCTCAATACTCAACATTATATGCCTCCATTCAATTGATTCTGGATTATTGTATCCTTATGATACTAAGTGAATCGTTAAACCCTTTTAATGAGTCAACTGTCTATGATCTATGGGAGATTAAGCAACTTGGACCTATCCAAATTTGACGTTGATTTGATCACATTTTCCTTGCCATTTTAGACTTGTCACATTGTCTCAAATTGTTTCAAGTAATATTAATACTTACACTATGATCAATAAGTACCGGGACTGTGTATTTTAAATTTTCCGCCGTTGCCCGATGCAGGTAAACAAATTTTTTTTTAGGTCGGTAGGACCTTAACTGACATCTGTGTCAAATTTTGAGCGGGATTGCATCATTAGTTTTTGTTTGGCAGCTGTTAGCGTCAGTCAACTTTTTGTACTTGGTCGCATTTTACAATGGATAATTTTGTTGATCAACGTATTTGCTTGAATTTTTGTTGTTTTTACCTGCATAGGGCAACGGCGGAAAATTTAAAATACACAGTCCCGGTACTTATTGATCATAGTGTATATACCATCAAGCTAAGGAATCTGAAATGTACATAAACATTTGTATGCTCATAAACATTTGAAAATTGTTTAAATCGGAACTAAGAGGAATAGGAACTTAGAGGAATCTAGCAACTTGTGAGAATCTAGTTTTGAGTCTAAGCCATGTTTTCCAAATTGTTTGAATGACTCCAAGTCGTAACTCAAGTATTGTCTACTGCCAACTCTCCCTCTCTCTCTCTTTTCTCTCTCTCTTTCTACCACATTTCAGACCCCAACAATGAAAGAGAAGACGTGCGAATTCTCCCATTGTCTTTATTCGCTCTTCAAACGTAGCGCCACACAACTGTCAGCATGGCCAATGACGCAGGGCCACTGCGCCATTTAATGCCATTCGGTGCGGAAGCACAAAAAGTTGATTCTTGCGGCACACTGTGGTGGTGGAACATTGGAGGGCAGGAGGTATGTAAGCATACAGGGGTGATAAATATATTGATTGTTGTCCATTAAGTTTGCGCTGATAATTACGTTATTATGCGTGGCCGAGTTGGTGGCATCGGCTGCCGCGCCATGATCCGCTACGTTTGAGTGTGGCAATAAATTTTTTTTACTGCTGCATTTCGCATAAATGGACTTATACGACGTTTTAGCTGCATGCCACACATTTTTATATACATTTAAGAATTTACATACTTATGTGAAATGTGTTGTTGTTTGGCGAACATTGGAAATTCGGGCGCACGCTTAATCAAATTCAGCTGATTATGCAGGAAATTTGTTTTACTTAAATGGCAACTGAGTCAGCAAAGTAGCTTCCACTTAATTCCGATTTTGCTTAATGCTTAATTCTGATTTTTAGAGAAAAAGTTCTTATGGTTTCGCGGAGAATTGAATCAAGGAATTGTTTGTAAAGAGTTGATGTATCAATGTTGACTCACTTTAGTTGGTGCTTCAATTCGAAGGCATAGACGATCCATTGTGAATATCTTTTGCCCTGAGGAGGGCAGTTCAAATAGGGCTTCGGTCAATAGTGAGTTACAGTTTTTGATAGTCCTGTATTGCTTTGAGTTTTACTATGCTTTGAGGATCTTGTATCTTTATCGAAGTGTAAAAAAGGTATTAGCGATGTTTTGTCTTTGAGAGTTAAATTGTGTATGAAAAAGCTTCTAACTCTCATCTGAAGAGGGTAGAACAAATAGGACTCATGTCAATAGCTTAATTGCATCAGCAGTTATTTCAGTTAGTCCTGTGTTGCTGTGAGTTTTTTTCTATGCTTTCAAAACGTTTTGTCAATGTCGAAGTGTTGAAGAGATACAGGCGATATTTTGTCTCTGAGAAAACTAAAAAACTTCCAACTCATAGCTGAAGAGGGCAGAACAAATTGAGCTCATATCAATAGCTTCTTTATTGGTTAGGCAGTTATTGCAGTTAGTCCTGTGCTGTGATTGCTATGATTCTTTTGAAAGCGTTTAGTTCATGTCGAAGTATAGAAGTCATATCAGCGATATTTGATCTCTGAGAGTTATATTGACTATAAGAACTCATCCAACTCGTTGTTTGGAATCACAAAAGTATATCCTGTAAGACAGCTAAGGACAATAAAATCAAATTTAATCAAATGTTAACTAAGAATGCAAGTTTTAGAACAGTAACTTTGTATTTCCCAAAAAAATTTTCCAATCAAGATGATTTTTTACTTTTCCTACTTTAAATTGTTTACTTAAAAAATAAAAAAAATGGTTCAGCTTTCATCCAACCACATTTGATTCTTTTCTGCAACTCCAAATACACTTTTAAAAATCTCCTTATTTCTCAAACTGTGTCAACTATTTCAAAGTATTTGTGCCTATCACTGCTTGCCTTTACCTATTTACTTTAAATTTTTTACTTAAAAAATCAAAAATTTTTTCAGCTCCATACAAACATATTTTATTCTTTTCTACAACTCCACATAAATTGAAAAAATTGTATTTCTGAAACTATGTCAACTCTTTCAAAGCCTTTGTGCCTATCGCCCATCGCCAATTATTTCCCCCTCAATATTTGAAAACAACAAATGACCAAAAGTTAGAAAACTTCAAATAAATTTTTTAAAAATCTACTTATTCCTAAAACTCTTTCAGTTCTTTCAAAGCCTTTGTGCCTATCACCGATCGCCGGATTTCCCCCCTCCAATCAACTATCTTCACTCAATATTTGCAACAACAAAGCAAGAAAAGTTAGTAACTCCAAATAAATTTTAAAAAAATCTCCTTATCTCTAAAACTCTTTCAGCTCTTTCAAAGCCTTTGTGTCCACCACTGATTGTCAGTAATTTTTCTCCCTCAAAATAAATTATCTGCACTCAATATGTACAACAACAAATCATCAAAATTCAGCAGTGATTTTTACGAGCGCCGCTCTAAACAAACAACGCCACAAATTTTTCTAAATCGTTGCACCTTCCGCAAGCTGACTGCACGTTTGATGATTTTATGATTTTGGCATTTGAACGTCAAGGTTTGCTTAGTTTTTAAACCAGCACAAAAATTACCAACGACAACAACAACAACAACTGCAAATCAACCGAAAAACCTAAACGTCTAAACCATTTGTCCGTCCATCTGTGGCGTTTTTTGTTTTCTTTCAAATCGAACTGCAAAGCACAAAGCAACAATCTCGTTCGTTATACATAGAAACAAATACCACAATTTATTACCTTCTGCTGCTTCTTCTTCCGCTTAGTTTTTTCTACTTTCCAGCCGCTTGTTTCCATTTAATACCCGCTTAACACTTGCGCCGCTGGCAACTACAACTACAACAATGCCAACTTGTTCGTTGAGTTCATAAGCTACCAAATGAAACAAAAAACAATCGTCTGCTGATGCTGGTTGCTGACTACAGTTGTTGTTGTCAATATTTTTAGTTGAGCAAAACCAACAACGATTTGCTGTTTGCTTAGGCATTTGGCCAAAGAGGATTTTCTTCAAGCCGAACGCTGCAAACGGTTGTCAGCTCTTTCGTTCAGCTCGCCATGTAAGAATGCCACACACACACAAAAAGGGCTCAGCGCTGTGAATCTGTTGAAAGTAAATAAATATTTTAAGTGATATTTTTTTAACTGTTGTTTGTTGTAGCAAATGAGGCGCGCAATCCATACCGAAAGACACTGAAGGAGAGTGTCAAGAAAAAACTTTTTTATGGCAGGTAGGAAATGGCCAATTCACAAATTAGGGAATTTTTTTAGTGTTAACAATTTGCCAAAATAAAAATTACAACAACGAACACAAATAACAGCTAAGAACAATATGTGAAATATTTGCTTGGGCTCAATTTGTGCCACACGCGCACAACCGCAGAGCACCGTGGATCAGAAGTTGCTGAAATGTGATGAAAATATTTCAGTTTAAAACGGGGAACAACGCAGTATTTATTGAATTATTGTATTTTCATTTACTTGAAGATTTTACTATTAGTTAAGTTTTATTAAACTGCTCCACTGTGCGCAGCATCAAAGCCACACACACGCACACAAACCCATGCAAATGCAACTATCCCCAGCGAACAGACAATTGAAAACGCCGTCAAATGGCATTGAGCGCGCAGTGGCAAAAGTTTTGTCGCATGCGACATGCAACATGCGGCCCCAGCGGCTGCTGCGTGTGCGCATGCGCAATGCGCCCCGTGTGTGCCCCAGCCAGCAGCCGAAGCAGCAGCAGCAGCGACGGCAGCAGCATCTGCTGTGCGGCGCATGAGTAATCGTTTGCATTTAACTCGTTTAACATGCAACTGCAACAATCTATCAGCATCAAAGCGCAGCACAATTTGCGCGCAACCGCAACAACGACGACGACGGCGGCAAAGGCGCTCGCTATTCAGCTATCAGAGCAGCGGCGGTCAGCAACCAGCGCACCGACAGCTCGACGGATGAACGCATAGCCAAAGTCGACTTATAGACGAATTGACACATGTCTTTTGCAGCGGACGGACAGAGCTGCCGCAGCCGCAACTAGACTCCTCGTCGAAGTCTAACCGGCGGACAGACGTGCTCAAAAATGTTTAGCTAGTAGGCGCTGCTGGCCGTATGCGCTTGAACGCTTGAATTGGTCATTGAAATCATGAGTTTGTCTTGACGCGTCTGCGCGCACAGCTGGCCGGGCCAAGTGGCGGCCACGTTGTGGCACGCAGCTCGCGTTGTGGCAGCGCAAGTGGCCGTGCTGGCGTCTGAGTGCAGCGCCACCATCAACTCGAGGCTTGAATGACAACGACGACGAGTGGCGTTGCTGGCTGCCGGTTGCTGTTGCCAGTACTGTTGCCGTTGCTGATTGTGTGATGATCGCTGTTGCACTTGTGAGGGGTGTGCCACACTCACACTCGGCCGACGCTTGGCTGGACTTGTGAACTTTTGCAAATCTTGTTCTTACTGATAGTTGATGTGTTTGTTGTTATCTTTCTGTTGTTGTTGTTGCTATTGTTTTCTGCTAGCACCAGCCAACTTTACTAGCATTGCATCATAGCCGCACTTTACAACTTCTACTTCTGCTGCCACACCAACAACTCCATTGCTCCCCCTGACGCTTCTTTTGGCTTCTTCATGGTTTTCGTTTTCATCTCTGTTTGATTTTTGCGTATTTTGTTTTTGTAACCCTCTGACGTTTACAGTTCGAGTGAGTGCTGAAGTGTAGTTTGACTTGCTGTTGAAATATTTCGACTTCTGCAATTTTTCATAATTTCCCTTTTGGTTGCTTCTACAATTCGTTGTGCTGGCCGTCTGTCTGCATTCATTTACTTACGTAAACTTTTGTTTCTTGCTGCCATTTTGGTTGATTTTTTAAGTGCTATGAATAGTAGGAAGCTTTGTTTTAGTAGTTTTCTGATAACTGTTGGTGTTGAATTCGATATTTGCGAAGGTTTTATTTGGAAATTTTCATTGTTTTTGTTTTTAATTTGTGCGCATTAAATGCGAATTTGGAACACTTCACAATTCAACAAAAAAATAAAATAAAATAAAATAAATTAAAATAAAATAAAATAAAATAAAATAAAATAAAATAAAATAAAATAAAATAAAATAAAATAAAATAAAATAAAATAAAATAAAATACAATAAAATAAAATAAAATAAAATAAAATAAAATAAAATAAAATAAAATAAAATAAAATAAAATAAAATAAAATAAAATAAAATAAAATAAAATAAAATAAAATAACATAAAATAATTAAAATAAAAAAAAATAAAATAAAATAAAATAAAATAAAATAAAATAAAATAAAATTAGTAAAGTAAAAGTGATCTCTTTGGCTGAAGAATTTTTTTAAGGAATTATTCTATATACCATACAAAATAGCTTTTCAACGAGTCTAATCCTATGGCTGAACAAACGGGATGATTTTTTCCCCACTTTCGACACATTAAACCGCTGTCTTAAAGTCATCTGAATACTAAGAAAAAATTCTTTTTAATATTTAAAATTAAAACAAAAATATGCACATAACACCCACCACACCAGTTCGGCAACGTGTGTGGCAATTTAAATCCAACAAAATTCATTGGTGTGTTGGCCAAATGTTTTCCTCATTGTAATGCAATGCCAGGCGACAGCAACAACAACAAAGCCAGCATATGCAACAACAAAGCATTGCGTTACAACACTCGCAACACATATGTCTTGTGGCAGCAATTGCACGCATTAATTTTTTTGTTTTTGTGGTTGGCTACTTGACACCCAAACCACAGCGAGAGTAAGGAAATTGTCTTTGCAACAACCACAATAACTGGCCAAAGAAATGTGCCTAACATAATAATTCGCCAACATGTTAACCCACTTTTTCGGGCACCATTTCACACGCAGCACCACAGCAACAACTCTAGCAACAACATCGACAACATTAACACAAACTGCCAGCAACTACAGCAACTACATTCAGTGCAGCCTCAGTCGCCATTTCATTCGCAACTTGGCAACTTTTGCTGACGCTTCACATTGACAACATGAAAATTAGAAGAATTGAAAATTGAAATGCCAATGTCTCAAGTTTATCTGGGCGGCCACAGTTGCTGTCGCGTCTGCGCCACATTGTAATTCAAATCAACGCCAGCCGCGCACACGTCGCCCGGCGCTTCCCACTGCAGCTGGCCGGCGCACTTAAGTGCAAACATTGACCCAAATACCGCTAACAGCTAAATTGCAAAACGCTTCGCAGGCAATAATAACAACAATAACAACTACACACTTACAGCTATCTGAAACGCACCCAATGGACATTTGGCACAATTTGCCGTCGAGCACTGCGAGTGTTATGGCCACAAGTGGGCAGCAAGTGATGAGTGGTTTCTGTGGCAGAGACATTTGTCTGCCTTCCCTTCCTGCTCTCTCCACAATCTCGTCAGCTTTCATTGCAATTGTGCAATGTTGAGAAGACAACGACAAAGCAAGGAAGCATAAAAAATGTTAATGCATTAGAAGTTTTAGTAACATTCGGGTGTGGCAATTAGTGAAAATTAGAGCTTTTGAGCTTAAGACTTGAACTGTGATTAGTGAACAACAAGTTGTCAGTTTGTATATGTTCCGAACATTGGTTGAAGTTGTGGCCGGAAAGCTTTTGAGTCAACTTTTATCAAATGGTTTCAAAAGGATTTGATTTTAAAAACTTTCAAACGCATATTTTGAAAGCATTTGCTGCTAATCTTTCCAGTTAAATCTCTTTACAGTTCCACTACCACTAAACGCCGCTCAAGTTTGTAATATAAATAGAATTCTCATCTTTCTTCGAGGCGCCAAACCAACCCCAAAGTCATTCATCATTCTAATGTGTTGTGTAGTTTCAATATTTCGCACACCAGCAGAGCGCAACTGACCCACATACCGCAGCACTGGATCCATACTTTTCCACAAGCCATTCATCAGCCATCAGGCCAACCTAAGTATGGTGCGGCCAAGGCACATAAAACTGACGCAAGTTCAAATTCATAAATTGCAAAAATCTGAACTTGGCATATTTTATGTCGAACATGTGTGGCTCGCTAGGAAAGTTTAGTTGGCGTTTGAAGAACATGAGGCAGAAATGCAGCTGAGGAAATAAGGACGAACTGGTGAAGCAACAACGGGAACTAAGTTGGTTAGAAAAAAATGAGAGGAGGGAAGGGGGGCTAAGAGGGAAGAGACTTAAGATGAAAAAAAAGAAGATGATGTGTGAACTTCATTGAAAAGTGTGTCGTTAGTAGTAGAAAGTGCTGCTTTAGTAAATAAGAAAAATAATGTTTTTGAATTCTTTAAAGTTAATTTAAAACCAATTTGTTTTTGTGATTTAATTAAACAACACGTTACATTCTCATAGTGTTTTTGATACATTTATATCAAATGACATAATTAAATAATTAAAAAGAATTGAAATAAAAAATTTATAGAATATATTGAGGACCACAGTCGTGTTAAAAAGCACCTGGAGCGGCCTCTTTGCGAACAGCGTAGACTTGTCAGATTGAGGTTACTGTTGGGGTTACTGTTGTAGTTGGAACAATGAAGAGGAAATAGAGTCCCCGCGGTCTCTCTTATGTACCTGCCCTGCGCTTAGACTTGCCTCATCAGGTTGTCTGTAGTAGTTGCAAAAATAATGATGAATTAGAATCAATGTGACAGTGGGACAAATGCACATCAAACCATATACCAACTAGACAGCAGTACGTAAGTCTTTTCGCTACTGCGCACATTGTCATGTTCATCCAAAGCTCCCACAAGTTTTCAAGCTAAGTTGCAGATTATGTTTTAAAGTTCTTGCGGAGCACAACTCTTGCCTAATGTAGCTAAGGCTGAAAGTTTCATAGACATTGAAACAGGCCTGTACTGAAATGACTGTATAAACGACGGAAACATGGTCTTAGTAAATACGTAACATTCACACGTACTAGACTTAAGACTTGTTGTTTGATTACTTTGAGCTAAAAAATGGATAAATGGAGCTCTCTCTCTCTTTGTCTCGAAATTCGTGTTCCGAGGTTAATATGAACAAATTTGACTGCATTTCTTATTTACTAATGAGGTTCTTGCTATGAGTACAATTTATGAAATTTATCAGCGCAACAAACTAAAAATCATGGCACCAAACATTAAACACCCAACCGCTTTTTTGCACTTCTTTCTCACTTACCTCACTCATTCATACCTACGCACATTCCTCCTTTCAGTCGGGCACCACGTAATCTTTTTGACTGCAAAATGCCGCCTCTTTAACCTCCTAATAAATGTTGGCATTTACAGTCATTAAAATCCAAAGCCCACCAGCTACAAAGTCAACTATTGGGCTAAAAAAACAAACCCAAACCATGCAAAGAAAATAGAAACATTGCCAAACAAAATTCAAAAAAATTAAAGAAAAACGCACTCAAATTTATCACTTCAAGTGTTGCGTGTTTGTCAAAAGTACAACAACACTAACTCCAGCGTCAAAATGTCGGTGTCACCGCGTGTCTATCAGCGAATTATTGCAAAATTAAACAAATTATTTGCAATTTATTTGCTACCGCAGCGATAAGCGAGCACAGTGCGTATCGGCGAGCATTTTGTAAGCGTACAACTTGGCCAACAACAAAAATGTCTTACTAACAACAAAAAAATTACAAAAACTTTCCGCACATTTTCAAGTAAAAATAGCCACAGCAGAAAACCATTTCGAATGCAGCAAATAAATTAAGAAGCCGCAGCAATGCGGCCAACGAACATTATTGCATGCTGCATGCCGTTTGCTCCAAATTAATTTGCATACATGCAGCAAAAAAGTGTGTCACTGCTGGCCGAGCGGTCGAGTGCTGAGCGCCGAGTGGCGAATGACGTGTGGCCGCTGCAGCAACAACTTTGTTGCGCCACGGCTCGAGGCCATTTGGCGGCCATACATTGCACAGACGACGACGATTTAATTAGGCGCTGATAATTATAAATAATAGCAAAGTGTACACACTGTTCGGCCGGTCGCCGGGCCAGTGTGACGCTGTGCGGTAGATAGGCTAAAATATTGAATCGTTGCGTTATGCCGTCGATATGATTGTGCGGCACAAGACTTGAATATGATAAATTTTAAGCGAGCCGCAAAATTACTTGCATGCAATTGGAATTTGTTGACGCTGTTGTTGTTGTTGTTGTTGGTGGTGGATTTTTGTTGTTGCCAATGCAGGATGCAAGCTGAATGGGGTTAATGTTTTGGTGTCTATTAATTAGTTGATAGTGCGAATTTGTATGTTGTATGAGCGAACAGTGTTGCCACATGTTGCCAATTATGTTATCTCAATTCAAAATGGTTGTGTCAAATTATTAAATATTTCTTAGGCATGCAAAGAAGGCGCCAGTGCTGAATTCGCTTTGGGTGTACGAACAAAAGACTTAAGCAACAAACTCGATTTGAATCATACACTTTTAGGAAGCATTTTTGCTACGAAAACATGCTTTTTGAAATTCAAATTGTTGCAAAAAATTATTCAATATTTCTTAGGTATGCAAACAATGGTTTGGTTTCAAGAACAAAAGATTTAAGCAACAAACTTGATTTGAATCAAACACTTGGGTAGAATTTTTGCTACGAAAACATGCTTTTGGAAATTCAAATTGTTGCAAAAACTTATTCAATATTTCTTAGGTATGCAAACAATGGTTTAGGCTTACGAACAAAAGACTTAAGCAACAAACTTTATTTGAATCAAACACTTTTGGGTAGAATTTTTGCTACGAAAACATGATTTTTGAAATTAAAATTGTTGCAAATAATTATTCAATATATTTAGGTATGCAAAGTAGGCGCCAGAACATTAAATCAATTTAAATTAAAATGTTTGCATACAATTATTAAATATTTATTAGGTTATGCAAATTAGGCGCCATTGCTGATTTCGTTCTGGGTGTTCGAACAAAAGACTTAAGCAACAAACTTGATATCAATAAACTTGAAAGCAACTTGTTTCTCCTAAAACATACTTTTAAAGTAAAAATTCAGTTTCAGTAACGTTTTTTTAATAAAAAACCAACCATTTAAATCAAAATTATGAAAGGATTAAACTTTCGCTGTCTGTCGGTATGCTTGCGCGCATAATTAAAAATGCATAAAAATCGTTTATGGCGCAAATAAAAGCAGTCATCAGCCTCATGTGTATGCAGACGCCAATAACAAAAACTACTTTATAACAACAACAACAACGACAACCGAAATTAAAACGTTGCTTGGCAAAAGCAACGCCAACAATTTTTACTTGCCACAAGTACAATATTTCATATTTTTAGCATTTTCCAGCTTTTTTTGTTGTTATTGTTTTTCGAGTGCTTCTGCATGTAGCATTGTTGTAATTGTTGTTTTAATTTTTACTTTTTTCATGGCCTGCAGTGCGAAAAAATGTAAATTACACAATGCTTTAAGGACATTTATAATGATAAGGCGTCATTACTTAAGCAGCAGCAACAGCAGCCAAAGCAGAAAATTCGACAACAACAAAATAACTGAAAAACAGCAACAACAACAACAATAACAAGTACAAGCAACCGCAGCAAAGCGGCCCGCAATGAAGCGTGCAAAATGTTTCGCATTCGCTATGATTGCAATCACAGCAACAATAACAAAGAAAACAACAACAACAACTAGAGTAAGCGATGTAGCTCTGTTTTTAGTTTAATTTTTTGGTTTGTAATTTTTTTGTTGTAGCTGCACTTGTGCGCGCATACAACATTTACAGTCCAGCCTCTTTTAAGTCAATTCATATTGTGCCGCCTTGCTGTGATTTTTTGTGCTTGTTGTTGTTATTGTTGTTGTGGTGTGCACTTAATTGCTGTAAAGTTTGTTGCTTTGGATTATAGTGCAGATTTTCTGTTGACGATAGGGCGAAATATTTTTTAATGCGCTAAAGGTTTAATTTTGAAAGACTTTTTTCAGCTCATACATTTTATTTGTTTTATTTAAAGAGAGAGGTTAGTCTCAGAGAAAAAACATGGGGTATTTGGTTTTCACTAGCTTCCCTTGAGCCAAATAAAGGGTTTAGGAACAGATGGTAATAATTTGGTGTCAGATTTGGACCATAAGAAGCAAGTTTCTGGAGCGTCTTACGATCGATATGTGTGGCCTGGCATTGTTCTAATGGAAAACAATTCTCTTGTTGGGCAAAGCTGATCTTTTCTAGGTCATTGCTTCTTTTAGAAGGTTTGTTGATAGTAAAGGTTCAAATTAAGAGTCGGAGTTTGGTCTTAGAAGAGCAGCTCATAGTAAATCGCACCAATCGCACCAAACGCACAGCAAAACCTTCCAGACCGTCAGTGCTGGCTTGGCCACAGTTTGCGCCGTTTCAAAGCGATTTCACTATGTTTTTCAGTTATTGAAATACTTTTGTGTTTTTTATAATTCTTGTGTCTGTTTTTTTACATTTAATTTTATTTTCTTTGCATATCCATTTTTACGATACTTATTATATTTTTAATAACAATTCATTAAAATATTTTTGTAGATACACCATCTACTGCCGCCTCCGTATCCCAAATGCTCGAATGTGCCACTCGTTTCTCCTATTCCACTTTTCGGGGTACAACTCAATTTGGTAGCGAGTCATTTGCGCCAGCAATGCGTCAACAACTTGCGCGCATGCGCCAGCCAACATTCGGTTGCACTCCCTCCCTGTGTCTGTCTGACTGTGTGTCTGTCTATTTGATCTTACAATTTAAATGCCATGTTCGACAACGTGCACACTCGTGTAATTTGTGTCAGAAAATTTTAAATTTATTAATTTATTGATTGCGCCGCTGATTACGAGCTTCACACACACACACATGAATACGATTTCAGTACACATATCTCTTACTTTGTGCGCCTGAGTTTGTGTTGTTTGCGGTGGCGGCCGTTGTGTTTGTATTTGCAACTCTGACTGTAACTGCGACTGTGGCCACTTGAAACTAGTTTATGGCGGCAGCGGCTCGCATACTTTTCCATTCTACAACAAAGCTCCTTATGTCTTTATCGCCAACCAATGTTACTGTTGTTTGTTGTTGTTTCTTGTATATTGTATTTGTATTTGTCGAGCATTGGACAGCATTGAGAGTGGCGAGCAAATTAACCTCAGCGCAAATATTTTCATTTAACAGGAAAGTGTGATATCTCTTTGTTCCTGTAGCGCCCTCTAATTTTGTTGTTGCCGAGCGTATGTTACCATACGTTATGACTGACATTGTTGTTGTTGGTTTTGTAGCTATTGCACGTACATAGTATATTTGCTAGCAAGGTGTGAATGCCTGCGCCGCTCTTACAAGTTTTGTTGGCTGGATGTTGTGTCTTCGCTGGGCCACACCGCTGACTTGTGACTTGATTAAAATAGTTCAATTTTTATTTTATTTACTTGAAACATTTCCTTTCAACATTTTGTTAGCTAATGTGTGGCCGTTGCAAGGTGCTAATTGCGAGGTGTCGGTGCGGCATGCCGCAGCTGTGACGGCCTCAAAGTTTCATTCTTATGTAATCGAGTGTGTGGTGGCACATATGAAACGCAACAACAACGCTGAGATTGAATGAAATGTAATGAGGTTCGTGTGAAACAGGATATTGAAATGAAATTTGATTGAATTTCTTACAAAGAAATCTAAAAAATAATTGTTTCGATCGCGGCGGAGCGGTTAAATAAAAATCGATGGGAGTTCGGTTTGGGGTGTTTATTCGTAAACGTACGGATAACAAGTGTTACACGAAACATTAAACGATACGACCGGCTCAAGCCGGGGACTTTTTTCAGCTCATACATTTTATTTGTTTTATTTAAAGAGAGAGGTTAGTCTCAGAGAAAAAACATGGGGTATTTGGTTTTCACTAGCTTCCCTTGAGCCAAATAAAGGGTTTAGGAACAGATGGTAATAATTTGGTGTCAGATTTGGACCATAAGAAGCAAGTTTCTGGAGCGTCTTACGATCGATATGTGTGGCCTGGCATTGTTCTAATGGAAAACAATTCTCTTGTTGGGCAAAGCTGATCTTTTCTAGGTCATTGCTTCTTTTAGAAGGTTTGTTGATAGTAAAGGTTCAAATTAAGAGTCGGAGTTTGGTCTTAGAAGAGCAGCTCATAGTAAATCGCACCAATCGCACCAAACGCACAGCAAAACCTTCCAGACCGTCAGTGCTGGCTTGGCCACAGTTTGCGCCGTTTCAAAGCGATTTCACTATGTTTTTCAGTTATTGAAATACTTTTGTGTTTTTTATAATTCTTGTGTCTGTTTTTTTACATTTAATTTTATTTTCTTTGCATATCCATTTTTACGATACTTATTATATTTTTAATAACAATTCATTAAAATATTTTTGTAGATACACCATCTACTGCCGCCTCCGTATCCCAAATGCTCGAATGTGCCACTCGTTTCTCCTATTCCACTTTTCGGGGTACAACTCAATTTGGTAGCGAGTCATTTGCGCCAGCAATGCGTCAACAACTTGCGCGCATGCGCCAGCCAACATTCGGTTGCACTCCCTCCCTGTGTCTGTCTGACTGTGTGTCTGTCTATTTGATCTTACAATTTAAATGCCATGTTCGACAACGTGCACACTCGTGTAATTTGTGTCAGAAAATTTTAAATTTATTAATTTATTGATTGCGCCGCTGATTACGAGCTTCACACACACACACATGAATACGATTTCAGTACACATATCTCTTACTTTGTGCGCCTGAGTTTGTGTTGTTTGCGGTGGCGGCCGTTGTGTTTGTATTTGCAACTCTGACTGTAACTGCGACTGTGGCCACTTGAAACTAGTTTATGGCGGCAGCGGCTCGCATACTTTTCCATTCTACAACAAAGCTCCTTATGTCTTTATCGCCAACCAATGTTACTGTTGTTTGTTGTTGTTTCTTGTATATTGTATTTGTATTTGTCGAGCATTGGACAGCATTGAGAGTGGCGAGCAAATTAACCTCAGCGCAAATATTTTCATTTAACAGGAAAGTGTGATATCTCTTTGTTCCTGTAGCGCCCTCTAATTTTGTTGTTGCCGAGCGTATGTTACCATACGTTATGACTGACATTGTTGTTGTTGGTTTTGTAGCTATTGCACGTACATAGTATATTTGCTAGCAAGGTGTGAATGCCTGCGCCGCTCTTACAAGTTTTGTTGGCTGGATGTTGTGTCTTCGCTGGGCCACACCGCTGACTTGTGACTTGATTAAAATAGTTCAATTTTTATTTTATTTACTTGAAACATTTCCTTTCAACATTTTGTTAGCTAATGTGTGGCCGTTGCAAGGTGCTAATTGCGAGGTGTCGGTGCGGCATGCCGCAGCTGTGACGGCCTCAAAGTTTCATTCTTATGTAATCGAGTGTGTGGTGGCACATATGAAACGCAACAACAACGCTGAGATTGAATGAAATGTAATGAGGTTCGTGTGAAACAGGATATTGAAATGAAATTTGATTGAATTTCTTACAAAGAAATCTAAAAAATAATTGTTTCGATCGCGGCGGAGCGGTTAAATAAAAATCGATGGGAGTTCGGTTTGGGGTGTTTATTCGTAAACGTACGGATAACAAGTGTTACACGAAACATTAAACGATACGACCGGCTCAAGCCGGGGAGCAAAAAATAGGGGGAACATGAATACAAAAGGAGACGGAAAGGTTGGGATTAGTGATGGGATGGACGGATCACTAAATACAGCACAGTACATCTGAACATCGCGCCCGCCATTGCAGATTGCAATTAGATGAGGGTGCCGGGGTCGCGTCCAGGGTTACGGCGGACGGCTGGCTGGTGATGAGTTGGCGGTGATGCCTGACTGCCTGGCTGTAAGGTGGGCTGACGGCTGGGGATTGTCGCCGATCAGCGATAATGGAGCGCTGGGAAGTGCGCTGCGGGCCTCTTTGCGGGTGATGCTCGGTGCGGACGTGCGGGGCAGTCTTGGGGGCAACTGCTGGGGTGGTCGCTAGCGCCGGATCTGCAAAAAAGGAGGTGTCAGTTGAGAGCAATGATAATGTAGACATCGTTTGTGCGGGGTGTAAGCGGTTCGTCAAGCGATGGGGTTCGCATGAGTTGCCGTTGGAGGAGTGAGTGGGGCGCTTGGTACAGGTCGCACGGGAATGGCGACTGACTCGGACCCGGGATGGGTGCGCTCGAGGTTTGTTGTATGGGGGGGTGCAATGTGGAAATGCGAGGGGGCTGCAGTTTCCATCAATTGCTGTGCATATTGACGCGTGGCGTCGAGCCAACGCTTGTATTTCACCCTTTTTCGCGGTCTCATTGGGGGCGATAGCCATCCTGCGGGGGGCGAAACGTTTGGCAGCGAAGGGGGGTGTTTGCCGTTTTGAGTCTGAGTTTGCAGGAATGGCGTGTTTGACGTGATTTGCCTTTATTTCCCTGTGTGGAAACCCTACGGGATTGAGGGCGGCAATTACGTCAGAAGGGGCTTCCGTGAGAGTAGAAAGGTTTTCTCGAAGGGCGGGACCAGTGTGCGTATGGTGATTTGGCACCACGGCGACATTTGTCAAAGGTGATGACAGGGGTACTGGACCGCTTAATATCCAACCGAATACTGTAAGTTGAGCGAGTAAGCTGCCACATACATTTCGGTGGAAACCTTCGAGCATGATCTGCGGGATGAGATCACTGCCAATCACTATATCGATCTGCGCTGCCTCGAAGGGGTTGGGATCAGCGAGATCTAGCGTGGCGAAATCGTTCAAATTGGGGTGGTTTATTTTGGACGGGGGGAGAAAGTCCGTAAGCTTTTGAAGCACGATTGCCTGCACGGGGAGATTTGTGCTCGTTTTGGGGACTGCCAATGTCAAGAAGCATATATGTTTGGCAGTTTTCACAATCTGTCCGCCCATGCCCGAGATCTGGAGGTCAGATTTCTCGATTGGCAATTTTAGGCGTCTCTGGACCTTCGAGGAAATGAAGGTGCGCTGAGAGCCTTGATCGATCAACGCTCGAACTCTGAACAACTTTCCACCGTGTTTAATGGACACCAGTGCCGTAGGCAGAAGGGATTGGGCGCCATTATTTGAGTGAAGGGCTGGTACTGGGAGCGTACTTTGCCTTGAAGATGTGCTGTGGTGCGCATCAAAATGGGGAGAATGAGTGCTGGAGTTGTTGCTCGGTTTTTGGATAACCGTTGAGACCAGAGAAGTTGTCGAAGGTGATCGATTGGGGGATTGAGTGAGTTGCGTTTTGCCTTTGGGGAGATGAAGCAAAGAGTGGTGCTTTTTCTGGCAGTAAACGCATGTAAAATTGCTTGTACAGTCCTGAATTAGGTGAGATGTAGCAAGACAATTTGCACAGATTTTATGCTTTTTCACATATGCTAATCGACTTTGGGGTGTGAGCCTTTTAAAGCTTTGGCAAGTCCGTACGGAATGATTTGCGTTGCAGAGCTTGCACGCGAAGTCCTTTTTCACTTCAGTGTGAAAATTTAGGGGTCGGACATTGGAAGATGAGGATTGTGGTTTCGACTTGGGCCGAAAAAGATTCAGCCGTTCCATTACCTCGTATCTGCAGGTCAGAAACTCATTCATTTGTGACCAGGGGGGCAGATCCTTCCGGGATGTCAATGACTGCTCCCATAAGGCTAAGGTTGCTTCAGGCAATTTGGTAGAGCATATATATACCAGCAGCGGATCCCAATTGTCAGTGTCTACGGCCTGAGACTTGAGAATAGACAGACAATTGTTTACAGAATTCTGGATCCGCTGTAGTGCCTCACTATTTTCGATGTGGGCAGGAGTTATATTCAATAGAGATCGAATTTGGCTGTCAACGAGGATGCGTTTGTTTTCATATCGGGAACTTAGGGCTTCCCACGCGAGTCTGAAATTCTCATCGGTTAGAGCGTATTGTTTAACAATAGCACCGGCTTGGCCTTGCGTTTTGTATCGGAGGTGATACAATTTTTGGGCTGGAGTGAGCTGGGGGTGGTTAATGTATACCGCAGTAAACATGTCCCGAAAGGACGGCCACTGCTCATAGCCCCCGAAAAATGTTTCGGTGTCGCAAGGAGGAACTTGGAGGCAAATGTAGGAAGTATTTGCTGGTTCTAGGGGTTGAACCGGTTCCATACGCGTAGCAGGTTGGGGGGACTGAGATTGGAGCATCTTAATGATGTCCAACATCTTTGCCATGCACAACTCGTATTGGTCTGTGCAGGCGTCGATCTTTTGCCTAGCCGACTCTTTATAACCGTCGGGCTGGCTGTTGTCCTCAGCAAGGAAGACTGCCTGATGTGCGCGCATTAGCCTCTCCCATTGGGCTTGCAGATTTTTCTGCTTAATTTGGACCAGTGATGTGGTCAAATCCTCAATGGGAGCCGATGAAAATTGTGTGCATAATTGCACGAGTCTCTCGGTCTCAAAACCAAATGTGGCAACACTGGGATCGGTTGCTTTGGGACTAGAGAGCTGAGAGCGTGTTTTAATTACCTCGCGAGTGACAGGAACTGTCAAATGTGTCTCAGTCGACTTTGAATATTTTGGAGAAGGAGACTCCATTTTCTTTATTTGACGCTTGGGGGATCGCTCAACAGGCATTTTAATGGCTTAAAAAAGCTCGAAAGGTGGTTTAAAATTCGTTTAAATACAAATATTAGGCTTATGGGGAATAAACCAGAAATATTACCGCGTCCGCGCGAACGATAATGGAAATGGGGAAATGTACACGAAAGTGTAAAAAATTTTCAATACGGATTTGTATTTTTGTTGAGGATCAAAGTTTACAATTGTGTGTGTAAACGCGTCGAGAAATTGGTATATGTATATAGGGACTAAACAAGAAATATGTAGATAAGAACTAGGGAAATTATTATTAAACAACAAATTTTTCGGTATATAGTCAAATGTGTATGTGAATGTTTCTTTATTTGTGTGCAACCGTCAATATATGTTTGTGTGTAAAGAGTATGTTAATATATGTATATTTGTGTATTAGTGCGGGTAATAATAATTTATTCTTATTATATTTTGTATAAGGGGAACCAAACAATAATGGGGTGAACGATTAAAAGTTTTGAGTACAGGTGGGTTGTTTTTGTCCCACCGTATTTACTTGGGGTGACAACAGCTGTGCAATGAGTGCCTAAGTGCAGCACTATTGAAAATTATTCAATGTGCTGCGAAAATAGGCTACTCGTCCCACTGTATTCGCGTTTGCTTACTTCTGCCAGCGAGAGTGGTAAATTGCTTAGGCAGAAGTGCGAATAAGCAATTGCACTTGGAAGCAGCAGCGGGAGTGCTCGCTGCTCAGTGCTTGCTTATGTCGCACAAAAACAAAGCACGAAAATGCGTACAAGTGGGAGTGTGGGAGTGCAGCGGGAGAAATGCTGCTTGCCTATTTACTGCACAAGAACAGTGCGTATTTGTTGGCTGCAGCGGAGTTTTTGCTGCTTCGGCAGCGAAGGTCGCACAAAAGAGACGGCGAAAATGTACCAAGCGCCGAATTATGTGCAGTAGCGGAATTGCTTACTGCACTGCGCTGTTTTGCACTAAGGGACACGATAAGCGGAGTACCAGAAAGAAAATTTTTATTCTGGATTTTTGGGGAGTGGGTATATATTTGGGGTAGATATATATATTTATAAAAATTTTCCGCTTATCTGTTTTTGGGCCCCGTGCCCGAGATTGGGGATCTCCTGCTGGATCCGTGTGTCCGCCGCTGTGCTGCGATGCTGTTGTTTCTGCTGTTGTTGTTCTCTGTTTTCCTTTTTATGTTCTGCGTTGTGGGTGCGTGTTGTTGTTGTTTGAAGCTGTGCGCGTTTTGGTTCTTGTGCGCGTTTTTGTTCTTGTCTCTGCACTTCACTGTCCGCTGCTTCGCTTAGAATTTTTATTTTAGTTTTTTGAATTTTGTGCACTTTCTTCTGTTTCTTGTGGTTAGTTAGTTTTTCGTTGCACTTTTTAGTTTGATTTGTGATGTCACTGTTGTTTATTATTATTAATATTATTTTTAGATATGTGGATCTGTTTGTTACTTTTTCCTTTGTGATTAGTTTTGTTTTAACTATGTTTGTGTTTTTTTTTGTTCTCAGTGTCGTTTCACTTTTAGTTTTTGGATTTTTTTTTATTCTTTTATTTTTGAGATTGTTTTTTGTTCACTGTTTTTGTTTTTTAAGTTATTTGTTTTCTGTTTCGCGGCGCGGGTCCGCAGTAGCTCGAAGGACCAATGTTTCGATCGCGGCGGAGCGGTTAAATAAAAATCGATGGGAGTTCGGTTTGGGGTGTTTATTCGTAAACGTACGGATAACAAGTGTTACACGAAACATTAAACGATACGACCGGCTCAAGCCGGGGAGCAAAAAATAGGGGGAACATGAATACAAAAGGAGACGGAAAGGTTGGGATTAGTGATGGGATGGACGGATCACTAAATACAGCACAGTACATCTGAACAATAATAAATAAAAATAATTAATAATATAGCATTAATAATAAATATTAGTGAATACTTATTCATAAATAAATAATAAGTAATAAATAATAAATAACAAATATTAAATAAAAAATAATAATAGCAAATATAAAATAAGGTTCCTCCATTTCCTTCTTGTAAAGTATAGTGAAAAAGTATATTCAAAGATCAGAGTATAGGCTGGACTGACCAGGTCAGGGAATAAGTTGAACTGGCGGCACTTTCCTGGATATTTGTAATTTTCCACCAGAATGACACAACTCTCTCTTTTAGATCTCTGGAAAGTACGAGTATTCCAATGTAAAACTTCCATTCCCTCTAATATCTAAACTTCAGTTTCAGTATTTTGGTGGCCAAGAAAAAATTTGAGTTAGAAGAGTCTCAAACTTTTACTTAACTCTCACCTATCTTCGCTCAAAATTCCATTTAACAACTCGCCTTTTTAGTTTTACTTAATCAATAATCTCTCTTCTTCTCTTATATTCAATATGCTTGCAATACAATAGACTCAAGCAACAAACTTTCTTTACATTTTTCCATTAAATTTATTGCTTACATTTTCATAAAAGTTTCGCACCAAAATTGTGCAGGAATTTGTGTTGGCCGCTTCAAGTCGCTCGTACAACTCGTCTGAAGTGTGCAAAAAAAACGTTTATTTAATAAATTAAATTTAAAGTAAAGCAAGTAAAATCCCAAATAAATTTAATATGCATAATTTACAGCCAGCACACGCGCTCTCCGCACGCTACGCCGCTGTGTCGAACAGAAGAACGATGCAGCACCGCAAAACGGCAAAATTTCACCAACATTCGACACGAGTGATTGATGGAAATTGCCTAAACTGTCATGTTTATGAACGTCCGCAGGATATGTGCAAATGTGCACAGCACAAAAACAAAAACACCAAAGCATCATCTACAACAACAACAACAAGAACAACAACCGGCGGCTAAAAAGTATGCAATTTCCACGCTCGTTGTTGGAGATTTTTGTGGTCAAACTGCAACTGAAAATGTTGCACGCAACTGTGCCACAAGTTATACAAAAAAGTAACAAGCAACAAATTTACAACAACTACAACAACTATGAAAAGCATATTGTTGCTGCCAGATTGTCGATTTCGTTGTTGTAGTCGTATGTGACTTTTCGCTAATTTCTCTCTGCACTCTTAAACTGTCAAATTGCCTGACGGGCGAGTTCACAAAGTGCAACAATTTGCCAACGAAATGGTGTTTGAAGCCTTAGCTGCGTGCGTGCCACACACGGCGCTCGATGCGTTGCAAGTGCCGATCGTTGCTCGACGAAGGTGAATGCCTGCGTTGCAAACGTTGCGTGAGTGTCAAAGTGTTGCCGCAGTGCGAAAGGCTTTTTGCTTGAATTTCTGAGCGAATTTTTGCCAACTTTGCCACTCGTCAATTTTATTCTGGTGCGGCGGGCATTTCCTGACAACTTTAATTCGCATTCAAACTCATTGAACAATAAATTTTTTGACATTTGATTTGCTTTGACAGTAAACGCTTTTGGGCGCAACGCAACGCAAATACAATAAAACATGCAATACTGCTTTGGGATGATTTGGTTTTTGAAAGGAAAATAATGAAATTTTGTATTGTTTTTAGTTGGCTGAGCCATTTCTAAAATCTTTCAGAAATATTGAGACATAGAACACGGCTTTCTTTGTAACTAACTCATGTTAGGTCTTCACAGATGACTCCAAGTTAAATAAAGCGTTGAGTGGAGCTGTTTCTTGGACTCACTCAGTATAAATTACTACTTTAAATTTGTATTGCAGTACGCTTCAAGAGAAGGTTTCAGTCAATGAAGTTGCCCAGAAATGAATCAGTGCAATCGATATCTCAGGGTTAATTATTAACATACTCCCTGATAGCCAAATAGCTTTCAGGGCCCAAAGTTTCAGGTTTTGACATCAAAAATAGCAAATGGATGAAATTTTGAAAACAAATTAGAGCCAAAGTCTTAACTGGGAATCGAACTCACGGCCTTCTGCTGGACCGAGGCGGCTTCCTTCTATGCATATTTTACCCTTATTCTATTATTAAAAAAGAAAAATTAAGTTTTTATAAACTTTGTATGCAAGTCATACCAGCAATCGAAGGATTTTTTATAGTTTTCAAAAAATTTATTCTGAAAACAATTATTTAATTGTGCGATTCGCAAGTTTGTCGTTTAAGTCATTCGTTTCGAAAATTATTGTTAACCAAGTTGAAAAAAATACCTCAAAATGTCTTTCTGCCATTTTGCAACAATCACTGCATCAAATTTGTTAAATTCATCTCAAGTCTGTCATCTAAGTCTTTGGCTTGGAGACGGGGTTGTTAATGAATAAATTGTATTTTATTGGAAACAACTGCCCTCTGTTATTTTGCCAGAATCACTGCATCACAAGTGTTCAAGTTTGTCGTTTAAGTCTTTCGTTTTGAAAATGATTATTGATCAAATTAACCTCTGCCTTTATACTTTTTGCAACAACCACTGCATTGCATTTGTTCAATTTACCTCAAGTTTGTCGTCTAAGTCTTTGGTTTTGAAAATGGTTGTTACCAAATACATTTTATTTTAACGAAGTACCCAAACATGTCTGTGGAAACAACTACTTACTATAATAAAACCGTTAGCTTTCTGATCACTTTCCGCTCTTCAAATAGCCTCAAGTTTGTCGTCTAAGTCTTTCGTTTCGAAACTGATTATTGATAAAGTTAACCTCTGCCTTTCTACCTTTTGCAACAACCACTGCATTGCATTTGTTCAATTTACGGCAAGTTTGTCGTCTAAGTCTTTAGTTTTGAAAAGGGTTATTAATGAATAAATTTTATTTTATTGAAAAAAACAAACTATTTACTTTGTTAAAACCTCTGTCCTCTGTCATTTTGCAAGAATCACTGCATCACAAGTGTTCAAGTTTGTCGTCTAAGTCTTTTGTTTTGAAAATGATTGTTAATCAAGTCAACCACTGCATCATATTTGTTAGACTTACGGCAAGTTAGTCGTCTAAATCTTTGGTTTTGAAAATGATTGTTAATAAATAAATTTTATTTTAAGAAACATGTCTGTGGAAACAACTATTTACTATCATAAAATCGTTAGCTTTCTGCTTCCACTTCAAATCACCTCAAGTTTGTCGTCTAAGTCTTTTGTTTTTATTTCCCAGCATGGATTAGCTGGAATTTCAAAAAATTACTTTCTAATGATGTTGCAACTTTATGCCAATAATTTATGATGCACTTCCTTGAAAGCCGATTGCTAAACGCCACAAGACACACACGCACACACACTCGCACCCAAGCGGACAGCAGCAATTTGCGTAATGTGTGCGCGCAGCTGCCGCAGCTGGCAATTCGTATCGTCATTATCAACGTGCAACAGCAGCAGCAGCAACAGCAGCAGCAGCGGGCTCCCACCGACACTTGCCAACAATCAATCATGCGCGGAAAACTGGCGAAAAAATCTACAACAACTGCATGTAATATGCTGAAAAGTAGAAAACTAAAATAAGATTTTTAAAGCAGCTAAATGAAGCCGAGCGAAAATTATCAAAGCGGGAATGCAGCATTGAAGCGCCGCTGTAAACAGAAAGTAATAAATTTTAATGACCAGGGCAAATGTGCAGAATCAAAATCAGTTAAGAACGCGTAAAATGCTGCCAACACACACACACACAGGGTGGCAGTTATTATCCTTTTAAGCCACAAGCAAACTGATCAAAGCAGTGGCCACTGCTGCAATTGCACTGCAAATCCGGCATCGGGCCGGAGCAAGTGCAGCGCTCACTGGTCAACTAATTTTCCTAGTCCATTGCCGATGATGTACGATGCGAGTGGATGCGAAAGAAATAAAAATTATGACTATGGGCCGCACGGCAGCAACAACATGGCTGTTGACGGCGGCGACCACAACGACGGCGACGACGACGACGATGGCGATTTGCCATTGAATTTGTATGACGATGACGATGCCACTTGTGCTGCCAATGCGACTGGGGCGATGATGCGCAGCGATGGTGGCACAGGCACGGCCCAACGGCGGCTGCAATTGCAACCGGCAACAACAACAACGCAAACGCGAGCGCAACAATCGCGGCAGCCAATCGCGATTTAAGAGGAAAAATTCACATTGCAAGCCCGGACCTAACAAACATGCAAAAACATGGTTACGAGGCTTAATTATGCAGTTTTCATAGATTGCGGCAACAACAAATACAACAACAACAACAAAAAGTAGAAGAACAAAAAACAACAACAACTTAAATCGGCAACCGGACAGCGGACAGCGGAAACTCAAGTAGGCAAGAGGCGCACCGCAAACAACAACAACAACGTTGAGCGATTATAAAAAAACAACAAAAATTGCCAGCTGGCTGAAAGGGGCGAAGTGAAGCTGGGCATGCGGACATTTGCGGCAAAAGTAGCCAACCACACACCGTCGCCAAAGTGGTTCTGGCAACTGGCTGAAATGTGATGGTGCTGCTGATGATGATGATGTGGTATGGTGTGGTGTGGTGCCACATGTTGCCGGCACAAGCTGGACATGAAGTTGAGGCCGCTCAAGCAGTGGCGGCCATTTTCTTTGCCACAACTTAGAAGTTTTACTGCTTGCTAATGTGTTTATTGTTGTTATTGTGGTGGTATGAAGTTGTTGCAATTTTTTGTTGTTGCTTGAAATAATTGTAGCATGAAAAATGTTTGTGAAATACTAAAGTTTCAGTTGTCAAAGTTTCTCAAGTGAAGTTTTCTGCATAGTTAATTTTTAAGTAAATTTTGTAAAATTTGTTGCTGTTACTGCAGTTTCAGTTGTCAAAGTTTGTCAAAGGAAATTTTCTGCATAGTTCGTTTTTTAAGTAAATTTGGGATATTTGTTGTTGTTACTGCAATTTCAGTTGTCAAAGTTTGTCAAGTGAAATGTTCTAATTTTCTACATAGTTCGCTTTTTTAGTAAATTTATGATATTTGTTGTTGTTGTTGGCTATAATATAAATAGTTCGTTTTTTAAGTAAATTTATGATATGTGTTGTTGTTGGCTGATAACAATTTCGAGTTACCTTCATCAACACAGCAACAGCTGCCGCCGCTCTTTTCCAATCTTCTGCCAACGTTGTTGCTCCTTCTGCCTCCTGTTCCCCTCGCTGATACTTTTACAAAATTATTTGTTCCCAGCGCTTTGATGATTTGACGCTTCCGCTGCATTTGTTTAGACGGCAGTTTGCAACAATTTGCTGCACTCTACTCTCACACACACACAAACATAATCCTTGTGCTTCATATTTTGCGCTTCATTTTCACTTTGCTTACATTTTGTTATATATTCTTTTTATTTTTGTTGCTTTTTCTTACAAAAAATTATACTCGCGCACAGCAATAAAATCGTTTTCGTGGTAATTTGCTCCTGCGGCATAAATTCTTCAAGCCGCATCTGCTGTGTGCAATTTATGCGCGTACGCGGCTGCAATGTGGCTGTCGCGTTAGTGCCGCTTTGGCTGTTGTTGGTGGCGTTGGCGCACCAGTCAGCGGTCGCTCGTCAGCGCCGTAATTGTGGCGGCGCGCACTTGGCCTCGACATTGTCATCCATTTCGGTCGACGGCACCGCGTCAGTCGCTTAACCTCGCCAGCTCACCAAACTCAAGCGAAGGCAAAGCGAAGCTGCCTACTGTCGGCTGCCGGCTGCTTGCTGCCTGCTGCTGCCGCCGCTCGCCTGATTATTGTTATTAGCCATTATTGATATTCATCCGTTTCGTATAATTTCCGCAAGCGTTTCGCTAATCTTACA
Source organism: Melieria omissa (assembly GCA_963971225.1). Lineage (NCBI taxonomy): Eukaryota > Metazoa > Arthropoda > Insecta > Diptera > Ulidiidae > Melieria > Melieria omissa. The sequence continues at coordinate 10,607,225 of OZ020269.1, forward strand.
TGCAGATCGCTTTCCTTGCTGTCTCTGGTTGTTGCTCTTGCACGTTGTTGTTGTGAAAATATTTTCTAAAAATGCACTTGCATCCGATATTAATCTGCGACGCGCTGCCGTTGACTGCCAACATCATCAGCCACCAGCCAGCAGCCGGCAGCAGCCATCGCAATCAAACTGTTCGGTCTCATAAATCGATATTGGCACCCGACAGCATTTGTGGCCATTCCAAGGTTAATGAGCTGCATGTATCGTTCTGAATGCGCTGATCTCTTGTAATTGTTATATAGTGTAACAAAAATCGATAATATCTGCTTTTATTCGTTGTTTTCATACAAATTTAATCTTTCGAATTAGTGGAGTTTTTTTTATTTTGTTTAATAAGATTTTGCGGCCACAGAAAAATAATAAACCTTTGTACTGAAGTTCAAACAATTTTATTATTTATTATTTATATTTTAATATTTTTTATTATTTTATTATTCATTTTATGGTACAATGAAAATTTCGTATAAAATTGGTACTAAAAAAAATGAGAGGTCAGTATACTCGCACCAAGTCACAGCGACATACAAAGTCCTGTTGCCACAAAGACTTCAATAAACTACAAACCGTGCATTATTTTTGAGCTGAGGCGCTATTCTTGAAAAATCTGTTCATTAACACTAGAACGGCTGGGCATTTCAAACTTCTTTAAATGCTCATATGGAACTATTATACAAATTAGGAAATCTAAAAAGCATTAAAAGTCATGAAGGAGTTTCTTTCAGAGCCAGAATTAAAAAAAAAGACCTCAGTGGAGTAATTTGGTCGCTTAAGTATTTCAGTGTTTAAGTTGTATTGGCATAAGGGCCTAAGAATGTACTTCTTCTAACTTCTGACTCACCTGTCTTCAGTCCTCTTGAAGAAAAATACACGTTTGGTACAATTCTCCTCCGTGTGGGAAATACTTCACTGGCAGCACCACAGAGAAGTAAGTGAACAGTGTAGATTCTACAGGGTAAGTTTTAGTGCATCATAACTCTAAAATATTTTTTTATTATATTTTTCTATTTAATTATTAAAATTATAAAAAAATAAAAGTCATGAAAGATTTTTTTTCAGAAAGCCAGAAATTGAATAATAAAACCCCTCAGTGGTCTCATTTCATCCAATGCATTTTTCAATGTTTAACTTTTATTGCCAGCAGGACCTAAGAATGTATATCTACTAACTTCTGGCTCACCTGTCTTTAGTTTACTTAAAGAAAAATACATGATTCGGTCAGTTCTTCCCTGTGAGCGAAAGATTTCACTGGCGGTATTGCAAAGAATCAAAAGGACAGCGATGTCTACGAGGTAGATTTCAGTGCAGCATAATTTTGAAACATAGATAAACATAAATATTTTTCAATTATTTTTGGTTTTTGTATTTAGTTTGAATATAAAAAATAATAAAATTCATGAAGGATTTTTTTTCAGAAGCCAGAAATAAAATAAAAAAGGTCTCAGTGGTGTAATGTGGTCCCTTGGATTTTCAATATTTAACTTTTATTGCCAGCAGGGCCCAAGAATGTGCTTCTTCATTTAGTGAGTCTGGCTCACTTATCTTTAGTTTACTTAAAGAAAAAGACATAATTCGGATAATTCTCACCCTTGAGAAAAAGACTTCACTGGTGGTATCGCAAAGAATCAACAGGACAGCAATGTCTTCAGGGACAATTTTAGTGCAGCATAATTTTGAAACACAGAAAAACATAGACTTTTTCAAATATTTTTAGTTTTTGTATTCAGTTTAAATAAAAAAATAATAACATATAAAAAAAATTATATAAATCATAAAATATTTTCCTTCATAAAAGAACTCAGTGGTGTAATTTGGTTCCTTGGGTATTTCAGTGTTTAACTTTTATTTGCAGCCAAGTCCAAAAAATTACTTCTTCTAACTTGTGGCCTGTTTTTAGTTCACTTTAAGAAAAAGGTACACTTCGCAAAATTCGGATTTAGAAAGCCTTCACTCACCACAGAAGTTAGGTTAAGTAAGGTTAGCTGATCCCAGGGGGTTTCACATAGACCAAATTACTGGTTCACAGTGTTGCCAATCGTGGACCGAAGACCTAAAAACTGTTCTTGATAAATGTCTTACCAAATATGAGAATCACAGAGAATCAACAAGGCAGCAATGGCCACGATGCCAGTTTAGGTCCAGAAAAACAATGCAAATTGCTTCCAAAAAATCTTGAAAAATTAAATAAAATTAATTCTAGTCCCCACTGGGCTTTCAGCCATTGAGAATCTTATTAATGCAGTAAAAAATATTTATAGTATCTTGAAATTGAGTCCCAACTAAATCCCCACTCGTCAGTATGATTTATGTAGTAACTTCATTTCATGGTCACATAACCTCAAAAAATGTATGCTCTGCCTTCATGTTCCAGCAAAGCTGAATTGATTCGTGTTTTTTTTTTTTGTTTGCTAAAATTTTCATAATGCTGTGAAAAGGCTGCATGAAAAGCGCTTCCGGCGTTCATGTAAAGCCGCTTATCAGAGCCACTCATCGCCAGCAGCAACGCGCCAACAATGGCAGCGCTTACAGTGTGGGAATTTTGCACAGCAGATACAAAATTGCAAGCAACGACAAAGAAAAACCGCTCACTCATCATCGCTGACTGCTTGGCGCTTGCAGCTCTAGACGGAAGTTAATTAATTAACACAACTGAAGCGATGCAAGACAGACATGTCGTGCCAAAGTTTCATCGAGCGCACAGTGGCGCTGTCTGCCCAGTGCGCCGTATACATAATTAATAATTCCAGGAATTTTCTAAATAAATTTTCATGAAATTCTCACTCAATTACTTGGCAAAAAATTCACTCTTTATTTAATTTGTTCTGAAATAGTTGAAGCGAGACAATAAAATAAAAATCGAGACAAATATATACAAATTGTGCATTGGTTGGCAGTGTTCTTTTTTTGTTCCCCTCTGACTGTTCGTATGTGTCTCTGTTGCTGCTAGTTAGAACCAGTTCGATTTGTATTTTTGTTCCATTCAAAATTCTTTTTTGAAATTCTTTCAACTTTTTTTACGGTCTCTTCCGCTTCTTGTTTCTTTGTGCGCTGATTTGAGTTCAACATTGCCATTGATTCTTGTTTGCGCTGCGCTGCACTTAAAAATCAGCCCCCAATCAACACTTTTCATATGGAAATCAAAATAATGAGACCACAAAAGGCGTTAAAGCGTCTCGTGTGACATCGAGCAGATTATGTTAAATTTTATGGTCGGCTTAGGTAAACGGAACTTGGACCTTTTTTTTATTTGAATGTAATGGAACATTGTGTAGAAACATGTATGCATGTTTAACGGCACCAAATGTATTCAATAGTTTTATTTTCTAAGCAAAGCTGAAGTTGACTAAGTATTTTGAATGGCAGGAAAGTGGAATTAATGTTTGAATAGCCACTGTAGCTGACTATGTTGTTGCTGAGGTTGTCTTACTAAAAGATTAGTCAGTGATTCAGAATCTGCTCTTCCTGTTTCTACAAATTGTGGACTGAAAATTATTGAATTGAAAATGGGTTAAGTTATTGGTAGCATCAACATAGCAGTTACAGCTCGAGATGAGCGAAGACTTACTTTACAATCGGTTCATTGCATTACACACAGAAGTTACATTAAATTGAATTTTTAATGAAATATTATGCAAAAATATTTTTCTAAATTTTTTCGACCCACTACAAGGGTGGTTTTACTAACCATGTAGTGAAATACTTAATCTTTTTCGTAATAACATCCACGGTTCATGTCACTGTATGGTCTTCAGTAACATTAACTTCGTCTTCGTAAAGTTTTCTCATTTAAACGTTATAAGTTGAAAGAGGAAAGATCTTTCGTATCCAGATTCGAAAAATAAAAGATGTTTCGAGGCGAAGAGTCCGCTGGCATCAATTACTGACACAGCGCCATATTTCAATATTTCGTTTCATTTACTTGCAATACCCAGTATTCGTGAACTAAAGACTACTACTAGGCTGGAATTGAAGACTATACTGACAGAAAGCAGGGGCCTTGAGATGCCCTTGAGCACCTATCTCCTTCGCACTGAGCATATTGTCTCAATGCATTGTAAAAAAATCATAGTTGAAAATCACAGAGCAGGGCTTCCGGGAAGCTCTGGAACACCTACTCAGCACTGATCATACTTACTCAATAATACATATATCTTCTAAGACCCTAAGACCCTAGAAAACCTAGTTTTCAGTTCATGGACTTCAGAAATTACTACTTTGAAATTAAGAATCAAGTTTTTAATTATAGAAAACAAGGCTCCCAGGAACCATTTGAGCACCTTCTCATCACTGATCTTAATAACTCTAAAACACATCGTCTTAGAAACCCTAGAGAACATAGTTTTTATGAACTGAAGTCCACTTTGAAATTAAGAATAAAATCGTTACTGATAGAAAACATGGCTCCACTCTCCATACCGAGTCGACTAACTCAGGACATTGTGTTATTAACTACCGAGGAAAATCGCGTCGAGACAAAACGTCAAATTTTTGTTGAAAGACAAGAGGTCTTCTTAAGCACCTTTTGAGCACTGATCTTACTAAATCAATAGTACACCGTCTAAATTAATCTCGAGACCCTAGTTTTTATGAACTGAAGTCCACTGTGAAGTTAACACTAGAAGGACCATTGCGGTCATTTTGACGGTTCTACATTTTAAAATATCAGTATTCTTTTTAGTATTTTGTCAACTTTTGCTCTGGTGACTTTTATCTTTTCATTGTGGAAATTTAAATTTTTACTTTAAATTTATTTTACTTTAATTTATTAAATTTATGTGAAATAACATATAAGCCAAATCCGATGTACTTCCGAGTACTTTTCGAAATATCAGCGGATACAATATGTCGTTTTTGTAGGTGTGGAAAACATGCCGTCTTTCTACTTCCGAGTACTTTTCGAGATATCAGCGGATATAATATGTTGTTTTTGTAGGTGTGGAAAACATGCCGTCTTTCTAGTGTTGATGAATAAAGTCTTTACTGAGAGATAAAACAGGACCGTCAACTAATAATTTCCTCCATACATTGTTCAGTTTACTCTCGAGAAGACCACTTTAATACGAAAAATCAAGTTTAACTGAGAAATGAGAAAGTTTCAGGAAGTAGCTGAGTATCTACTCTCCTCACTGGACATGCTATCTCAATCCATTAACTTACTTTCGAGACTCCCAGTTTCTATGAACTGACAACTGCCTTGACACCAAGAATCAAGTCTTTACTGGTAAAGAATAAAGTTCTGCGAAAGTCTTCAAGTACTTTGTCTGCTTTGAACCCGATTTCCCTATGGATTGTATATGTGAACTTTCCTCACATATTAACTTAATTCAGCTTCAGTTGAAATAAACTGAAGAATACATCAGGACTGGAAATAACACCTTTACTGACAAAGCGAAGGAGTCCAAGAAAACTCTCGAGAACATATTCTGCTCCTGCGCCATCATTTCAATATCTTAACTAACTTACTTAGAGGATCGTTGGAACGATCATATTTTTGGCGTGTCGAAAGAAGCAGCCAAGTGCCTCGGCTTCCTAAAGCGGTGCAAAAAATATTTCACTCCGTCTGATCTCCGCATTATTTACACTACCTATATCCGACCTAAAATGGAGTTTAACTCGCACCTATGGGCGGGGGCTTCTAAAACCCATTTGGAGCTCCTGGACCGGGTGCAAAACCGTGCGATTAAACTTATAGGGGACAGTGGGGCATCCAGCTCTATTGACTCCTTGGAACATCGTCGAAACGTGGCGTGTGTGGTGTTGTTTTACCGATACTTTTTCGGTAATTGCTCAGTGGAGATGAGCAGTTTGATGCCATCACTCCGGGTATTCCCACGGGCAACCCGTTTGAACACTGGCGCCCATGCATTCCACGTTGAAACGATGTTCCAGCGCACTACGCATTACAGAGAAAGTTCGTTTCTGGCCCGCACAGCGCGGCTGTGGAATGGTCTCCCTGCGGATATTTTCCCCAGCACTTATGATCTCGATGGGTTCAAGGCAAGAGTCCATAAACACTTCACTCATAACCCTATCTCCTAACCTTTATATCCTTCCTGAACCAACGCAATGCTTCGCATTAATAGGGGTCATCCCCTGCGCGTTTGTTCCTGTTAAAAAAAAAAAAAAAAAAAAATAGATAAATAGATAAATAGATAAATAGATAAATAGATAAATAGATAAATAGATAAATAGATAAATAGATAAATAGATAAATAGATAAATAGATAAATAGATAAATAGATAAATAGATAAATAGATAAATAGATAAATAGATAAATAGATAAATAGATAAATAGATAAATAGATAAATAGATAAATAGATAAATAGATAAATAGATAAATAGATAAATAGATAAATAGATAAATAGATAAATAGATAAATAGATAAATAGATAAATAGATAAATAGATAAATAGATAAATAGATAAAAAAATCTATAGAATAAATAATGCTTTGAGGCAGAAAACCAAGCGTTCCAAAGGTATTCTTGAACGCCCACTGTGCCCCAATCCACCAATCTCAAGATTGTTTTACCGACTTGATGGCCGCTTCGAATCTAGGAATCAATTTTCTACCAAAACTCCCTACCAAACTTTCCTAGAACTAATCGTCTGTTCTAATTGAAAAACATTTTCAAAGATCATGAGATCATTTTTTCTTATTCTCATTGTCCTCGACAAATGTAAAAGTCGCTCATAACTTCATCGCCATACCAAATTATTACAAAACAATAACAACAACGATGACAATACGCATGGCGTGTCTGATTGCTCGCCATCAACACTTGCGCCACAAAAGGGTTGTGACAGCTGTCGTCCGTGCATTTGCCTGGCTGACTGCCAACAAACCATGCCACACATGCCACACAACCTTAATGCACACTGGCACACAATAATGGCCGCAACAATAACAACAACAACGATGACAATAACCGTTTTTTAATGTTGTTGCTGTTGTTTTTTTTTTTTAGTATACAATTGACAACAAATTGCAGCAGTCCATCTCGCTCGCACACGGCCGCTCCTCGCATTGCACACAGATGTCGCCAGTGACCGGCGAAGTGGACGCAATTACCGTCCGCCGCATTATGCAGTGCTGCGTCAAACAGCAGATGGCAGCTGCGCAGGGGACGTCGCAAAGGCGAGCGGCCATAGCTGCTGCACGGGATTGGTTGTCCCGTTCCGTCCGGTTTGATTCGGTCGGGCAGAATGTTGGCCTAAGTGAAAGAAGGGGTGTCAAATTTGCATGAAGCAAGAAGCAGTCAGCATTTGTATGGTGAGACGCCCACTTCGGCGGGCAGCGGACGGCGGGTGCACCAGCCACAAGCAGCAACAACAGCACGAAGCATAATAATTTTGCTCATTATCTGCGCGTTTTATTGGCGTCGTAAATAAGCGCTAAAAATTGTCGGCGAGCAATATGGCGCGGCGGCGATTGTCGCCGGGCCGGCCGAAATGAAAGTTATGTGACCGCAATGAGAGCGCAATTGCGGATGTGATACGGACGGATGCTGGACAGTTGGCAATTACTGTAATTTCATTGCGCAAATCAGCGCACAGCGGCGGCGCGCGAGCGAGAAACAGCAGAAAGCGGAAAATAAAGAAGTTTACAAAATGCCCACAACAAACATACATAATTACAACAACAAAAGCAACAAATGCCGTCGGCAACTACGACGGCAGCAGCAAAAGGACAACGCGGCAGCGAAGCAACACCGACGCGGACAGACGCTTTATGTGTCTCATAAGTTATGCAAAACGGCGCAAAATCATAGTTCACGGCGCACAGCGTGCTTGCAACAACAACAACATCACAAACGTACACACATACACATTCACACTAAAAACGCAGATGCACACAGATACTTTGAACTCGCATTGATTCATAAACTCAACAACGCATTAGCCACCGCCACCACGACGACGACGACGAGCGCTTTGGCCGCGCGGTCACAGGCCCCGTTTGTGCGCAATGCACCTGAAGTAGGGCTCCTTCTGAAGGACATTATGGAAATTATGCCCGACGGTGATGAAGCCATTACTCAGTTGTATCGCGCAGTGGCAACGCCCAATCGATCAATGCTGGCGATACTCTCACACACACACAAACACGCGTACGCGTACACAGCGGCTGCGACTGCACAAATGCTGCCGGTTTTGTTTGTTGTTGTTGTGCAAATGCGTTTCAGCTATTGGCATTGGCATTGAACGGTGCGTTGCGGTGCGCCATGGAAATCGCCTTGGACGCGGCTGCATGTGCGGCACAGTGGTGCAGAATGCACAAATTTGCAGTCGAATTTGCAATGGAAATTCTGAAATTGCTGCATTAAAATTTCCATCGCTTTCAACAGCTAATCCAGTAATGTTTTTTCATAAAGTCGCTACCCACATTGCTTAAATTTGTAGCTAAGTTTGATCAAACAAATCTCATACATTTGACACGCATCGATGTTTATGTTAACGATCCATTGATGCCAACCGCATTGGTCAAAATTTCCTGTCTTCTCTTTCTATAGTCGAAGTGTTGTGTCATTTAATACGAACAAAAAAATTCTTTCTGCACTTTATGTGTTACTGTTCCATTTTTGCATCGAAAATCTCCGAAGGAATTGTCGTCTACTGCAATTTATGCTTTTTATTCGTTAAAAATGTGGAATAATTCATTTTATCACAAAGATTCTTAACAAGAAACGTAAAAAACTTAATCAACCGACTTTCAAACATAAAAATTTAATCAATCAAATCAAATTTTTATCAATCCAATCAAATTTTTATCGTAACAAATTTTTTATAAGTATGAAAATTTTACTAGACCCATTTTTATATAAAAACTAGCTGACCCCGCGAACTTTGTCTCGCACGACATTTGTTATTTTTTTTATAATGAAATACGCGAGATGGCAAATCTATGGAGATGCAAATTGACGAAGAAAATTAACTGAAGGAAAAGGAGGAGCTATTGATTAACGTAATCGAGGCCCACAAATTAGCAATGTTGCTGCTAAGTTTCAGTAAAGAAATGGACTGCGCTTGAACCGGATTTAAATTATATGAGCGGTGCCATGCCCTCTTATTCAATACCTGCCCCTTATTCAATGCCCTCTGTCGAAAGAGAAAATGGTAAGTTCGTACTAAGTTTCATTGCTGTGCGGCTTATAGCAAAATATTTTGGTCAGAAAAAAAGTGCCACTCCCCTTGTCCAACGCCCATCAAATCTTGTCAGTAGAATGACTCATCTATGGGACGACGGGATACAAAATTTCAGTGTTGTAAAACTTACAATTTGGAAGATATTCCATTATTAAGATCTGGCTCATATGGGTGGTGCCACGCCCCCTCGTCCAATACTTGCCCCATTCCCTCTGTCGAAATATATGAATAAATGGTAGGTTCGTACTAAGTTTCATTGCTGAGCGACTATAGTTCAGCAAAATATTTGGGTCACAAAAAATGTGCCACGCCCCTTGTCCAAAGCCCATCAAATCTTATCAGTAGATTGACTCTTCTATGGGACGACGGGGTACTAAATTTCAGTATTGTGCTACTTACAATTTTGAAGATATTCCATTTTAAAGATTTTGCTTGTATGGGTGGTGCCACGCCCCGTTGTATAAAACCCGCCTCATTCCGTCTGTCGAAAGATATGAGTACATGATAGGTTCATGCTAAGTTTCATTGCTGTGTGACTTACAGTTCAGCAGAATAATTGGGTCACAAAAATGTGCCACGCCCCTTAGGGGTATAAAAAATAGTTAGTAGCCGATTCTCAGACCTACTGAATATGCATGTAAAATTTCATAAAAATCGGTCAAGCCGTTTCGGAGGAGTACGGTAACAAACACTGTGACACGAGAATTTTATATATAAGATTGCATCAAACAAAATTCTATAACAAGATAAAATATTAAAAAATTTATCGAAAAAATTGTATGCTATCACAAAAGATAGGATTTCAATGTATTCTGATAAAAATTGGTAATTTGATCAAACAAATTTAAAACATGCAAATCTGTTCAAAGAAATAACAAAACTGTAAACAAAACTAAATAATTTGCTTCATAAAACTTTCAACAACCTTGCAATAGGAAAATTTTGATTCGAAAAATTCAACCATAACAATTTTTTAGTAAGTATGAAAATTGTATCAAACTAATTTTATATATAAAAGTTGTATCAAACAAATTTCCATAGTGTTATTGTACAAATATTTGAAATTTAATCGAGGAAATTTTATCTTATCATAGAATTGAAGTAAGAAGAAGAAGAAAAAGTTGTAATTTGATCAAACAAATTAGCATGGTTGAAAATCTGTGCAAAGAATTTACAAAACTGAAAACTAAAACTAAATAATTTGCGTCATAAAAATTTCAACAAACTTGCAATAGGAAACTTTTTATCAGAAACACTCAATCATAAAAAATTTTTAGTAAGTATGAAAGTTTTTAATAAACCAGTTTTATATGAAAATTGTATCAAACAAATTGCTATAATGTTATCAAAAAATATTTAAAATTTAATCAAAGAAATTTTATCCTATCATAAAAGATAGGATAGTAGGAATAGGAATCAAATCCTTTCAATATATTCTAATAAAACTTGGTAATTTGATCAAACAAATTTCAACCATACAAATCTGTTCAAAGAAATTACGAAAAATAAAACTAACTCTAAATATTATAAAATTTGCATCATAAAAATTTGAACAAACTTGCAAAGGGAAAATTGTTATCGTATTAATTAAATTTTAATAAGAAAATTTCTTCAAAGAAATTTTATAGAAAATTAAAAAAATAAAAAATTTCTAAACTTTTTAAAATTGTATCCACTAAATTTTATCCTATCATAAAAGATTGATCAAACAAATGTCATTCATGAAATTCTCTCCAAGCAAATTCATTATAAAAAAATTTTAAAAATTTGATCAAACAATTTTCAAACACAAAAATTTCGCTAAGAAAATTTCGATCATAAAAACTTTATCAAACAAATTTCAATCATAAAAATTTGATCAAACAAATTCAAAATTTCTTTCAATACTAAAATCTAAAAAATTTAGTTATTTTCTCACAACATTTTTCCAAAACCATCACCACAGTGCACTTCGTCGTGTCGGTAAGCAACGCAGCGGTGAATGCCGCGCAACAAGTGCGCCCAGTTCGGCCGCATCCTGCATCAAGCGGTCCAACCACGGCGGCGGTACGCATTTCTATAAAGTACGCCAGGCGAAAAATGCGATAAAAGTGATTTTAATCGCGGCAACAACAATAACACAACTATTTTGCATAACCGCAGGAATTTTCTGCAACAACAACAACAAACCAAACTGAGCAACAACAAAAATCAATGGAATAACAGCAAACAACAAGTAGAAACGGTCAACTTGCAGCAAGAAAGACATAACAGCGAATAGCTGGACGGACAGACAGATAGCTGGACAGCTAAACACAAACACACATAGTCGTGAACACGTCAGAGAAAGAGAGAGGAAGGGAGGGAGAGCAATTTATGAATGACATTTACGGGCGAAGATTTTATTTCAACGAAATAAAATACTACAACAACAACAATAACAGTTTCACCAACACAACGCACAGCACCGCAAAAACAACTGCAACAACAACAACAGCGGCGGTGGCGGTAAATTGAAATTCAATTGCACGCACGCACCAACTTGGCGGCTGCCTGCCGTCGTTCGACGATCGGCAATTGTCGGTGTGGCTGTTACATGTGCCACGCCCATTTTTTACACTATCAGTCATAAAAATGCGAAATTTATGCAAAGAGCCGCACGGCCAAAGGAGCCAATTGGCCGCCGACGCCGTGCGAACGACGCTTTGCCGCATGCCACATGCTGCTGTTGCTCTGACTGCCGCTGCTGTTATTGTTGTAGTGCCGCCGCAGTAACTGGCTGCTGGTGCTTTATGCTCGTTGCCAGCACGTAAAGCAGCTCTGCACAGCGTCGCCAGCGCCAGGCGGGCGGCGGCGTTGGCGCAAAAGTGGTAGCCGCCGAATGCCAGCGCCCCCACAGCGTTGCACTGCCAACGCCCGCTGCCGTTACGTGAGATTGACTGATACGCTGCGCGCAGTGGAAGGCCGCACTCAGTCGGCTGCAGTGGTGCGTGTGCGCATGCGTATTGCTTGTGCGCGCAAATTATGGCAAATTTCGCAGCGAGCACATTTCAATCGAATGCGGCCAATGGGCGCAATCAACAATTTGCCGCCAATTGACTTTGTTTCCTGCTTCGACTATTTGCAAGTCGTTGATCCGCGCTTCTCTGGCCGCCCATTTGGCGTGTGTTGCATGCGGCCGCATGTGTGGCAGTCGCAACTCATAGACGCCAAACGCTGTGGCGCTGCGCCACAGTCTGTCGGCGACATGTTTATGACATGTGAAGTCGAATTTGTTGCGATGCGATATCGAATGTTTGGTGTGCGCCCCATTTCGCCGGCGCGAAGCAATAGCCCCGTCATTTCACACACACATAAACACAGACACTGTTGTGTTGAGTGCATTGCTTTGCCAGGTAGCGGTTTTTACATTCAATTGAATTCATTTGTCAAATGATTTGTAAAATTTTTGTTGTCACTGAAAAGAGTTTCCCAAGCCTTAAAATATGTTGTTGCATGAACTCTAAGTACGAGTAGAGCTATATGCGTCAAGCTGTGAAACATTCATAGCTTGCAGTGAAACGATGACTCTGCCCCTTCTAACAAAATTAAGATTATGGTTTATACCAGCAATTGGTGATATAAAATTGTCAAAAAAAAGCAGTAACCGCTGGGAGAAGGACATGAATTGTGGAATAACCATTCGTAAAAAAAGAATGAGTTATGGATCGTTAGTCATTGAAATAACGCTTAACATAGTGATAAGACTGATCTATAATAATTGGTCTATAATAACGGAATGACTAGACATGAACTTTCCGTAAATGAAAAGGGGCCCACTAGGTGGTACTCTGTGACAAGTCCCTGAACAAGGGCTGGTTTCCAGTCAGTGTTGCCAAATCAGGAAATTTCCTCCGAGAGTTAGAAGATTCTTGGCCTTTTCGGAGAATTTTCAGGAGGAAGAATTGTTTAGCAGAAAGTTTAGGAGATTTTGATGGTTATACATTTGGCATCATTAGTGGCACTGAAGCCTTGAATATTGAAAGTTCAAGTGCCTTTTTTAATTTATTAAATTATATTTGTATGTACTTCAAAGTGCATAATTTATGCCACGATTGAAGGAAGTTAACAAAAGCGAATTTTGTATCGATGAAATTTTTTATATATATTTTGCTTTTGTTAAGTTGTTGTTAAGCTGAACGAATATGTTTCCTTAGTTTACACAGTGTGTCCCATGGAAAACTTTTCCACGGAACTTTTTCAAAACATCGATTTATATATTGGTGCCACCTATTGGTGGATGTTAGCAATGGAAAGGTACGTTCTTAACTGACATCTTGTCAAAATTGTATGACATTTGGTTCAATGGAAACCAAAATATCGCGCCCAAAGTGACACTGTATTTGTGGCATCGGTCGAAAAACGAACAAAGAGCAAATATTAAGTTCTGTTTTAAACTCTGTAAATCCTTTACTGAGACGCATAATTTGCTGAAACAAGTTTATGGCGATAATTGTCTATCCCGTACCAGAGTGTATGAGTGGTATAAGCGGTTCCAGGAAGGTCGTGAAGACATTCAGGACGACGAACATTCAGGTCCTTCGAATACCGTGGTTCGAAGTCAAAAGTGAAGACAATGTTGATTTGTTTCTACGATTCGGAGGGTATTATTCATCGTGAATTTGTTCCACCTGGTCAAACGATTACTGCTGTGTTTTATCTTGGTATTATGAGACGTTTGCTCAGCCGTATTCGCCGTGTGCGGCCACAATACCGTGAAAAAGGGAGCTGGCGTTTGTTGCATGATAATGCCCAGTTTCATCGATCGAACTTGATTACGGATTTTTTGATCAAAAATTCCATTTTAACCATCAACCATTCACCGTACTCGCCGGATTTGGCTCCTTGCCTATGAAAGTAAAACGTTATGCCGACGTAGATGACATCCAAAGAGCGACGACCGACATACTAAAGTGGATGGATAAAAATGATCTCAAAAACTCATTCGATATGTTAATTGATCGTGCAAAACGTTGTATTGATGCGAAAAGAGACTATCTTGAATAAAATAAATGAGATTTGTCGGAAAAGTGAGTTTTTGTCTTTATTTTGAAAAAGTTCCGTTTTCCAAGGGACACACTGTGTGTAATGACAAACATTTATAAAGAAATTTTAGGGGATTTTTTAAATTTTGGGAGGAAACTTCAGTTTTTCTTTAAGATTTAGGGGAAAATCATCAGTAAGAATCCAGCAGTCTGAAGGACACGGATCTACCACCTTCTATGCCATAACAAAAAAACTGTTGATGATGAACCGGCCTGAGTTCTCATGTCCAGAATAACTAACAAATTTCTTTCAACAATAATGACGCTTCAGAAGTTATCTTTTAGAACTCATCCTTTGTAACCTGGGGAACTGCTCTCATATTGCAATATGCATGATGAAAATTTTACTTAGTTTCATTTCAATTTCATTAGTGTTTTTGACAGATGTCAAAACCACTTTTGGTCCAAACGTAATAAAATAAGGAAAGTTTGGAGTTTATGTCGCGGCCAATAAAATTTAGGTGCGTAAGAGAAGCTCTGGTACAACTCCTCTTCAGCTCTTCTTGTTCACAGCCTTTCTTAACTTTTCTTAACCCTTACCCCGAATTTTACCCAGTGCCTCGATATTAATTTTTTGGTATTTAAATCATGAAAGTGTGCACACGACATTTGAAGTCAACACGCCTCTTTGTTAGAGTTATAGAGGTAGTTTACTTTTGAACAATTTTAGCTTAAAACGGGTTAAATAAATTGTGTATCAATATTTTTTAATTACAGATTTTTATTTAATATTTAGGAAAAAATACAAAATTATCACTTTTTGATTTTATTTAACCATTATTAAAGAAACAGGGTTTTGTTCAATCGCACTCAAACCGTAGACTTCAATTAGAACACAAACTTTCCTTGTTATCGCTGCAAATTATTGGAAATTTGTTTAGGTATAACAGTAAAATTTTTGTAATTTGCTTTGAATACACTTCTAAAAATATTAACTTGTTGATGCCTACTTAAATTAAACCCCTAAATCAATCGTAGCTTTTGCCATAAGAGGACAAATAGTTGAAGCTGCTCTCAGGCAACTTTGTGGTTGAAAGAGTTAAAGCTTCCTGCTTTAAAGAGATAGAGGGGTATCCCAGTTTGTACTCAGCTGAGTCCCATGTCCAGTTTTAATCAAAGCCGATGTGTAGTCTTTGGTGTCATATTAAAGTATCGACTGAACTACCAGCGGAAGAGCGGAATAGCAGCTACTAGGATTTTTTACAAAAAGGTCCTAAATCCGATCTTTGGCTCTGTTTGTATTTGTTCGTATAGTCAGTTTTTTGTCGAAGCCCATATGGATTCATTGGTGTCATACTAAAAAAATCAAATTTATCAAAATTGAACCAAATTTCAGACTCATGTTTTCAAACTATCGTTGTTCGAAAACATTCGCCCAAATAATTGAAAATATAACTAAAACAATGAAATGATTTATAAACCGAAGCCAATTAACAATTAAAACGTCCTAAAATGAAATTACTAAGAACTGCACTGAATATTTTTTAAGGAATTCTTTTGTTGATATATTACATATATAAATTTCAAAAATTGTTCATATCAACATTCGCCCAAATAATTGAAAATATAACTAAAACAATGAAAGGATTTATAAACCGAAGCCAATTAACAAATAAAAGGAGCTGAAATGAAATCACTAAGAACTGTGCTGAATATTTTTTAAGGAATTCATTTATTTGTATGTTTTTTTTAATTTCAAAAAATGTTTTATCAATTGTTGACACTAATCGCATAGCTGACAAAGTAATTTCAATAAAATGGGTTAATTACAAAATGGCCTTTTAGAGTGAGTTGGCAAAGCAACAGCAAATCATGCGCACTCAATTAATACAAAAAACAACAACAATAACAACAACAACAATGATGATGACCAATAAGCCACTTGCAGTGCACAAGCAGCGAATGAGAAAAAGCGCAAATTCCGCCAACTCATCAAACGTTGATAAACGCTCGGACTGACAAAGAAGGGGAGAAGAGCGAAAGCGCTGGATTTAACAGCAAATGCCACTGGAAGCGCGGCGGCAGTCGATTCTGCCGTGTCCAGTGCAAACAAAAAATTAATAACAACCTGATTGGCAAGTCGAACGGTGCATATGCAAAATACGCAACCGCAACCGAACGGCAATGGCAATATTAGTTGCAACAGCAACAACAACAACAAATACTAAGACAACGCCAACATCAGGTGCACATCTGCAGCTCCACATCAAAATCAGCCACATCATTGCTGGAGTTTTACTCTTGTTGTTGTTGCGCTTTTTTTGTTCTTCTTGTTCTTGTTGTTGGTGCTGTTGCGCTTGTCGTCGTCGTCATCATCAGTCAACCAATTTGTTTCGATGAATGACTGAATGAATTTGTTCGCCGCTTGCTCATCGCGATAGGCTGCACAACAACAACAATCATTGCACTGGCACAGCAACAGGTTCCCCATTGCTGTTTTGCATTTTCCAGCCCCGAAAACACGGCCGCATCGCCGCACCGTCACACCGCAATTTTGCACGATTGCAATCACACGCGCGCTCTCTCGCGTCCAGTCGCCGAGCGCAACATGCACCGGCACCAACAATTGCTGCAAGCAATGGTGGCCATTGACGAAGCGCCGCGGCCGTGTCGCGCCGGCACACAGCGAGTAGGCAGTGCCGCAGCGCAACGCGGCACAAATTGCGCCGACCGCGACCGCTGCGTTAGATGGCGCGGACGGACAGCTTTCGACTGCTGGAACAGCGAAAAGGAGTTGCAGTTCACGTTGGAGCGGAAGCCGCTGTGCATAGTCGAAGCAGCAACTGGCTCGCAGCGTTTTCAGATAAGAGCTGACACATTCATGTCGAAGCTGATGCCGCCGATCAGACAGACGCAAGCGGTGTCGATGTTGCTGCTGCTGCTGTTGTTGTTGTGGTTGTTGTTGCCAATGCTGTTGCTGTTAATGCTGTCGCTGATGTTGCAATTGGTTGTTGTGTGTTGTTATGGTTTTTGTTGTTGTTGTTATTGTTGTTGTTGTTGCAGTGAGTGGTAGATAACAACGAGGCGATGTGGCAAAGTGTGTTCTGATGTTGTAAACAGATCGAGTAGTGGCTGCTGCTCTGGTTGGTTCAGCTGATGTTGTTGTTGTTGCATTTGTTCTTATTGCGGCTGTTGCTGTTGAAGACCACTGGTAGTTTTATTTTGATGCTCTTGTACTTGTTGTTACTAGTTTTTGCTGCTGTTGTTGTTTTTATTGTTGTAAGCATATATTTTGATAATTGCTTGTGTTATTGAGTAGCCCACCCACTGCTCGGACGACCGCACACACAATCTAAATGATGGCAGCAAGTTTGGCCTAAGTCTCCTATAGAACCATAGTATCTACACACCTAATTACTACACACTTAATCTTAATTTTAATCCCTAATCCCCAATCCCCAATCCCTAATCTCTAATCCCTAATCCCTAGTTTTAGTTTAAGTCTTAGTCTTAGTCTTAGTCTTAGTCTTAGTCTTAGTCTTAGTCTTAGTCTTAGTCTTAGTCTTAGTCTTAGTCTTAGTCTTAGTCTTAGTCTTAGTCTTAGTCTTAGTCTTAGTCTTAGTCTTAGTCTTAGTCTTAGTCTTAGTCTTAGTCTTAGTCTTAGTCTTAGTCTTAGTCTTAGTCTTAGTCTTAGTCTTAGTCTTAGTCTTAGTCTTAGTCTTAGTCTTAGTCTTAGTCTTAGTCTTAGTCTTAGTCTTAGTCTTAGTCTTAGTCTTAGTCTTAGTCTTAGTCTTAGTCTTAGTCTTAGTCTTAGTCTTAGTCTTAGTCTTAGTCTTAGTCTTAGTCTTAGTCTTAGTCTTAGTCTTAGTCTTAGTCTTAGTCTTAGTCTTAGTCTTAGTCTTAGTCTTAGTCTTAGTCTTAGTCTTAGTCTTAGTCTTAGTCTTAGTCTTAGTCTTAGTCTTAGTCTTAGTCTTAGTCTTAGTCTTAGTCTTAGTCTTAGTCTTAGTCTTAGTCTTAGTCTTAGTCTTAGTCTTAGTCTTAGTCTTAGTCTTAGTCTTAGTCTTAGTCTTAGTCTTAGTCTTAGTCTTAGTCTTAGTCTTAGTCTTAGTCTTAGTCTTAGTCTTAGTCTTAGTCTTAGTCTTAGTCTTAGTCTTAGTCTTAGTCTTAGTCTTAGTCTTAGTCTTAGTCTTAGTCTTAGTCTTAGTCTTAGTCTTAGTCTTAGTCTTAGTCTTAGTCTTAGTCTTAGTCTTAGTCTTAGTCTTAGTCTTAGTCTTAGTCTTAGTCTTAGTCTTAGTCTTAGTCTTAGTCTTAGTCTTAGTCTTAGTCTTAGTCTTAGTCTTAGTCTTAGTCTTAGTCTTAGTCTTAGTCTTAGTCTTAGTCTTAGTCTTAGTCTTAGTCTTAGTCTTAGTCTTAGTCTTAGTCTTAGTCTTAGTCTTAGTCTTAGTCTTAGTCTTAGTCTTAGTCCTAGACCTAGTCCTATTTCTATTCCTAGTCCTAGTCCTGATCCTAATCCTTATTCTAATCCTAATCTTAATGCTAATCCTGATCCTAATCCTAATCCTAAACCTAGTCGTAGTCCTAATCCTAATCCTAAACCTAATGCTAATCCTATTCAAAATCTTAATCCTTATTCGAATTGCAATATTAAGCCTACTACCACTTCATCTTCCTTCGCCTTTGCCCTCTTTTCATGTTCTATTGCACTTCTCTTTTTCTGCTACTTATTCTACTTTCCCTGTTCCCTTCTTTTTCTTTTTTTGTTCGCTCTTCTTTTTTTATCTCCTGTTTTTCTTCATACCTTTTTCTCCTATTATTCTCCTCTTCTTTTATTACTACTGCGTCTATTACTATCACTTCTTCTGCTTCATCATATTCTTCCTTTCCATCAGCCCATTTATAATATTAATCTGATTCTTCTTGCTGGTGCGCGCTTTCAGGTTCTTTAGCAATTTATCTTTTCTCCACCGCGACTCCCATTTCCATTGGACTCCACTATCTTTAATCCAGTTTCTCGGTTTGTGTTTTGAATCATAATTTTTAATACTGAACAAAGACGGACAAAGAAAAATAAATCAAACACAATAACAATAACGATTGGTATTGTCGCATCTCCCCACATCATTCAACTTCTCTCAGACCTTATTCCTCCATTTGGCATCACCACAATTCTAACAGTTTCCCTTTTTTCATGTTTACTTTCCTCTATTGTTGGCAAATTCTCTCTTTTCTGTGCGTAGTTGCTGCTCTTTTCGTTTTACCGTCGGCAAATCGAAAAGTACAAAACAGTAAAAAAAAACCAATAACAGTAGCAACAAAAACGGCAAGAAACTCATCAACGCCACATCAAGTCAGTCGCCATTTTTCCTGCTCGCCTATGCTCCGCCCATCTTCCACGGCGCACAAGAAGGGGGCAGTGGGCGGAGCGGGCGGCAGAACAGCAGACGAGCATATAAAATCAGGCATTCAGCAGCAGCAATAAAAAGCAACGGCAAAAACTACAGTAGCAACAAAAAATTAACAACAACAAAAACAACAACCACAACAACAGCAACAGTTTACGGTAATTGCCAGTCGCCGTGCATAAAGAATGAATAAGCAAACGATGCACCAACAGAAGCAACAACTCATGCAGCAGCAACGCAGCAAGTTTTGCACGTCAACCGCTGCTGCCATCCATTGGCTGCCAACTGCTGCCAATACGGCGGCAATGTGCGACTTTTCGGCTCGTCATTTGTGCGCTGGCAGCGCTCATCAATTTCTGCTGCGGTCGGTGAAAGTAAATTTGCACTTGTTGCAACATGCGTTGCCGCCGGCTCACACGTCGTGCACACGTTCTCGCCTTTCTCGCTTGCTCCTGCACGACGGCCCCCCACCGCACTGCACCGCCCTGCCGCTCATCCGGGACGGCGCTTTCTGCGGGCAGCGGCAACAGCAGCGACAAGTCGAAAAATGGCGCCTGGCATTTATGTGCTTTTAATTTGCTGTTGTTATGATAGTTGTTGTTGTTATTGTTGTTGTCATGTCGAAATGCGACAGCTTGTTTGTGCATATTTGTGTAGCATGTTTTTTATTGCTTATTTTTTGTGGTAGCAACATGACACATGACACCGTTAACGGCGCAGAATTACGTCGAAAACTTATTTGCGCTGCCTTCACGTCTCACACAACAACACGCACGAAATGCAGACACAGCGGGGGGCGCCGAGGTTAAGTTGCATCGTCCCAGTCTACTCCGAAGTTGTATGGTTTTATTGCTGTGTGCGATTATTTCGGTGGTCGAGGGTACAAGATCAACTGGAGGGTTTCATTAAACCCCCAAAAAAAAGTTATACACTGGTAAGTGTAAAGGGTAATCCGTTTTATAGTCTCAAGGATTAAGTTAAATGAAACACAATAAAGCTACTGACTTATTTACTGTGCGATTCCCAAATTCCTAACGACCAAAAAGTACAGTTTGCAGTACTCCAAAGTATTTGTGCTATCGACAAATATCATAAGGAAATTGTCAAAGTTTGTGAATAGCAGTTAACGATCCGAAAATTGTCCCTGAAAAGTTTGGGAATGGCTTCACTACAGATTTCTTAAAAATATTGCCATCATAAGGTTGAACATTTTCATAATATTCTTCCATCAGCCGGCGAGATACTTTCTGACTAAGAACCACAGACTGCTTTGGGATTTGGTGAAACATACCACATAGTGGGTTCCTCTTAGAGATCTGGAGGTCTGTTGTCATAATGTATGAATAGAACATAAGTGAAATGACCATAAGAAGATTTTTTTTTGGACTCCATCCTTTTGAGGCCATTTTGAATGGGTTTTCAACACATTTAATTTGATATTTTAGTTTCGAATTTAAGAATGTTTTACTCGTACTTTACATATTCAAGTTTCAGTTAGAGCAGAAAGGCAGCTTCCTGGTTGCTCAATTAGTACACTCAAAGGCCTCTGAGACCCATTGTGTTGCCTGAAGAGAGTTAGCAAGCTCACACTTCGGTAGTGCAGTGTTGCCAGATACCTGAAATTACTTTCTACTAAATCTTAAAAAAATACTGAAATTTACTCCCAGGAGTTAAAAAATTCTCGTAATATTATTTTTGATAATTCGCGTCATTTTAAAGGAATTAAACTTTTCATAAAAAAAATAAAAATGTATACATATAGCTACTTTTTTTAATGCAGCCTTTTTTATTTATCTTCATCTTAGCAACAAAAACTTAACAACAACAAAAGATTTAACAAATGATTTGAATAAAAAGTGCCATTTTTGGCGAGATTTCGTCGTAACAGAACTATGGAACGAGCTTACATTTTGTAAGCTTACACATTTTTAACACAATAGGATGCTTTGACTATTAAAATAGTTGCCAAAATATGTTTTGTTGCAGGTGTTCCTAATACATTATCCATACTTCCTTATCCAAAAATCTCCTCAAAATCCACTAAGGATCAGAAAAATTCCCTTACACAAAATATGTATAAATCTCCTAAACTTTCTCCTAAACAATTATTCCTCCTAAAAGGCCAAGAAATCCTCCTAAATCTAGGAGGAAATATCCTGATCTGGCAACACTTTGGTAGTGATTGAAATCAGTCTGAGCTTTGCATGAATCTGGCCATGTGCCTCAATAGCGCAAAGCCTATCAAGTCCAGATCATCAAACGTACTGTTGCCTTGATAGTCTTGACGTATAGTTTAAAATGCAAGACAGTTGTTTTTTAAGTTCTATATTTAAGAGTAAGAGAATTGTCCCCATAAACACCAACTTTCTTGTAGCTCCACAAAAATAAAGGACAACGGTGTTAGATCGCATCATTCTGGAGGACATTTGATATCTACAAACTTCATTCACAATGCGAGAATTTCTATTGCAATGAAGCAAAAGTGAGGCGTGCTGAGTAGCTCGTGATGCTGTTTTGTTGGAACCACATATTGTACAGATTTATTTATACCTTCAACTTCAGCCTAAAATGTGATCCGTAGTAAATACAAAGCCCTTCAAAGCTGAACCTGCCAACATGCTGGCATATTTTTATCCTTTGCCTTACTAAAGATTTTTGTAGATATACGTCACTTAGCAACACTCACCCAGTTGACCCGCCATTTTTAATAAAAATTATAATAACAAAATTTTGTTGGGTCCTCACTTTATCTTCAATAAACCTTCTGTAAAGAAATCGTCTAAATTATTCCATAGTTGCAAAATAAATCTTAAAACTTAGGCCTTTTTTCGGGTGAATGTAACTAAAACGAAGGTAACTAAAAAGAACAACTAAAGGGTGATCCAACTAGAGGTACTTTTTTCAATAACCTTTTTTTGACAGATCCCGCGTGAGTCGTGTCAAGCTGTCATATTATTTTTGTTCAGTATTGTTTGGCATTTCATCATGGAAAGACTTACGCCTGAAAAACGTTTACAAATCGTTCATCGGTCCATATTTCTTCAAAAATGATGCCGGTGAGAACAGCTAATTTCACGTAATGGGCCGGTCGATTGGCCACCAAGATCGTGTGATATCACACCGTTAGACTTTTTTCTGTGGGGATAAGTAAAGTCTTAAGTCTATACGGATAAACCCGCTTCGATTCAGGCCTTGGAGCAAAACATCACGCGTGTCATTCGCCAGTTACCAGTCGAAATGCTCGAACGAGTCATCGAAAATTGGACTCAACGGATGGACCATCTGAGACGTAGCCGCGGCCAACATTTGAAAGAGATAATCTTCAAAAAATAAATGCCAAAGAATGTTCTTTCGAATGATAATAAACATTCCCCGTTAAATTTTAATTTTCTGTGTTTTTTTCTTTAAAAAAGTAGGGAACCTCGAAATGGATCACGCCATATAACAATGTTCTCAGCCAAAACCTAGTAATATGAAGCGGGGCCCTAGTAATATGAAGCGGGGCCCTTCATATTACTAGGTTTTGGCACATGGCACATGGGGTGTCTTTGAATATCTTCAATGCTTTGCCAGCAGGTCAATGAAAGCAAAATCCTTAAAAAAAATGAAACAAGGTCACAAGGGCCAGTTTGAACACAAACTGCATTGATTATAAAAACAGTCAATTAACCCCTCAGACCCTGATCGGCTGGGTAAGTTTGAGTCGCAATATTTTTACATTAACTTAACGAATATTAACCCTTTTTAGACAGCCTCGATAGCCTGGCGTGAGTGCACTAGCCTGCCATCCCAGAGGTCATGGATTCAACACCCACCGCGTGCACGGTCCCCGCACTTCTCCAACCAATTTTCCTAATATTTCCTATTCTCTAAATTTTCCTAAAAACCCTGCAACATACCCTGGCAGAACAACACAACCGATTAACGTAAAAAAATATTAACCCTTAACCCCGAATTTTACAGGGTAATATATACTTACGATATTACTTATGACTTTTTTCTGGTATTTAAATCTTTAAATCATTTGAAGTCGCCACGCCTCTTTGTTACAGTTCTAGAGCTGCTTTACTTTTGAGCAATTTTAACTTAAAACGGATTAAGTAAGTTTTGTATCAATATTTTTTAATTACAGAAAAATTAACTAATATTTAGGGAAAAATACAAAGTTATACTTTTTCGATTTTATTTAACAAAGCACATTTTTTTTAATCGTTGTAGAGTCTTAACTTTAAATGTTAGTTACATGAAATTTATAAGCAGTATAGATGTTTGAATGCTTTTTCACCAAAAGTCATTTATATAAATTTAGCTCTCACGGTTTCCAGGATATTCAAGGATACAAATTTTATTGACGTCTTTCATATCCTTTTTCATTACATTTTTCCAAAAAGGATATTGTGTCATCGACTTCATTTCAATAGCTTTTATTTGACGTAAAAATTATTCCTTTCTAACATTTGAGCCAAGAGATATGATGATTTAAAAGTTTCGGGAAGGGGCTTTAAGCCGCCATCTTTAAACTCAATTTAAAAAAAAAACTCGAACATTCCGGGAAAAATCCCTTGGCACTTTTTCATCTACTGAGGTCCTTTATCGAATGAGATGGGTTTGACCTTGTCCCTTTTTTCAGTGTTGCACTGTGTTATTAAAGAAACATTATTTTGATCAAACGCGCCCAATTGTAAGACTTCAATTAGAACAAACACTTTCTCTGATATCGCTGGAAATTATTGGAAATAATGTAAAATTTTTTTAATTTGCTTTGAATTCACTTCTGAAAATATTAATTTGTTGGTGCATTCTAAATTAAACCCATAAACCAATCGTAGCTTAAGCTATAAGATGACAAATAGGTTAAGTTGCTCGCAGGCAACTTTGGGGTCTAATAGGTCAAACAGATCATCATCAATCGATTTTGGTTGGTTTGGTTCGGTTCTGGTTGTTATTTATGATTACTTCTCTCGTTGTTTCCACATTAGTTCGAAAGGGTTTGAAGGTGTTAAAACAGACATTTCGTTCAAAGAAATATCTTGCAAAAGTGGTCAAAACAATTTTTGAAAGTTCTGTAACAATTACTTGAAAATCGTTTGTCTCAAATTATTCTGTATTGAATTTTCTTAGCAACTTTGCAACAACAATTGCAATGCTTCTGGTAACAAAGCAACATAAATAATAAAGTAACAACAACAACAACAACAAATATGGCGACAAAGTGACAAATAACTGAAATACAATACGGCAACTAAGTAAAATGTGTGCGAACGCAACGAACGCGCCCAACGGACAAACGACGGACGCGCGGACGGACACGAGGACGGACTGAACTGCACTGCAATGAAGTTATGAAATGGTAAATGTGGCAACAAAAAACAAGCACACAAATGCTACTGTATGCTGTACAACCAACAACCAACAACACAATGAAGTTATAACAAGCTACAATAACAGCCAGTTAAAAGGCAACAAGCAAATGTTGGCAAAAAGTGTGAAGCGGTCTTCGAATTGGATTTGCTTACGCCAATTTGCATACAAAGCCAATAATAACAACAACAACTACAACAAAAACATTACAAATAAAACCAAGAAAAACCTGGATGCAACCGAAGCATCTATTGCGAGGCGTTTGGCATTGCGTATTAGGCGCGCAAAACGCGTCGCTACCGAAGGTGGCTGCAGTTGTTGACGTTGACGTTGTTCGTGTTGCTCGTGTTGCTCATGTTGTTCTTGTTGTTGTTGTTGTCAGTGGCGCGGTATGTTTAGTTTAAAGCGAGGCATTTGTCGCAACGCATCAGGCGGTGCATTATTGCGTACACTAAACACTGCTGACGTCTCGAATGTGCGACGCGCCGAAGCGACAGCGGCAACGGCTAACAGCGCCGACGACAGCCACCGGTCCCAGCCATGTGCAATGTGCCGGCTTAAATGGAGTGTTGGCAAAACAGCAAAATAATTTTAATTGAAAAAAACTACAACAACAACAACAACACAAATAAAGTTAAGTTAACTCGAGCTCCACTCGTCAGCGAGCAAAAAAGCATCGAAGACGAGGCGAAAAAAAGTCATTTGCAACGCATAATGCGCCCCAGCAGCATTTTGTCGAGGTGTCAAAAGTTTTAATTAAATTTATGAAACGTCGCACCACTGCGCGTAAACGTGGCATTGCCATGTTTCCGTTTTGCCTTTTTAAATGGTCATAAAACTAACAAAGCGTACGCTATGAGTTAAAAAACGAAAAGCGAAAAGTGTGTAGAATTAGGAAATTAAAGAAAAAAAAACAATTCGTTAGGGGAAATTTAAAAAAAAAAAAAACTGGCTAGAAGTTCTTTTTTATTTGTTTTGGTTGAAAATCAACAAATTTGCTTCATCATATTTCGGCAAAATTGCTGCGCTGTCAACACTGTCAGTGGCAGAAAGAAATTCAACTTGGCGGCATTCACGATATGTGAAAGAAACCATATAAGTGTCTGAACACACGAGTCTTATTCGCTAATCTTCGAAACACTAATCTTATTCCTAAATAAGTGTTCAGTGTTAAATTGGTTACTGAATTCAAAGATTTCTCTGAGATTTTTAATTCCAAGTTAAAATTTAAATAACTTTTCTCAACTACATCAATGTTCGACCGAACTTTTTCAAAAAGATACTAACAAGGATCAAAGGATGGGTAACTAAATCAGGTTTTTCAAATATAGGAATTGAACCGAACGATCAGTTTTATAAAAATGTTGTTCCCCGAGTATTCAATGTTGACTTTGGACTTTATAACAGAATAGCAAACCGGTGCTCAAAATCTACTCAGGAGTTTAAAAAGCACAAACGAGCAATGTGAATTGTAAATATAGTCAAAAAACATTTTTGGTTCAAACAGATTTTAACGATGTGACTAGATCAGGTTTTTTAAATATAGAAATTGTTTGGTTCAATCAGTTTTATCAAAATTTTTTTCCCCGAGGATTCCATGTTGACTTTGGACTTTCTAACAGAATAGCAAAACTGTACTGAAAATCCACTCAGGAGTTTAAAAAGCACAAACGAGCAACGGGTGGGAAAGGTGCCCGTAGGACATTGATTGTCTTTTGCATTTCGTTTTCTCTTCAAAATATTTGTTATTATTTGTTGTTCTTTGTTATTTGGTGGCAATGTACCGACATCCAATAAACAGATTTGCCAATAAACAGATATCTTCTTTTCTATGTGACCTTTGTATTCAGCAGGGGCGGATTCATAAAAATAATTCGGGGGGGGGTTTCAAAAAGTAATTCATTAGTCTTTATAAAATGTCTTTCAATTTGTATGTAGTTTCAATGTCGATCGTAATATTTCGGGGGTTTCAAACCACAAAACCCCCTTGAATCCGCCATTGGTATTCAGTGTGAGAGGTTGATAACTCTTAAGTTTTCTTCTTAAAATTCCTGGTGTATTGGTTTGTCTGGTCTCTTTAATTTTCTAAGTCAAGTATTAAATCCAGATGAAGCTTCCCTCATCCCTTCGTGAATACCGCCATTTGAGCGCACTCGAAAATGGCATAGTTTCAAAGGCTGCACACACAACTGTTATAACAACAACAATGACTATTCAAGTGCCTAACCAGTCGGCCAGCCGCCACACATCTCGAAACAAGCACACAATGAGCCAAAGGCAAAAACAACAATGCTATGAAAAAAATACTTTCGACGCAAATGTAAATACAAAAAATACAACAACAACCATACCAAAAAAATTACATGTAGCAAGTGAAGTGTGCAACGTTCGCGCAGCTCTTTTCGAGTCGTGTTCATGAGTTTGTGTGTGTGTGTGTGTGTGCAACAATGAAATGAATTTTCGTTACAATTTGAAAAGCGTTAAATTTGAAGTACTCTGCCCAATGGTCAAACCACAAAGTCACAACTTTAGGTAATATTGGTTATTAATTTATTTTGTAATTTTTTTTTACAGATTTTCTTCAATGATATTTCTGAAACATTAAAAAAAAATATTTACAAAAATAGTAAATACTAAAAACAATATTTTATAATTTTTCTAATCATTCAAAGTTGTTTTCAACACTCAAATAGTAAACATTTCTTGAACTTGAAAAAAAATTTAAAAATAGTTAATATTAAAATAAAATATTTTATAATTTTTCTTAAATATTTTTCGTCTAATTGGTCATTGATCATTCAAAGATTATCAAAGTTTTCAACACTAAAAAATAAAAAATAATTAAATATTTCTTGAACATTAAACAAAAATGTTTATAGAAATAGTTATTATTAAAAACTAATATTTTATAATTTTTCTAAAATATGTTCTCTCTAATTAATCATTTTATAATGTAATAATTTTCAAGTACTCTGCACGGCATTCAATGGTCAGTAACAAAGCCACAACACTACACAGATACACAAAGTTCCGTGTAAGTTGCGAGGTTCGTTCGATCAGAAGTAGAATTCAAAAACTAACTAAGTTAAGTTTGGTCAAAAAGTATAACGCAATATTTTTGTATTTTTCACTAAAGCAAATGTAACTAAATTCTTAATGCCAGTGGCACATTTCATGCTACAACACCAGTTGCAGCTGCAACCTTGGCAACCTACAAAAGTCGCCCTCATGAGTTGTTCTCGCGCAATTCTCAATCTCGCAGTCTCTCGTCTCCGGTCATCGTCGCCTGCCACAACTCCCGCGCCCACCAGTCAACGCCGATGCCAAAGCGTGACTTCGCCGCGGTCGGTTAATGTGTCTGCGTGCCTGCGCGACTATTGGCTGCTTTGCATAATAAATGTTTTCAAAATTGTTTTTCACCCATTTAAAACTTTACGCCTGTCAGTGGCGGCGGCGACGTCCCGACACCGAGCGCCAACAGCCGTGGGTGTTGTTGCTGTAACTATTGTTGACATTGTTGTGCGGTGCCGTTGTGCGGCATTTCTCGTTGTTGTCGCCTCTTTGTTTTTCAATAAATCTTCCAACGATTTTTTCTCCATTTTTTTTTCTTCTATTCGCCGGCTAGTTTGGTTGTTTCTCGTGTGTTTGTTTTCCAAATTAAAGTGTGAATCTTTTTTATTGGAATTCGATTTTAATTTCGTTTTCGATGACAACAACGACTGGCGGCGGTTGGTGCTCGTGGCTCGTTGTGCTCATTAATATGATTGGCTTAATTGACAATCTTGTTCGTGCCCAGCATTGACACTTTGCCTTATCATAACAAATTGACAGGTGTTTAAAATTTGACATTCCTACTGTCAGCGCGTGTGTGAGTGTGTGCGTCGATTGCCAGCCAACTGTTTGAGCATTTGGATTTTTTTTGAATGAAATCAAATTCTTCATTGTTTTGCTTGTTTCGAATGTTGCCGCGCTCGAGCGGAATTTCTTTTCAATGAATGTCGTTTGTTTGCCGCGCAGAACCCACAGCACAATAACAATGCAGCCAAAGAATTTATTGTACAATCAACGTTTGTAATATTAACGAAGAAATATTGATACAAGCTCTATCAGCGAACAAATGAAACTTTCCCTAAATTGCAAAGACATTATTGAATATTTGTCAAATACTTTTGAATCGAACGCACTGAAGGTCAGTCAGATCAATGACAGGTGGGTGCCAAGGTACTTAAAATTGCTAGTTTGTAAAGTTTTTAACAAGAGACATGGCTGGTATTGAGAAATATTTAAATAGTTTTTATGATCACATATCAGAATTTGATTTGAAAATCGTTTAAATCGAGTCAGCTTAACGGTTTGTCTGCAGGGAGCTGAGATGTCAGTATGAAATTTGGTATGAAATTTAATATGAAATTCAGTATAATTCAGTATTTTAATTAGACTAGAAAAAAGTTTAATCTTATGGAATGAAAAGCTTACACAAAAATTGTCAATTACCTAATCTTAATCTTAGAGCCAACCAGTTTAACGCCGAATCCCAACGTTGGTTTTCGGCAATTTTCCTTTCTCACTTGAAGATTTTGCGATTCTTCTAACTCTCATCTGATTCATGTGAATAGCGATAGAAGTAGACGAGTGTTTCACCAGCCCCAGCTAGGAATCGAACCTAGGGCCTCTCGTGTAAGAAGCCAGCGCGCTACCCACTGGATTTGTAAGGCCGACTTTTACAACAAGAACCCATCTTTCTGTTCACCAAACTCTTCCTTAACCCTCATCCGACGTTCAAAAAAACTCACACATAAGATGTTCGGGTGATATTTCACCCATATGGTACTTTGCATTGTTTTAATGAATTTGTTGACCAATTATAATAAAAAATAATTTGTTATCTTTAATCTTTATTATCTTTGTTATCATACAGATAAATAAGTTGAAAAATTTTTCGATATTTTTTTGCAATGAGGGCAACTAGGTTAGGTTAGGTTATTATGGATGCCTCGGTAAGAGACCCACTCGGAGGCATATTATGAGACCCGTTGTGATATACCACAAATTTCACCCGTTTTTAAATGTGTATATAATACTGTTTTTCGAACATATGTTACAGCACTCATTTCAATCGGATGGGGAAAGGGGGCAAGGAAGGGCAGTAGTTAACTAAAACTTTGTGTTCACCACAAGTATACTTTTTTCAGTAATTGCAAGCAGAATATGTCTCTTGATCGTTTTTGATATCAAATTGGCGCCGTGTTCCAATAATTCTTTTACTTTTTTACGCTCTGATTTTCTGACAAGGTTTGCAAAAATTGCTGTATTGAGATAAGAAGTCAGCATGAAGATTTTCCTTTCGCTTACGTTGCTCTACGCAAAATCTTTAACTTTACTAAACTAAAATCTAAGTCTTCAAGAAAAATTCGCCGCTTGTACTTTTTGTACAAGCGATCCAGATGGAATCGAGAGCGATTAGTTTTTCGCTTGACGGTATAGTTAGTGAACAATCAATTGGTCTTAAGTGTCAACTACTGCTTTTGACTTATTGTAAAACGATATAATTTCGGGTAGTTTTTTGTTACCCACATATCCTCGTTATGATGAAAAGTGCTCAAAGGGGCATCTTCCTCTTGTTAACTTAGTGTGCCCTTTTCATAGGACGTACATAGCAGTTGTCGCTAAACCCACGTTTCTCATATATCTCTTATGGGTGTTAACGAGCTTCATTCTTGATTACAATCATTACGTTCTTGGCGAATGGTTTTGTCACCGATAGAACGAAAAATTGGTCTACCTGTTGTGTAACTCTACAGATTATCAAGATATTCCCCATTCGACTTATAAACACCACTCAAAATTGAAATACCAAACTATGCCTGAATACCACCAACGCTGATCCATGCACTGCCCAAAACTCGCAAACCTTCAACATTAGTTTTGTCAGTTAATATCTTTAACATTGGTCTTCATTAGCATCTTTTATTACTGACACACGACTTCAAGCATAACGAGTTATACCAACTTTAGTTGAAATAAAATAATTGGCTCCTACTTTTCCGTTGAGCTCAGGAGGCCTATTGATCCATAAAAAGGTTTTGCCTATAAAAGCAGTTCAAAACTTCCAATCCACAGACGTAATCTTATGGCATTTTCTGTATGTGTTGCGTTGGATTTCTATACAATTTGTATATGGGTGAAATATCACCCGAACGTCGCCCACGTAACTTTTTTTGTAATCACCGTTATAATCAAATAATCAATATGTTGTAGATAAATTCTAAAAGTTATATTGGTTTGCTACAAATACAAGAAACCTTAATCATTTTGATAAATATATAGGAAAGTTATAGCATCTCAAAGTTGAAAATGGGTGAAAAATCACCCGAACGACGGATTAGGGTTAATGTATTTCAACATGGTTTCGCCAGGGTTTAACATATATAAACCAACTAACCAATATATGGTTGAAAACTTGACTGGAACTAAAGTATTTTCGCTTCAAAACTTGATGTCTGATGTTGGCTACATCAATCGGTTAATTCTGTTCTGCTTGATTAAATAATCGTTAACAGATTAACTTACAGACTTACAGATCTTTACAAACGCCCAGAAACGACCATTCATTATGATCTGAATTGCTTTCAAAGCATCATTGCTTCTGCCATGTTCCGTTCAATGACTCATGTCCTAACCGATGAGTACTTCATTTCTTACGAAAGAGACAAAATTGGATCGACTCTTGGATTTGTTAATTTAACTCTGTTATTATGCAACCAGTACATGTCAATCCAGATGCTCTCATCTGGATTGTACTCGTATGTCATTCGTCATTAGTTGTAACGTTATGAATCCATAAATCAAGAAAGTGAAATTTGTTCCTATAGAATTTTTTTCTACAATTTTCGAAGTATAATCTGAAGTAGAAGAATCCACTAATATGATCCAATATGAGAAAAATTTGTTCTGAGTAACATTTAAAGAAATTAGTTTCAAACGACCTCGTTGACAAAATTATGTCACGTCTGCTTTATTTAAGATCATCTGGATGGAACGACTGTGAAAAGACGTAGTAAGTAGAAAAAGTAATAGAAAAAAGCAGTAAGGAAGAAAAAGCAGTAAGGAACCTGTAAGCGTTTCTCTATCTCAACTGAGAGATCAAGAGTGTCTGGAAAGCTTGATGATTCACGCTCAAGTGAAGATCCACAACCAAAGCGATTACAGCAATGTTGGACTTCTTCGTCACATGATGAGTTAAAAAAACAAAAGTATTTATAATATAGAATTGTATGTTTTTAAAACAAAATGTAGTCCTGTTGGATACTAATGGAGAAGAGTAAAAAATTCTCTGATAATAGAAGAGGCTTTTTTACTCCAAAGAGTTGTCTAGATTTTAAATGAACGATGCTTGAATCACAATCAACTCTCGAACTTTCAAACCATCAACTTACAAAACTTTCAACATATAGAATCCACATCCATATTTCCTCAGCGACTTTTAACTTTCTGTTATTACTTAATGAGCTATAAAACCTAAAAAGAAAAACCTATTCACCTCTTGTCACAGCAAATAGTTCAGTCCAACCATGTGACTATGTATGTACCTCATTCTTTTGTATGTATGTATGTATAAATATGTCCCTTGGAACGTCGTTAGTCAGCACGTCAATCTGTCTGTTATGCTATCTATCTGTCTGCAGTGGTATATGTCAAGTTTGTGCACAGAAATTGTCATGTCTTGTTGGCGAAAATTCAAATTTACCGTCGCACACATTTTTCCTACGCCACTTCAATGCGCCACACTGCAACAATTCACGCAGCGAATGTACAAATTTGAAATTGAATTTTCGCCATCGATTTTTTTGTGGTTTTTGTTTAGTTTTTCCATGTCGGCGCTGTCACTCGCATTGTCTTTGAGTCGCGTACGTTTGGTGAGTTTGCGGCAAAGTCGCACAAGGAACGCAGACATTGCGCACGCGCGCATGTTTTGTTCATTTCTCTTCAATTGTTCGCATGTCGTGTTTGCTCTGTGTTTTTCTGCGTGTTTCGTTTATTTTTTTGTTTATTTTTTATTATTGTATTTTTGCATATTCTGTTGACAAAAAAACATGCAAAAGTTTGTGTGTTTATATGTTGCAATAATTCAACGTCAACAGTTGGCAACACGAGTGCCGTTGGGCACTTTGGTGCAAGAACATTCAGTTGGAACAATCAAATATTTGAGACAAATTTAATATTTCTGGCACATTGCGATACTTTATTTTTTAATTGTTTTCATAAATTTTCTGCAGTGATCATTAGTTCATTCTGACATTTTGGCCTATTTTGACATTAATCATTCATAGTTCATCGCATTTTTCAATACTCAAAAATTAAAAAAAATATTAAACAAAATATTAAACAACAATTTTAAAAATATTAAAAAAAATATTAAAATATTAAAAATATTTAAAACAATATTTTATAATTTTTCTAAAATATTTTCTCTTGAACATTAAAACAAATATTAAACAAAATATTGAACAACAATTTTAAAAATATTAAGAAAAATATTAAAATATTAAAAACAATATATTATAATTTTTCTAAAATATTTTCTCTTTAATTGGTCATTAATCATTTAAAGGTTTTTCAACATTAAAATATTAAATACTTCTTGAACATAAAAATATTAAACAAAATATTAAACAACAATTTTAAAAATATAAAAAAAAATATTAAAATATTAAAAATATTTAAAACAATATTTTATAATTTTTCTAAAATATTTTCTCTTGAATATTAAAAAAAAATATTAAACAAAATATCAAACAACAATTTTAAGAATATTAAAAAAAATATTAAAATATTGAAAACAATAGTTTATAATTTATTTAAAAAGTATTTTCTCTCTAACTGGTCATTAATCATTTAAAGTTTTTTCAACATTCAAATATTAAATACTTCTTGAACATAAAAAAAAATTATAAGAATAGTTATTTAAAGAAATATATATTTTATAATTTTTCTAAAAAAGTTCTCTCTAATTGGTCATTAATTATTCAAATATTAACACATTTTGAACACTAAAATATAAACATAAAATATTAAATATTTCTTTAACATTAAAAAAATGTATTTAAAAAAATAGTTAATATAAAAAAATATTTTCAAATTTTTCTAAAATATTTCTCCCTATTTGGTTATTAATCACTCAAAAATTATAAAATTTTTTAACTCTAAAATATCAAATAATTCTTGACCATTAAAAAACATATTTATAAAAAAAGCTTATATTAAAAACAATATTTTGTAATTTTTCTGAAATATTTTCACTCTATTTGGTCATTAATCATTCAAAGATTATCACTTTTTCAACACTCAAATATTTCACATTTCTTAAACATTTCAATAAAAAAATATCAATAAAAAATCAATAAAAAATTTTACAAGTTCTCCAATACTTACTTCCTTTACGGTCAATAATTCATTCAAAGATTATCATCACATTGCTTGAACACTATTCCCACTTTAACTAAAATCTCAAATTTAGATTTCCTAACACAAATTCTTCCTCAATAATTTCCACTTTGAATTCGAAAAGTCATAAAGCCTTCCGCCTCATTGCGTATTTTTTCCACATTTCATTGTCTGCTTATGAGATTGGACCGGATTTGGCTTTCGTTGGTCAATAACCCAACACTAACATTCTTGTTGTTGTTGTTGTTGTTGCTGGTGCGGTGCGGTGTGTTGTGTTGTGTTCTGTTGTTGTGTTATTGTGTGGCGCTGGCTGCATGCTCCAAGTGTTCAAACCTTATACGACACATGCACACCCATACACACCCATTCACACACACACACACAAGCCGCTGAGCGTTGAAGCCCATATTCCATGGCGTTTGTGTGTTGAAAATTGTCAAGTCAAAAGTGCGTCGCCATCATCGTCGTTTTGCGCTTTGCGGCTGTGCTATTCTCCTTTTCCTTTATTGTTGTTTTTGTTGCCGTTGTGGTTTTTGTCTATCAACGCTTGGCATCTGCGGGATTATGTTATATTTTTACATACATACATACGGACAAAATAATATATGAAAATAGTTCAAATATTTGTTGGTATTGTTGACGGCCCACGCAACGCTGAGTCCATTGAAATTGGTCTCCATGTGTTCTTCGCGACTGGTTGCGATGTGGAGAATTGGAATTGGAATTGAAATTGGTGCCACAATTGAAATATTTATTAGTATGAGGTGTTGGCATGCGGCGGCCAACTTGGATCGATATATGAACATGCGATGCTTTCAGTATAGATGTGAGTATAGACATGATTTAGTAAATGATTTTTAGATTTTCATGCTCTGGAACCACTTATTTTATGCAGTTTGACGAAAAAATGCATGAAATGAAATCATTTGTGTACTAAAATGTGTGTGTGGTCAAAGTGCTCAAAAGTGCTGGAAAATTTGACAAATTACTTCACAGGTGCTCTGAAGTTGTTCTTAGAGTGTTAAAACCTATGACTGACCCACACTAATTTTTTCTTCTGAACATTTCTTTCGAACATACTTATTCTCTATTTTCAACCTTTCATGATGCTTCCATAGAAATCTATAGTTTTTATAAAATGAGCGCCCACAGCTCCCACGTTGCTCCCAGATGTACTAAATGTAGGACTACCCACATTTATTTGTCCTTCCAAATGTTTTTTTCAAACATACCTACACTCTATCTTCGACTCTTGAGGGGGTTGCCATACGAAACTGGTAATTTTCTATCTAATTTTTTACTAGCTCCCCACTAGTAAATTGAGTACTCATATCTCAGAAACTATCTAACCTATTTGAATGATTTATTCCACAATCAACAGCATTCTTGAGTGCCAAAAATACAAAACTAAATAAACTTTACAAATTCAACACCAGAGGGCGCTTCTCATACAAAAGAAGTTGCGTGTTTATCAACTTTTGGGTTTCAGCAAAGCAAACTTCAAAATGTACTGTCCAAACTCATTTTTCAATATCTCTATCCCCTTCTAACATCTATGGATTACATTCACTGGGATTTAGCCACTTCATAGCTTCTAAGCGTATCGTACTAAATCACCTTGAAGTCCATCAATTGCTGCGCACTCATTTCGATTACCCATTGGCATAAATTTTGCACAAAAATTCGTATGCAATTATTCCATTTGTCTGCTGAATTTATTGACATTTTCGCAAAATAAAATTTAATCAATGCGAGATCACGTTGGTCCGGCGGCCGATTGTCATCGATTGCGGGTAATGACTTCATTAGTTCGATCGCACAGCGCATTTAATTAAACGCAAAAATCAGCAAAATACAAATTGCGCACAATCAATGCACTGCAAATGGCCAACAACAAAAGCTCTTAGCGATAAATACATTTGTGCCAAGTAATACAAGAATACAAAAAAATAACTAAATAAAAATCAAAATAAATGCAAAGCAAAAGAAATAAATGGCAAACAATACAACAAAGGCTCTGCGTCCCACCCACAACTAACTGAAGTATGCAGTCAGAAAAAACTAAAAGGTACACGTCGAGATACATATTGCACAATTGCAGCCAACTGCTGCAAGCAACAACAGCAACAATAACAACAACAGCGACGACGACGACGACGACGGCAAAATGGCAAATGGCTGCCGCACCGCATTTGTCATTCATAATTCACAGAAATCGAAATTTGAAATTTCAATCACAACAACAACAACAAGAACAACCACAGTAGCTACACTTAACAACAATAAAGTGACTGCAACAAAAATATTGGTGATTTTTGTCTTCGACAAAGCAACGGCGACGGCTGAAGGTTTAAAAGTAAATTGAAGCGAAGTTGCAGTTTTTTACTAAATTTTGTTTTATATTTTGAAATAAAAATTGAAAATTTTCTGAAGTTTGTCTAAGTTGTTAAATTTTTCAATGTTAAATTAAATCCTTTTCGCTTTTTAATATCAAATAAAAAAAAATGGTTTCGAAAACAGTAAAAACCCACAAAAGTACAACACAAAAATAGAAAAATTTATTTTTCTTCTTTAAACTGTCTAATTTTTTAAATTATATAAAAAACTAGATCTTTCTCTCTTTCTTTAATCAAAAATTGTCACTGTGACTTTTGAATTGTTAACAAAAAGTAGGAACGAAAAGTAATGAAAATGAAAAAAAACTTATATATATTTTTCTTAAAATTGTCTTATGTTACAAATATGTACAGTTGTCTTAAAATTATTAATGATAAATCGCAATAAACATTTTTCCAAAAACAACAAAAGCACAAAAAAAACAAAAAAAAAATAAAAATGTTAAATTGTTTTCTTTAAATTGTCTAATTTTTTTAAATCGAACAAAAAATTCAGCGTTTTCCTCCTTTAATTCAAAATTGTCACTGTGACCCTCAAATTTTTAATGAAAAGTATGAATGAAAAGTAACAAAACATTACACAAAATTATTATTTAGATATTTCTTAAAATTGTTTGTTGTTACAGTTCTCTTAAAATTATCTAATTTTTTTCAATCTTAAAATTATAAATTACAAATTTTCTCTACTTAATCAAATCGTTTTCAAATTTCAAATTTTCAAAATTCTTTTTCAGCAACAATAACAACACACAAAATTACAACAACAACAACCCTTATTAGAACATTAAACTACAAATCATACAAAAACAATAACAATTCACTACAAAACCACTTCTAACTTAACGCAGACATTACAACAAAACATGTTGCGGCACACCGACGCACAAAAAACAATCGGCCAACAAACTGCACCTACAACAACAACCATTCACATTTCTATTGTAGAAAAATAAAAATTAACTAAAACAACAATAAAAACAACTATCATTGTACGGTTATGTTATAAAATGACTGACCAAGTTTAGATCGTCAGCACATCATCAGGCAACCAACTGGCAGAGCATTGAACGCATTTTGTCCACACACACACACAGCGCCAGCGATTGTCAAAGGAACCAACTGCCGCCGCCGCCGCAGTCACCGTACGGCGACAGTTCGCAGTCATTTGTCGTATCCGCAAAAGCGCGCACGAAGGCAGCGCCGCCGCCGCCATCGCCGCCAGCGCAACGCAACCCAACGAAACCCACTCAAAACTGTGTGGCCGCAGCTGAAGTTGGCCAACCAGTTGGCATACAGTAAACACTATACACTAACAACAACAACAACACAAGCCAAAAATGATGAGACCGCATCCATCCATCCATCTATCCATCGAACCAACCGATCAACAGACCATCCAACCAGCCACCCATCCATCCTTCCATCCATCCTGTCAGTGCAGTAAATTTTTCGCTACTTTGCTACTTTACACGCAATTTAGTGTCTGTGGTGGCCGCTACGACTGCCACTTGGCCATCCAGTGGCCACTGCTCGTTGTGGCAAGTGGCAACAACTTCAGCGCTTCGACGCTTCGACACAACTCCAACTTACAGTAGTTCGAGTTGTTCCTACACGCCGCGTTCTTCTTCTCTCTTCTGCTGTTTTCCCCCGTTTTTTGCTTGGCGTTTATGTGACATTTGTTGTTGTTGTTGTTCTCATGCAGCCTAGCAATTACAACAACACCAAAACTGATAAGACATTCAATCATTATGTAATACGACAGTTGACAGCAGTTGAACGCGCTCATCATTACAAAATCGCAACGGCACCGCATTGCAATGGATCTTGAGCGGGCAACAACAACAACAGCAACAACAACGGCTAGGCGACATGAGCTAATGTGCACTGGAGCGCATTCAAAGGACTACAATTGTTAAATGTTGTGGGTATTTTTGCGGCAATGATGAGCCTTGAATTTAAATGAAACCGTTGGTTGTAAAATTTTTTTGAACGCCTAAATCTTTGTATCACACAAACTGCTGCAGTGTCTTTGAAGCGATAATTTCTCTTCGAAACCGCAAGTTTTTCGATGATAAAAGCTCTTTATTCTTTAATTTTAAATAATTAAAAACTCAAAATAAAATTTAATTAATTTTGTTTCAGTTCATTAATTTTTTTGTTTACTCAAAAAAATTTATTTTCATTTTAAACTAAATTGATTGGCAATTTGCTCAAAATAAAATTTAATTAATTTTATTTAATCAAATAATCAAAATAAAATTTAATTAATTTTATTTCTGTTCATTTAATTATTGTTTATTTAAAAAAAGTATTTTCATTTAAAACTAAATTGATTGGCAATTGAAAAAATTTGCTCAGAAGAAAATTTAATTAACTTGAATCAATCAATTAATCAAAATAAAATTTAATGAATTTTAATTTAGTTCATTTAATTTTTGTTTATTTAATAAAATGTATTTTCATTTAAAACTAAATTGATTTTTTAGTTAATCAATGTTGATAGTTAATCAATTAATATAAATAAAGTTTAATTAATTTTAATTTAGTTCATTTAATTTTTGTTTATTTAAAAAAGTAAAATTAAATAATTTTAGTTCATCAATTGATCAAACAAAACTTAAAGAATTTTATTTCAGTTCATTTAATTTTTGTTTATTTAATAAAATGTATTTTAATTTAAAATAAAATTAAATAAAATTTAATTATTTTTAATTAATCAATTAAACAAAATAAAATTTAGTTAATTCTATTTCAGTTCATTTGATTTTTATTTATTTACAAAAATCTATTTTCATTTAGAACTAAATTGGTTGGTAATTAAACAAATTTGCTTAAAATAAAATTTAATTAATTTTAATTAATCAATTAATCAAAATAAAACTTAATTAATTTTAATTTAGTTCATTAAATTTTTGTTCCTTTAGTCAAAATAAAATTAATTTAATTCAATTAATTTTTGTTTAATTAAAAAAATGTATTTTAATTTAAAACTAAATTGATTGGCAATTGAAAAAATTTGCTCAAAATAAAATTTAATTAATTTTAATTAATCAATAAGTCAAAATAAAATTTAATTAACTATAATTTAGTTGAAATAATTTTTGTTTATTTAATAAATTTTATTTTCATTATAACTAAGTTGATTAAGAATTGAAAAAATTAAATTTTTGTTCCATTAGTCAAAACAAAATTAATTTAATTTTAATTTAATTCAATTAATTTTTGTTTAATTAAAACAATGTATTTTATTGTAAAACTAAATTGATTGGCAATTGAAAAAATTTGCTCTAAACAAATTTAATTAATTTTAATTAATCAATTAGTCAAAATAAAATTTAATTAACTATAATTTAGTTCAATTAATTTTTGTTTACTTAATAAATTTTATTTTCATTAAAACTAAATTGATTGGCAGTTGAAAAAATTTGCTCAAAATAAAATTTAATTAATTTTAATTAATCAATTAGTCAAATTTAAATTTAATTAATTTTATTTCAGTTCATTTCTTTTTTTTTTATTTAAAAAAAAATATTTTCATTTAAAACTAAATTGATTGGCAATTAACTTGAATTAGTTTTCACCCGCTCGCAGCGCTCCTGCAATCCTTTTGCTGCCGCTGCGCATTCGAGCCGACACTTTAGTCTATCTCGCGCTAAAATCTATAGAACGTTACATCAATTGCGGCCAGACAGACATAAGCACAACGGATGCCAACAACAATAAACATAATTGCATGACAGCAAGTGACAAAAACTCATTGAAAGTTTAGTTGTTGTTTTGGCTTTGTTCTTGGTGGCTTTTTGTGGCTTGATTTGCTTTTATTGTCGCATCGGTGACACCGGGCAACAAACAAAGCGTTCATGACACAACAACAACAATAGTCAAACAGGAAAGAAGTTAGAAAAAAGAACAACAACAACAAGCGAGCAACAACAGAACAGCTGAACAGACAAACGCAGGAAGGAAAAACTCAACGCACAAGTTTGTGAAGTGCACACTTGAGCTGTTTGTCCACTTGTCCCACTATGCAATCATTTGTACATTGGATCTTTCATTCGACCGTTCAGCCGTTCGTTCGTTTGTCTGATTCACCCGTTGGTCGATTCACTCGTCCGGTATGTCTGTCCACTCGGACAATCGTTTATCTGTTTGTGTTTAAGTTTGTGTTTGCCTTTTTTTTTGTTGTTTGGTTTGTTTTAGCTGTAAATGCGTTTTAAATGTCAAAACGACGACAGCATATTGTCAAATAGTGCGATGTGTATTTGAAGTTGAGGCTCAGACGTTCGCGCCAATGCCACCGCCGCCGCATGCCAATGTCAGCCGAATGCAATGCGCCGAACGGCGGCAGCGCCAATTATGAGTTGGGCGACGACACAAACAACAAAAAATTGCAAATTCCAGCGGAAAAATAATCGCCGGCTGGAATTTGAAACGGAATTGAAAAAGGGAAAATTCAAAACTCAACAACTTTGATTCTTCCAGTTGGCTTCGGCTCAAATCAATTGGCGACTCTGCGCCCTTTGTGAATGCTTTGCTGTCCGTTTGATTTGCTTCGCCTTCGAAGGAGTTGAAAAGTTGGCAACTCTGTCACTGACTAGCTGTCGCTCTGTCTATCTTTTGGACTGTCCGTTTGTCTGTCTGTCATGGCCGGCGTTTTATGATTAACTACAATTGGCACAGTTTACAAACGCCGGTGCCTTCAATTGTGTGCGCCGCGTTTTGTTGCCGCCTGCGTCCAACTTGACGCGACTTGACTCGTCGCGGTCGCTGCCGCTGGCCAGTTGTCGTTTGACAGCCGTCAGTCGCATCAGCGTTGACCACAAACCCAACTACAACCAAGCAACCATAACAACAACAGCAACAACATAAGTTATAACCACAACAACACGCCCAACAATGGCGGCACATGTTACGACTGCGAATTGACTTTTCGTTAGTACCGTTGCGAAGGAAGACAACAAACAACAACAACAACACTAGAACTTTGCACAACCAACCAGAAAAACAACAACAACAGCCAACCAGTGATCGTAATTTATTTTCAGTGCGTGGACCACATACCGCGCGCAGGACATTAGTGAACACAACTACAATAACAACAACAACAACAAAATTATAAAACTAAGTAAAAATGAGAGAAAACAATTCACAACAACAGCAATAAAAAAGCATTATTGCACAGCGCGAAAAAGCCATAAATCCAACGCGATAAAACAAACACAAACCTGCAACTTGCCACAAACGGACAAGTTCAATGGGCTGACGTCGCGAACACAACAACAACAATAACACACACCACCAATGTGGGTCACTGGTGCATTAACGCGTTTCCGGTCAACGGTGCCATGGATGTGCAGCACTTGTGCCAATGCACTTTTTTGCATTAAAAAAAAAAATATATGTTTTTTTGTTTTTCATTAAAATTGTTTTCTTTTCTCGTTGGGCTGCCACTTTTACGAGTGTTAACTTTGACATATTTGCATTTCGAGTGTATTGCATATTTTTTTTATAATGTGGAGGAGCTGTTGTTGCTGTTGTGTTTTTGTATTTTTTTTACTGCGTACGCCCAACTTTAACCCACTTCGTTGCGTTTTACAGTTTTGACAACTGCGCTGAATTAATTTTGGTGTTGTGGCAGCGATGGGCTGTGCCGCGGCCGCACTTTACCGCAACGCACAGTGTGTGCGCAACATTGTTGCATGCCACATTGGACGCTGCTCGCTTATTGCCTTCATTTTGCATTTTGACAGAAACTCTTTAAATTCATAATTGGTGTGTCAAAATGAATTCGCTGTCGGTTTTGCAGACTTGCAAGCCATAACAACAAATCTGCTTGGTTGAACAGAACAGAACAGAAAAAAAACGAGAGGGGAAAACAATTTGGTGTGATTTAAAATTTTAATGGAAGAAAAGTCAAATGAGTTGAAGACAAGTGTGAGATTAATTTGAGGCATTTTAGTGTTCTTCGTGGTGGGGGAGGTGGCAAAGGGATACAAAAAAGTTGAGAGTCTATAATTTGTGATAAGTTTTAGTAAAAACTGTTCTCGATTACCAAAAACGGAAAACATTTAGGAGAATTCGAAAAAAATTGGTGTGATTGGTGGTGAAATGGAAGAAATTAAGTTGATGAACCAACAACAAACCAAGTTGAAGACAAGTGAGAGAATATTTTGAGGGATTTTAGTGTTCTTCCTGGTGGGGGAGGTGGCAAAGGGATACAAAAACGGCTCGAGTTAGTTCGAGTCGAGTCTATAATTTGTGATACGTTTTCTCAAAACTGTTCTTGATTACCAAAAACCGAAAACATTTAGGAGAATTCGAAAAAAATTGATGTGATTGATGGTAAATTGGAAGAAATGTCGTTGATGTGCCACCATCAAAATAAGTTGAAGACAAGTGTGAGAGTAGTTTTAGGGAGTTTGGTGTTCTTGAAGGGTCAAAGAAGCAAAAAATCAACTTAGTTGGCGATAAGTTTTCGTAAAAAGTGCTCACAATGCTAACCAAAAAACAAAATTGGTGTAATTTTGTGTGGAATCAAAACAAGGGCGGATTCAGAAAAATATTTTGGGGGGTTTCAAAAGTAATTCTCTAAAATTTATAAAATGCCAAAAATGCCTTTTAATTTGTATGTTGTTTTAAACGCGATCCCCTCGAGGGGGGTTTCAACACCAAAAACCCCCCTGAATCCGCCACTGAATCAAAATTACAATAGAAAAGTTCTGTTTACACGCCACCACCAATTAAGTTGAAGGAAAATGTGAGATTATTTTTGAGGGTTTTTGTGTTTTTCGGGTTGAAGGACACAAGTAAGCTTAAGTCGAGTCTATATTGAGTAATAGGTTTTTATAAAAAGTTTTCTTGATTACTTAAAACATGAATAAAACATGTATAGAACATTTTCAATGGGTTCCAGAGATGTTCAGAGATAAACTATCAGACTGGTTTGTGTGTATTTGTGGTATTCAAAAGTAGATGTGGTGGATCCAATAAGAAGTAAAGAGAGAAATCGGTTCATTTGGAGATAAGTAAGCCAATATTAGGTAAGAGTAGCTGTTCCAAGGCCCAATTGTCCCCTTCCACCTTTTAGGCCATGAAAGCCCATTGTGATACCATCAACAATCGAGTTAAAGTTTGGTCGTTCACTGAACTAGTTTGGGCTTCTTACAAAGTCTAGTCGCCTGTGAATAGAACCTAGATGCCTTAGATTCTCGAAGAATAAGTTGAGTCTTCCTTGTGCATAGAATTTGAAGTGCACCTTCTCTCGTTTCCTCTTTCATATAACTCAAAAAGATCTCATTAGAAAGCTAACTCAACCTTTTTGCGTCGCACAGTGTTGCAAGTTCATATAGCGGAGTGACAAAAATAGAACGAGTGTTTGAACATAAATGAAATTTGGTACATATACAGTTAGTGTATGACAAAAATTTCAATGAAAGTGTATGAGCAAAATTTCAATGAAAACGGACCAAAACTTCGACCACCTCCCATACAAATGGATTTGAAAAACCTCGACCACCTCCCATACAAATGGATTTGAAAAAACTTGATATTAACAATAAAAATTATCTTAGTTCATAGAAGCTACATTCATAATATTTGTATTTTTATATAAATTTATTTATAAATGGATATACATATAGATAAAATGCGCTTTTTTCAAAAGTGATTGAAAATGAAATCTCGATAAATTGCTCCATACCTGCTTAGAAGTTGCTCTTAGAGGGTTAAAGTCTTAGACCAACCCCCACTAAT
The DNA here is from genome assembly GCA_963971225.1 of Melieria omissa. Lineage (NCBI taxonomy): Eukaryota > Metazoa > Arthropoda > Insecta > Diptera > Ulidiidae > Melieria > Melieria omissa. The sequence continues at coordinate 10,651,768 of OZ020269.1, forward strand.
TTTTCCTCATAAATATTTCTTTCGAACATACCTACCCCCTATCTCCAACCTTTAATGAAGCTCCCATACAAAATCATCGTTTTTAGAAAGTGGGCCCCCGCTGCTCTCAGGTTGGTCCTAGACATACCATATTTAAGACTGACCCCCATTTATTTTCTCTTCCAAATATTTTTTCTATACACACCTAACCGCTATATCTAACTCTTAAGGTGGCTACCATACAAAACTACATAGTAATTTTCAATGGAAATTAAAATGTGTAAATTCTAAATGTAGTAGGCAAGGAAACATCGTTTCTGGGAAACTACTGAACCGATTTCAATGATTTATTCAACAATCATCAACATTCTTGAGTGCAAAAAATACAAAATAAATTAAAGTTCAAAAATTCACCACCAGAGGGCGCCTCCCATACAAATGAAGTAGTTAGGTTGTCAACTTTTGGGTTTGTACAAAAACTTCTATTTGATTCAATATTTTTTCTTAATTGAAATATTTCCAATAAAACCTTATACTCAGATTTTTGTTGTTAGAACATTTTTGTCACTACTCGCAACACTATGCTTCGGTGCCAATTACACAATGACCCGTCAGGCCACCAATCATGGTTCTCATTTGTTTCCTTTTTAGTGAGAGAAACTGTATAGAAGGTCGAAATTTACGGCGGATATTGACATTTCTTGGCGTAACTGTTTAGAAGTTCATTGTCGAACGAGTTCGTCAGCTCTACAGTTCTCGGGAATGTCCCTATGTCCCGGAATCCTACAAAGCTGCCTGACAGTCTCGTTGAAGGATTTGCTGCAGCTCAGAACAGTCTTTGGTGTTATTAAAACTTCATCCCGAGTAACCCAAAACGGAAGAGAAATTAAAGAAAAACACTTCTTACTGACATTTCTGATCTCTGGCAATCTCAATGGATCCACAGGGTCCCTAAGTGGAAATGCTCATTGAATGATGCTCATACAATAAACTGAATTGCTGAATGCTTGCACAAACTCTCCAAGCCCATTCATTCTCTCTGCGACACTTTATTCTGCGTCATTTTAGCATTAAAATTCTGAGCTAACAAACCCGTGTGAGCTCCGCCATCACTGCGCCTTCAAAATGAAGTCATAAAATTTAATAGCTCTGACTATAAAATCAGTAAAAGCGGAGAAACCCAGACAAAACACACCTAACTAGACATGTCGTAATGTGAATGAAAGATAAAAATTACAAAATATGACATTATTAAAATGCGAAAGAAACGCATAAAGTGTGCACAGCTCGAGTTGCAGTTGACAGAAAATTGCAACGCGTTGATTGAGCCAAATGATGAACAGTCAGCTTTATTAGCAAAAGAATTTCTAATGGCTGAGCCAAGTGAATCATTGACCATAGAAAGAAAAAAAAAAAGAACAAATTTTAAAGTAAAATATTTAAATCCATTTCTTTGATTTATACCCCCTCAGTCTTCATACCTGAATTCAATTTCATTTGCCCCACTTCCAACAGTCATTCATACATACATTAATTTTTTTTATTAAAAAAATTTTATACCTTTTTAATAATTTCCATTAAATTTAATTCCCGCACCATTTCATTGTGTGCAATGTCTTCATTCAGTGGCGATGCAGCACGCCAAGTGGCATTCAAGGCCAGCACAAGATTTTTAACCACTTTTCACCGACTTTTTGTCACAGGCAACGCAACAACACTGTGTGTACCGTTCAGTGTCACATCCGCTGTCGCAACCAATAGCCAGTTTTGCCACATTTAATCCTCCCTTGGCGCGCTGCGCTTCTTCCTGTCGCCGCCGCCGTCGCCACCGTCGCCTCACGCATCCACCTTGAATTCTCGCTGCCATATGGACATTGACTCGAATCGGTTAATTTATGTTAATCGCTTGTTTTAATTTTAATTTCGCACTTAAAATTGTCGCCATAAGTTGGGAGCTTGTGCAGCGTCTTCGCAGTCGCGGCCGGCTGAGTGTGAATCGGTTTGCTTTTTCTCTTCTGGCTGAGGAGTGGCATTGGCAAACCTGTTGCGCCCAATGCGGCATCGATAAATTTAATCGATTCCGCTGGTGAATTTTATAACTTTACAAAAACAACAACAATAGCAAAAACACTAACAACACCAATGACTAAAAAAAAGGAAAGAAAACAACAACAGAAGAGTCAAAGATTCGAAGAAGATCACTGTGAAACATAATTAAATGGAATTAAATTGAATTAAATTATATAAAAAAATTTTATAAAAACTAAAATTAAATAAAAATAATTCAAATATTAAAACATTAAAATACAAATTAATATACATCAATAAAAATTAATAAAAAAAATTGAACAATTTAAACATAAAACAGTAATTAAAACAAATAAACAAATATTGAATTTAAATAAATTTAAAAATTTTATAAAAATAAATATAAATAAAATTAAAAAAACATATTTGAAATGTTAAAAAAATTATAATAAAAAAATTATAATAAAAATTTCACCAAAAAATTTGATAAATTTAAATGTAAAATAGTTATTAAAGCAAATAAACTGTACCAAAAAAATTAAAAAAATCATTACAAATTACACAAATTAAAAAATTAAAATATTTAAGTAAAAATTAATTAAAACAAAATAATGTAATTGAAAAACACTTTTTTTAACTATTTAGAAAATTATTATGAACAACTTTTATTTATTGTTAAATATTACTTTTAGCTGTACCTTACTGTATAAAAAAAACAATTATAAATTCATTAAAAATTAAACAACAAATTAAAAAATTAAAAATTTAAAGTAAAACGGACATTAAAACAACTAAAGTTTAATTGAAAAAAACTATTTTTAACTATTTAGGAAATTAAAAAACTTGTATTTGTTATTTAATACTACTTTTATCTGCACTTTACTGTACCAAGCAATTATAAATTCTTTAAAAATTAAACAACAAATTAAAAATTACAATTCTTAAATAAAACGGTGACAAAAACCATCAAAATTTAATTGAGAAAAACTATTTGTAACTAGTTAGGAAATTAAAAAACTTGTTTTTATTGTTAAATATTACTTTTAGCTAAACTTTACTGTACCAATTAAATAAAAATTAAATAACAATTAAAGAAGTTAAAAAAATTAAACCAAAAAAGTAATTAAAACAATTAAAATGTAATTGGAAAAAATATTTGTAACTATTTAAAATTAAAAAAAAATTTAGTTGTTGTCAAATTTTACTTTTAGCTGCTCGGTACAGTAAAACCAAACAATAAAAAATTAATTAAAAACTAAATAAATCACAAATATTGAAATTTTAAAGTAAAAAAGTAATTGAAACAAGTAAACTGTAATTGAAAAACATATTTTTAACTCTTTAGAAAATAAAAAACTGTTATTTGCTTTTAAACATTACTTTTAGCTGCGCTTTACTGTACATAAATCAAAAAAATTAAAGTTTTAAAGTGAAAAAAATTATAACTAAAACTGTAATTGAAAAAAAAATATTTTAAAGTTTTTAAAAATAAAAAATTTTTTTATTAAAATATAAATATAAACAAAAATTAAAAAATTTTTTTATTTCAAAAAACAACTGGTTTTAATTATTAAATATTTATTTTTTATTTATTTTTTATTATTTTTTACTATTCACTGTTAAATATTAATTTTACCTGCTTTTCACTGTAACCAAATTTTTGTTACAAAGAAATCTGCAAAGAACTCGTTCGACAATGAAATTAACCCCCCCACAAGGAAATGCACTTGTTCTGCCAATTGTTTTTGTTGTTAGGTGTCATTTTTGTTAGTATTTTTTGTTGTTGTTAGTGTAATTTGCTGTAGTAGTGTGGTTCGGTGTGGCAGACATGAATTCCAGTTGTATGTCGCATTTCCGTAACTATTCACAGTTTTAATGCTGTTTATTGTTGTTGTTGTTTTATTCATGATGAAATTTTATATGAGCGTTTAATTGGATGCAAGAAAATTTTTACGATGCAGACGATGGCATAGCTAAGCAAACGGAACCCAAGATGGGCCAATGTGCGGGCAGATAGGAAGACGCACCGACAGACAGACAGACAAATAGGCAGATAGACAGATACGACTATAGCGATAACAGATGTAGATAAGAAAAACCCGATAAGTCGATGCAAAAGAAGATGCGTGCTAGATGACACACAACGAAGCAACGAGAATCAAACTGGCACCAAGTAAGTCAGCTGACTTGGACAGTTGCAATAATTTGCGAGCGGTTCAAACAAAGTTTCAATTAACAGCAACAACAATGATATGTCATCGAACGAAACAGACAATGGTCTCAAAAAAAGTACTAAGCATCAAAAGATTTTTCTCAAACTATCATCTCATGAGATTCAAACAGCCCAAAGACTACAAAATCCCTCTTCAGCTTAAAAGTAAATCAAATTCCAATATGCCCAAAATATGGAAACTCAAATCGGAATATCTCTTAAAAAATAAAAAATAACAGACGCGACTGATGTCTGAAAATCCCCAACTGTTGAAAATTTTAATTAATTTCGTGCAACTTTAATCCAGTTAAATCAAATGAACGCGTCATATGTCGGCCGCCTGCGACAGCTGTCGTCTTTCGTTGGCATAATCAAACGTTATACATTAAAGTTCGTGCCCAGCAACCACAAATCGAACAACAACACCAGCAGCCGTCACAACAATAACAACAACAGCAATTTAATCTCATTAAAAATAGACCCAATCAAATATGGCAAAGGCCATAACTTGAAAGGTATGTATTTTTGTTGTTGTCACAAAATAGACCACGGCCCCTCCCTCCAACACACACACACACACAGACAAACACTCCGCCCATACAAAGCTCGACCGAATGAACGAAAAAAGTTCAAAATTAACGCACAAAAGCACACAACAATCACCGAAAATATTTAAGCCTCTCTGCGACACAACAACCACAACAAATACAGAAACGTTTAAATAGAAAATAAGTTTGAACGAAAAAAAAATAATAATAAAAATTGGAAAGACGGCAGGAAGCAGACAATAAAAGTAGCAATAAAAAAAAACTGTAACATACAACAAAGTTTACATAATCCGCATGACATTTCGTTTGATTTGAGTTGAGTTGAATTGCGTTGCGTTTATTTCGGACCCTTTCAATTGTTTTTCCTTGGACTCAAGTCGGACGCGAGCGCGTATCGACTGCGACTGCGACTTAGTTTGATTTGATTTGTTGGATTTGGTCGAAAAGCTGCAATGCAGCGGACGTGTTGTTGGTCTTTGTGAGTGTTGTTGTTGCATGACGGTGCGCATGAGGCGATTTCACTCCACATTGACACACACACACACACATGTAGCTTAAAAATACATAACCTCAAAAAAATCATAAGCTAAATAAACACACATAACCTCAATTGTATCAGACGGTGGCCTGAGTGCGCGCAGCTTTCGTTAATCCTCACTTGGCGCGTTCATTGCGGCCTAGAACCGTCTTAAAAGGCCACAATACTTTTGTGTCTGTATGTGTGGTGCTGCCCGAATGAAATCAGTTAAAAAGTGTCAACACAATTTTTGTAATTTTTTGTGTTTTTTTTCGGTAAAATAAATAAATCGAAAATTCCATCAATGAATAACACCGCACTGGCTTTTCTAGTGTTGCAATGGTCTGATTTTTTTGTTTATTTTTCTACACCCTGCATTGTGTTGACGGGGTATATACACTTTGGCAATGGGAGGTGTGGCCGGTATTAAAAAAAAAATATATATTTATGATTAGTATTTGAAAAAGAATCAATTTATTTATTAACACTTAAGTCAGCAGAAATTAAGTGTTTTCCTTTCAGTCTAAAAGTGAGGCACATACTACAGGCAAACATATGAACTCATATATGAAGACTACAACCATCAATTGTACTAGAATTATCTGTACTATCGGTCACTTAAACTATCAAGGTTCATATATCTATTACACCAACGCTTGATCATGAAGAATCCCATATGTTAGTTAACGTTTATTGAGTACACGATCGTATATTCTTCTCTTTGACAACGTCAACAGACAACAGTAATGTTCCTCTACCACCAATTAGACTGACTTTCCAACGATGTTTCGAAGACGCTAGTAAACTATGCACGAGGGACCACATTACCGGCATAATGTGATCAAACAAATCGGGACTTCCCTAAAAAAGAGACGAACTTTCCAAACAGTGCTTGGGGGATCACACCGTCCGACAACAAATTTTACACACGAAAAAATCGATATACTCGCGAAACTTGGGGCAAATGTAGTAAAACTGCGTCTCTGACGTCAGGATTTTGTTTTAAAGGACTTTGAAATTTCAAGGACATGTTTATTTCAAGGAATTATTTCAAAAATTTAACGCATGTTATCAAATCAAAGAGAAAAATCCTTAGAATCTTAGAAAATTTAATGTTTTGGTGTAAAAGGACACAGAGGTATTGGCTAAATGAGTGCTGTGATTGTTCAGTGATCTGTCGATCCCACCACTAATCCCTTCCTTTCCTTATCTTCTTGTACTCATGTTTCCCCCTATTTTCTGCTCCCCGGCTTCGGCCGTCTGTATCGTTTAATGTTTCATGTATTCTTTGTACTACTCATAATTCGAACGTCAACCAATAAAGACGTACACCCCGAACCTAACCGCACCCGTCTATTCATTTACCCCGCTCCGCGACGAATTGTTCAGGTATTGAAAATGTCCTTGTAAAACTATATCCTTAAATACACCGTGCGACAAAAATGAAAAAATTTTTTCACACTGGAAAAAGTCTATATGGGCGTGAAACTAGAGACCAAACATAGTAATACTGCGTACTCAGTTTTTCATTTCTACATCCTTTGTCCTTTAAAAAAGGACTTCAAAATTTTGAAGGGGATAAAAAATAAAAAAAATATAAAAAATACTTAACCTCGTTAGAATATGGCGATATGTATATCAAATGAAAGAGAAAAAGCTGAAGAATTAAGATAAAATTGATTTTTATCTATTTACCTTGATTTTTTCCTTATCGGAATAGCTAAGCAAGTGCAGCATTTAGACAGACATACGTCCATTGTATTGATGACCTACGGAGAAATCTGAGTCGATGCTTTGGTGCCAAGGAGTTAAAATGGTCGCTTCTCAACACATACTCGTAAGTGTCAAGAGTCTTAAACCTGATTCGGGCCATCCGCCTTGGTCCACCGTTTCGTTATGCTCCTATACACTTTCTTCCACTCCTCCCTCTGCTGCCTTCCTGTCTTTTTGTTTCCTGATATTAAGGTACAATAAACTACTGAGCCCAGTGAGTGCTTGAAGAATGGGGATTTAGTAGATTTTCTCGACTCCCTCCTACTTGCACACCTGAAGCAAATGCAGCAGGAAATCGATTTGGGGCTTTTTTAACCCATTATGAGCCAGATTATGGTACTTACTAAACGATTTTTTACTACTAATTAATTATTTCAAATGACAAAATGTCAGTCAAAAGTCATTTCTACAGTGCAGCGTATAAATAAGTCGTCCACAACCGACTGCGACACTTTTACCTGTTTCGCTTCACCTTTGCTTCATTTCAGTGGCGTCCCCAGGGGGGGGGATTAGGGGGATGGATCCCCCCCTTGGTCGGAGAATTCACTTATGCAATTTGCTATAACAATATGGAATTGTGAAACATTTTTACTATTTGCTTTATCGCTTCTGTAATCACCCACTTAAAACCTAATAACTGAACCACCCATGATCTGGCCAGACCATAATGTAAACAAGATGATAGTCGAGGATTGTTGTTAAGGATATAAAAAAACCAGAAAGTGTGAATACAATGATTTCTTTTGCTTGTCTACATTATTTTTACGTAAAACGGTGAAAATATACTAGAATAATTAAGTAAATAGCGAGTTTCAACTTTAATGAGTTAATTTTGAAATTAAAAAAACACGGCAGTAAAGCAAAAAAAGAAAAAAAATGTATAAATGTAAAATACGTTACTTATGGATCTATTTAGCTGCTTGACCAATGCAATTATTTCAACAATATAATGCAGTATCATGACTAAACCACATTGAGATTTTACATTCGACACATACAAATCGGGTTTTGATATATATATTTCTGGATTCCTTGCACTGTTAATAATTCTGAACTGCTTTGCCAAAGAAAAATATGCAAAACATGCTCTACATGTTGTTGTTCATGCTAAATTGGCCGGATATCGTTTTCCTTGTCGCCTTCGTCGTTGCTATCTTCACATTGAACTATCTAAACGACCATTTTTTCTATCAGTATCAGAAGCTTCGTTTTGTTCAGGGCCAAATGAAAGCGTGAAATTGGCAGCACCGTTATTATTGCCTCTCGCAGCAAATTATTTAATATCTTAAATTCGTTGCTCTAAAGCATTAGTTTCCGCTATTGCTAAGGAAATTTTTTTAGAGATTTTCCTCTCTGATTTAACTCCAGCGTCGAAGTTCAAAAACAATGTCCACCTGATTCTCAAAATAGCATTCTCTTCCTTTCATCTCTGTCACAGAAAACACCCAATCGAATTGGAAAATGGATAAGTATTAATTTTGAATATGTTTCAACATTATTTTCCAACAAAAATTATAATTTATTAACCCAAAGAAAATAAAAGCCAAGGCGAACGAAAAACACTTGGACCAGGTACATTTTGCGCCAGCTAATTTACGTCACTATTAACGGGATGGCACGAAAAAAGTGCTTCAAATCGGGTCAGATGGAAAAACCTAGTTGAAAATATATATATAATATAAAAAAATATTTATTAACAATTCTGACAATAATTACGTCGAAAATAACAAAAAAAAAATGAAAATAACTGGCAAATTTGTATGAAAATGCACCATGGTCTGGCCAAGCCATGGTTTTGGGTTTTGTGCTTAGAAAGGATCAGTTAAGGATATCATGAAATTTGAGCTCGATAGCTTAATTACAACATTTCTAAAGTGGATCCAAAGTTCAATATGGTCTGGCCAGAACCGGATACCCGCAGAAGGGTTAAGAATAAATGAATAAAAAAAATCAGCATTGCATTTGTTCTCGCAGAATAGTTGTATTTTCAATGTTCCCAAAAGTGTCGACTATTTACCAAGGTAGTAATCAAACGCAGGCTTCATGCCAACCCTGCATCAGCTGTTGAAATTAAAAAAAAATTCACTTATATAGTTTTGGTAAATTGCGGGTAAACATGGAAACATAGTCACCTCTATCATAATTAAATTTCAGAACGTCATACATTTTGTAAATGTTTGATTTCTTTTACATAGCTGGTGTGCTTTTTAAAATACGTCTTTTGAGTTTTTCGTAATTCTATTAGCAGATGTTTTCGAAATGTCATAACTTAAAACAAACTTGAATTTTTTGGTTGGGATTTTATGACTTAAAAATACATGTCACTTGAATTTTGTGTTTTAAGAAGTTTATGTTAGTATATGTATACATATATGTATGTATGTACAATTTTATTCAACATGTATTAAAAATAATACGCAAAGATGAAAGTATAAAAATGGCGTTAAACTGCATTTTTTGTATATCCCCCCCCTTCCCGAAATCCTGGGGACGCCACTGCTTCATTTATAAGTATTTTCATTGCTTTCATATCAAGATCGACTGCGCACTTGTGTGGGCGTCATCAGTGTTCCATATCCGATTCGTTAGCGCGTTACTTCAACGCGGCGCTAGTTGCACGCTTTGCGCGATTAACAGAAGTGCCTGTAATGCGTCGCACTTGAGCAGCCATATTTCGACTTTGGTCAGTTAAAAATAGCAAAATAACGTGACAAAAATAGCATTAAGAACATTTTTGCCCACGTTGCGCGTATAACTTTCAACATAACCTCAAAGCGTATCGCTGCTTTCTGCACCAAATCTTAGTCAATTGCTTTATTGGGCTTCATGCGCAAAAAATAAAAACACAACTGAGGCACAAAACAACACACACACACACTTATTTACAACAGCTCTATGAAACATTGTTGCATGCCACATGTGGCATACAGCGTTTGTGCGCTTATCCCGACTTTGATCTTCGCTCATTTCTTATTTTATTGATTTCTATTGGCAAATATGGACTTGAACTTGGAACTTTGCAAAATAAATACAACAACAATAACAACAACGAAAAGCGCAACAATGAAAAGTGTTCAACATAAGCGATGCAAACTTCGCACAATAAGCAAAACTCTGGACGGCTGAATCACGCAGCGACGCGATATTTGCTGCCAATGTGGCAAATCTGCATAATGCAATAAAAATGTTAAAAATGAAATTGTTTGTTGTTGTTGTTTTTATCAATATGATTATTATTTCGAGTGCTGGCAAAAAGGCGGCCGCCGTCGTTGTTGCCGTCAGCCGGCCGCGGTGTGAAGCATGAAATGATGTCGTTATAAACAGCAACAGCAACAACAACAATAAGATCCAGCAAACACAACAAAACTTTTGAAATGCGAAAAGTTGGCGCGTGTAGTTGTGTGCGTAAGTGCGTTATGCCGCACTCGGCCGCTTTGGTCGCTGTGCGCTGCAGCGTGCGGCGCGCTGTGCCAACGATTGAAAGCGATTAATTCACAGCGGGGGACACTCCAGTGACCTCCGCCTGACGGCTAACGGCTGACGGCTCACAGCGCGCCGCATTGCTCCGCCTGGCCGCCAACTAACAACCAACAACTGGCAACTTGCCGCTCCGACCCACGGCTGCTGCGCGACGGCCACTTTTAACGTCCGTTGCCGTTGCCACTAACCTTCACACATCTGCTGTTGCCGCAGCCGCTGCTGCGGTGCGTCTAGTGGCGCACACATGCCTAATAATTGTTGGTGTTGTTGTTGGCTGCTCGCCAAATATCTAGCAGGCTGGCTGACCGTCTGACTGGCCGAGGAACTTGAAAAATTATTTGCTTAAGTGCAATTTTAGTTAAACTTTGCAGCGGAGCCGGTGCCGTTGCCGGTGCCACTGCGGCCATTGCTTGCGGCGGCTGGCAGGCGCAGCAGTCGTTTGTGGCTGCTGCGGCAACAACATCATTAACAGTGTGGGAATTTTTCTACCAACTGTAAATAGTCGAATGCAGCCAAAAGCGCTGCGCAGTAGTCATTTTTGCATATTTTCGCGTTGAGTGGCATTTGGTCTTTCATATTTTTCCTGTTGCGTTTTGTTAATTTTTTAGCTGAAGAAGTAGTCAAACTTGTCAAAATTTATTATAAAATAAATATGTGACGAGTAAGCGATGCGTTCGGTGTCATTTGCAAAGATTTATGTGTTGTGTGGTTTTTGCTGAATCATCTTTAAACTGTTTGCATTATTTTTGTTGAAGTTTCTAGTGCTCAAGGCGTAACTTTAGTTGGCATTTAAACAGTTTTATGACTTGTTATTTACAAAGTTTAATTAAATAAATTATAAATAAATTAAATTAAATTAATTATAAATAAATTAAATTAAAACGACTGACGAATACGAATACTTTTCTTTCTCACATAATTTTCTTTTTCTGTTTTTTGATTTTCTTCCAGTTGCATTCCATCTTCCTCCTTATCGTCACCGCAATATCTACAACTGGGTCTGGTTAACCTTCTCTCTAGCTTTATTTTAGTTTTTCATTTCTTTCCTTTCAGGCCATGCTCTTTATTTTCCTTTTGGCCTTTCCTTTCCCTTCCTTCACATATTTATTGTTCTTCTCATTCTTAATTTTTTAGTTTTTTTATTCTTCTTAATCCTGTTCCTCTTCTTTCAGTTCGCCTCCTCCTTTCTGTGTCTCCCTTTTTAAAATCAGCGTTTGCCTTTCTTTTCCATTCTCTCATCCTCTTTTTCTGTTTTTTGATTTTCTTCCAGTTGCATTCCTAATCGTAATAGAAGAAGAACAAGATTGTTTTTCTTCCTGTTTTTTCTTCTCCTCTTCTTCCCTTATTCTTCTCTTTATTCTTCTTGTCTGAACTTCTTGTTTTTCTCTTTGTTCTGTTTTCCTATCTTTCCCATTAGTTTACCATCTTTGCTTTTTGTTGTCCTTATTGATTTTGTCGTCCTCTTTTTCTTCCCGTTTTCTTTTCTTCTTTTTATCCTTTTTATTCTTCTTTTCTCCTTTTCCTATTTAGCTTTCTCTACACCCACCTCGAACTCTAAATCTACACCTATATCTGCATATACAACTACCGCTACCTCTACCTCTATCCGTACCTCTACCCCTACCCCTATACCTACATATATCTATATTTCTATGTCTATTCCTTTCTCCATCTCTATTTCTATCTTTATATCTATCTCTATATCTATCTCTATCTATATCTCTATCTATATCCCTATCTCTATCTCCATCTCTATCACTTTCTCTATTTCTATCTCTATCTCTATCCCTATATCTTTCTCCATCTCTATCGCTGTCGCTTTCTCTATCTCTATCTGTGCCTTTACTTTTCTTTACCTCTCCACTACCTGTATGTTTCCTTTTGTTTTTCCTTTTGTTTTTCCTTTTGTTTTTCCTTTTCCTTTCCTGATCCTTTTCCTGATCCTGATCCTTTTCCTTTTTCCTTTTCTTTTTCCTTTTCGTCTTCCTTTTCTTTTCCTTTTCGTTTTCTTTTATTTTTCCTTTTCTTTTTCCTTTTTCTGATCCTGATCCTTTTCCATTCCATTTTTTTCTACTTTCTTGTTCTTTTTTCTCTTTTAATTTTTCTCTGCCTCTTCCTGTTTCCTTTTCTGTTCTTCTTCTAATTCCTCACCTTTTCTTCTTCTTCTTTAAAAGTTATTTTTTTATCGCTCCCACTTCCATTTTAATCTCTCAATCTCACTCTGTCTTCGTTGAATTTATTTATTTATTTAAATCTATTTTCGTTTTTACTTTCTTCTTCTTGTTTAGCCTCCTTGACATCCTTCAATTTGAATTCAAATTGATTTCACAACCTTTCCATGCTTCCTGATTTCCATGTGCATGTCGTTCTTTACTTTCCACTATCAGAGTTTTTGTCTCCATTTTCTTCCTCACACTTCCACCATCCACACCCTCCCTGACCCCAAGCATTCCCTAACTTCCATCCCTTCCTCAATTCCTTCCTTCTCTCTAGGCTCATCACCGTCTTTACTCTGTATCTTCTAGTCGTACTGCATCACTTCACTTTTCCTTCAACTGCTACTCTCAACAATTACGATTATTGTTGCTGCAATTCTAGCCAAACTTTGCAAACAACAACAACAACTACGAACAACAACAATAACAGCAGCAACAACTCATTTCTCATGTGGCAAAGATTTATTGCTTCCACCTTCTGCTGTGCACTGCAAACTGCCAAAAATAAACTAAACGTAACGAAACGAGTCGGCTGCGAAAAAGAGAGAAACCGCTTCACAGCCAACTTGCCAGCAATTCAAGTTGAAAATTAAATTTTTCGTAAGTTGTGCTCATCAGTTTGGTGGCTGCTGCTGGTCCTGGAGCTGTGCGGCTTCCACTGCCACCAAAATGATTGATCACTGAATGTTACTGAATGTGTGTGTGTATGTGTGTGGGAATATGAAGGCGCGCTCGCGCTTGCGCCCAACACGTAAAGATCGACAGCCAACATCAGCGGCAGCATCAAGTTGTGCACATCAACGGCAGCAACAGTTGCGCCGCATTTTTGTTGCATGCTTACAATCAGATCTGTCAGATCAGTTTCCTCTTTGCAGCTTTGGCTGTCGTCTTTTGCTCTTCGTTTTTCCCTTTTGCTGACTGGCTGTGCTTTTGTGTGTGTGTCTGTTTGTGCAGCTTTTGTGTGTTTGCAGTTGCATTTAATCCTCTGTCTGTCTGTCTGTCTGTTCAGTCATTCATTTGTATGTCTGTCCTTTCGCTTGTATATTGTTTTGGGCTGCGTTTTCCCTCTGCGCACTTCAATTGTTTTCGTTTTTCTGCGCTTTTAATTTTCTGCATTTCGTTGCCGTTTTGATGGGCTGAGAATCAGACAAAAAATTGGGCGTTTCATGGGCGTTTTATTGTTATATTGACACCAGTAGTTAAGACCGTTTTTTTATTATTAAATATCGTGTTGCACAAATGTGGCGGCTGCCGCTGATATGCGTTCGCCGCTGTTGTTTGCCCCTTTACCGCCTTCTGGTTTTTTAACCGTGGTCAGTGATTGCTTGAATTTTTCTTTTGGCGGCAGGTACGACCCACCGACAGAAGGACATTGCACTTTGAGGAATTTGCATGGTTGATATTTTGATAAAATAAAACAAATGTTCAGGGAGTCACTGAAAGGGTGAATGATTCACTGAAATTAATATGGGTGAAGCTAGATGATAGTCTAAGATGTGTATAGATTAGCTGTAATTAGTACAGTTAGGGTATGAAAAGTGCCAGTTGTGATGTCTCCTATTGTCAGAGAGATAGCTAAACAAACTTCAGCAGGTTTCTTATGTTTAATGATAAATGAAATATCCAAGCGTCAAAGAGAGACACTGCGTCCAAGTAATGAACTATTGTGTCATGTCCCTCTACGTTACTGGAGAAGTTCGTGTCCTCCAAAGAAGAAGATACCTAAATGTTTCCATATTTGTTTCAAGAGGGTTCAGAAAATGACAGAGTAGGTGAGATGCTTATGTTAGTTCTATTCACGTTCTTTTGCACCATAAACAGTATAGCCTGGTGCTTTCATACACAGTTGCAAGTTATCTTTGTTAGTTAAACCTTAGTTAGTTAGTTAATTTGTTAGTTAGTTAAACTTTAGTTGGTTAAGCTTACTTTGACTAGTGATCCCATGCAAAAGTAGAACTAAATGAGATCTGAAAATTAATATTCGTTGTGTTTATGGTCCTCTACTTCTGCTCTCCCGACTCGTTCGTGTCGTTCAATGCTTTTATTCTGTTTAGCTGTTCAGGTTAGCTTAGGTAAACTGGCTGACCTGGTCGGCAATGGTAGTTAGGTAGGTGATGGTGGCAGTTCTCATATGAGAACTCACTTAGGCCAAGCTAGGCCTATTGTGGTACCACAGGATCTCTAACCCCTTTTTTGTATTTAAGATGTCTCAAACCAGCCCGAACAGGTGATGAAGCATATCAGGCTCTTGGTGTCAACCTCCGATAAGTCCGCGAGGTTGGCTGTATGGTAAAATCCTAGATGTTTTTTCCGTTTCCTGCAAAGAGCGGGACAAGTACAAAGTAACTAAAGAATTGTTTTTTCCTCCTCTATGTCTCTGCAGAAGTCGTTGGCCAGGTGGCCCAGCCCTAAACTAATAGAGTGGCTGCCAAGGATGCAGTGACCAGTGATGACTTCGACAACAACCCTGAGCGTGCCCCTATTGAAGTTTAGCAGACTTTTGGTGCGCTTCCAGTCCAGCTTTGGCCAGATATGTTGCCTGTCTCTGAGGCCGCCCATGTATTGTTAGCAGCTTTTGTCATCGCTTCCTCTATCACCAGCTTGCAAGTACTCAGTGGAATACCTAAGCCAGCGAGCTCTGAGGATAGCTCATTAGTCGTTCCTTGTCTAGCCAGTTTGTCTGCCCTGCAATTCCCCGAGATATCTCTGTGACCAGGTGGATTTTAAGCTGCTCAGCCATCTCATCAAGAGATTTGCGGCAGCTGATCACTGTTTTGGAAGTCAGAACATGAGACCCTAGGGCCCTGATAGCCGTTTGGCTGTCAGAGAGCATGCTAATAACTCGCCTAGAGACACTGCCCTCTTTGATCCAATTCAGGGCAGTTTCAATGGCTGTAACCTCTGCTTGGAACACGCTACAGTGGTCCGGCAATCTAAAGGAGTAATTTATACTAAGTGAGTCTGAGAAGACGCCTCCAGCAATAGCTCCGTTTAACTTGTAGTCGTCGATGTAGACATAGTGTGAGTTCCCTATTAAGGATGCTGAGCTATCCTCCCCTGTTGTTCCTGTCTGGAATGGTGCTAGTGAACTTTTTGTTAAATTGGAATTGAGGCGGTGAAGAATCCAGTTCCTCGAACTTCTTTAAGAGAGTAAGTATCCTGGCATGACCCCTGTTAGACTCCGACCATTGGCCGGAAGCCCGTAGTCTATAGCCGCTGATTTCCTACAGTGTAGATCTAGCGGAATAAGGTGAATCAGGGCTTCTAAAGCTGAAGTTGGTGTTATACTAAGAGCGCCCGTGACGCAGGCTGCCCTTTGAACTTTGCGGAGGTGTTGGAGGAGCTGTGTAAACCCAGTGCGTCATGTCGTCATGTCGGCAGTGCATGGACCCTTTTGGGTTTCTAGCGAGTTAGAGCTCCTTTGTGCTGCGGATCAACTTAAAATGATTGGTGATCATCAGCGCTTTAATGTCGCAATTGAAATCATTCTTTGTTCAATTTTCCAAGAATGAAGATCCCACTTATAAATTCTACAGCATTTCACTTTGCCTCAACGAAACCGCAGTGGATCTCAGTTCTTCAGTGAGGTCAAAAATACATAAACGCGCATCGAGAAAAAAGTGCAATGGATCTCAGGTTTTGTTCTTCAATGGGGTCAAAAATACATAAAAACGCATCTAGAAAAAAGTGCCAACTCGTTGAATGGATTTCACTGATATTTCGTCTTTAGTTTATGGATCCTTTCAACAAAAATTCATCTATTGTTCTGCCTTTTTATTGAGGCTCATCATTCTCCCTATTTGAGCATCTATCAGTTTTTCTCCCCACTCCACTCCATTCTACTCCACAATGAATCCGTTGGTTAAATATTTTACATAAAATTTTATTGCATTTACATTGTAACGAAAGAAGATTTGCCATCTATTGTGTTTATTTTTGTTGGTTTTTATTTTATTAACATAAAAGCGTTTCAAAATTAGATATAAACATTTTACGAGCATTTTTTCACAGCAAGTTCATTGCCTTGAGTCAACAACGAAACGAACACACGCACACACTCAAAAACACACACACACTCGCACACACACACTCATACTCATAGAAGACAATTGGTCAGCTGAAGCGCAAACATAAAAAATGGCGTTAAAACATGCATGAAAACGCTGCCAACAACAACAACATTCACATACTGTTCCCACCGTCCGTCCTTCCGTCCATCCATTCGTAGGTTCCGTTCGTTCGTTCGTCCATCGGTCGCATGGTTTAATGACAGACGCCATTAAAAACACCCAAAAATATATCGATTGCCTGCTATTTGGTGATTTTTACGATGGTGTTATTTTTTGTTAATAAAAAAGAATTTTTTGTAACAACAAAAAAAACAACAAAGCCCAGATCGTGAACCACAGTTGCCATAAATGCTTGGGGTTAGAACAACAAATAAAGCTACTGCGTTGCAACAATAAAACAAAAACACAACAACAACAATGCCGAGTTTAGGTTTGGCTGTTACTTACTGCTTGTTTGTTGTTGTTGTTGGTGTTGCGTTTCCCATTGTCGCCGCTGTTGCAGCTAATTTTATTTGATTTCGAAAGCCGTTGCCATTCGGTCGTCCGTCAGGCGCTTAAAATCAACAGCCGAATCTCGAAGCGCATAATCGATGCGGTGGTTGTTGCCGTTCTTGTTGTTGTTGTTAATTCCTTTTTGTGCTTTTCAGTGGTTTTATGCGATTTTTATGTGTACAATTCGAAATTTCAAACACTTGAACGCTGCGGCCTGCGACTTAATTTATTCATTGATTTTTTTCCACATATTTATTACTCGCGATGCGGTAATGGGAGCAGCACTTGTTGAGCGACTGCCAACCCGGAAAGGCAATAAAATATAATTACAAACTCGTAAATGCTTAATGAAGGCATTTAACAAAATAATAAATTTGCCGCACAATTTGTACGCACAACTGTGTGCAATTGTGTATGTAAAAAGTATGTTTGTGTGTGTGTAAGTTTAGATGAGCGTCGCGACGCTGTGAAATTAAAATCGCAGCATAAATAATTTGTTGGCCTCATATCGGCGCTTGAAATGCAAACGCCATTACATTGTTGTTGTTGTAGTTTTTGCTGTCGCTTTTGTTGTTGTTATTGTTATTGTCGTTGTCCGCACATCACAACAAAAACAATATGCGCACTCGTAAAATTATTAAGTGCGCAAGTTTATGATGGGCCGCCAGCCCACTGCCAGCCAACCAACCAACCAGTCAGTCAGTCATCTTCCAATTTCCTGCTTTGAGCAGCCGCAGCCCAACCAACTTTTGCATTTCGCAGCCCAACTATAACTTTTATTCCTCTTCGTGTAATTTTCACACCTTCAGCCGCCAGGGTTAAAGTGTGAAAGAGCGCAACAGCGCACAATTGTTGTTGCTTGCTGTACTCCAATGTGCCGGCTTATTCTCATTGTTTTGTTTTTGTTGTTGCTTCTCCTGTTTATTGCTGCCATGCGGGCACACCTCGCGCCGTACTTAATAGCAAAATCCACAAATGCCAAATGCAATAAACACAGGAAGGCAGCGCGCTCGCTTCTTCCTGAGTATTTTTCCTCTCAGTGGTTGTGTTGCTTTTTCACTTGTGGTTTTATTGTAGTTGCAAATGCTTCCTGTTTGTTTTCATAATTTTTTTCATTTAATTTTTTTTTCTTTTTACTCTTGAACAACACGTGTAATTATGCTGGCTGGGCACAGGAGCGGTTGAAGCAACGAACAGTGAGGATATTTGGATTTTGATTAAAAATACAGGTTTTAATTTATTATTATTTTTAAATAATTCTGATGACATTTTCCTGCTACTACTCAAACGAAAATATCAGACAGAAATATAAACTTGAAAATTTCCCATCTCTGAATGCCTCCTATAAGCTCGTAAGCCACGACAACACACGTGACAGTAAAGATCTTCTTCATCACTGCTTTGCTATTGCCAGGTTTCAGTAACAGTACCAGGCGCTGTCGCTTCCAACGTTTTGGGAAGGTCCCTTCCTTGATGCACGCGCTGTAGAGGTCCGCAAAGACATCGGGTCTTGTGCGCACGGCGGCTTTGAGTGCTGCGTTTGGCACCCCGTCCGGGCCGGGTGCTTTTCCATCGCTAACTCTCGAAAGCGTGGCTAACACCTCTTCTGGCGCTACTTCGTGCACTTCCGCCCAGTCATTCATTTTGTCTAAGCCGACTTAGCCCATGCCTCCTTGTCGGGGAAAAAGTTCGCTCACCACCTTCTCTAAAAGATCTGGGCATGTGGGTTGTGGAGCTCTTGGCCCTTTTACCTTCTTCATAACAGTTTTATACGCCTGTCCCCACGGATCTGCGTCAGCGCTGTCACGGAGTTCCTTAAAGTAGCGATTTTTGCTGGCTGTTATTGCTATAGTCTAGTCTAGTCTAGTCTAGTCTAAGTCTAGTCTAAGTCTAGTCTAAGTCTAGTCTAAGTCTAGTCTAAGTCTAGTCTAAGTCTAGTCTAAGTCTAGTCTAAGTCTAGTCTAAGTCTAGTCTAAGTCTAGTCTAAGTCTAGTCTAAGTCTAGTCTAAGTCTAGTCTAAGTCTAGTCTAAGTCTAGTCTAAGTCTAGTCTAAGTCTAGTCTAAGTCTAGTCTAAGTCTAGTCTAAGTCTAGTCTAAGTCTAGTCTAAGTCTAGTCTAAGTCTAGTCTAAGTCTAGTCTAAGTCTAGTCTAAGTCTAGTCTAAGTCTAGTCTAAGTCTAGTCTAAGTCTAGTCTAAGTCTAGTCTAAGTCTAGTCTAAGTCTAGTCTAAGTCTAGTCTAAGTCTAGTCTAAGTCTAGTCTAAGTCTAGTCTAAGTCTAGTCTAAGTCTAGTCTAAGTCTAGTCTAAGTCTAGTCTAAGTCTAGTCTAAGTCTAGTCTAAGTCTAGTCTAAGTCTAGTCTAAGTCTAGTCTAAGTCTAGTCTAAGTCTAGTCTAAGTCTAGTCTAAGTCTAGTCTAAGTCTAGTCTAAGTCTAGTCTAAGTCTAGTCTAAGTCTAGTCTAAGTCTAGTCTAAGTCTAGTCTAAGTCTAGTCTAAGTCTAGTCTAAGTCTAGTCTAAGTCTAGTCTAAGTCTAGTCTAAGTCTAGTCTAAGTCTAGTCTAAGTCTAGTCTAAGTCTAGTCTAGTCTAGTCTAGTCTAGTCTAGTCTAGTCTAGTCTAGTCTAGTCTAGTCTAGTCTATGTCTGTCCACGTATAGTCTTAGTCGTCTGTATGTTTAAAACTTTTTACTCCAAATTAAAAAAATTCAAATGATTATTTATTAATTTGAATAAATTTCAACTATACATGAATAAATATTAATATATTATTTATTTATAGATGAATAAATATTTAAATTTATTGATAACAGTTTTACTAAATAATAATCAAACTTTTGTTTACTAACAAAAACTTTTCAATATCCTACTAAACATAAAATATTCTACAAAAATAATATTTTCATGGCTCAATTTGTCAGACTCATAGACCTGCGTCCCAATGCACACATTCCAATTAGTCATTTCCACAGCTGCCGTCAGGGGGCGTCAACAACTGTCAATGCCGCCGAGCCGAATGAACCTACACAGCTCCGCTCCTGGCGCAACCACAACGGGCGGCTGTTGTGATGATAAACAACAAAAAGCGCCAATTCACCACAACAATTAAATGCGACCAATTGTTGTCCAAAATAAAAAAACCAATACAAACACACATACCCACACACACACCTACAAACAAAATAAACAAAAACGAAATGGCAAAAGTAAATGTAAAAAAGTAATAAACACAAAATAAAAAATCGATCGCAATTGATAAAGTTGAAAATTGTGGCAAAATGCAAATGAGTACAACAACAACAATTATGGTAGCAGCAGTGGCAAGAATAATACATATAGCAAATAAAACAACAACAACAACAATCTGCTGCCAACCACCCGAGGCATTTTTATTCAAAGTCACGACATTCAAATTCAAATCAATTTGAAATTTAGCGCCAAAGCACCAAAGCGCGAGAGGCGTCCGCCAGGCAAGTGCCAAATGCGAATTGGGCGCCCCGACACCGGCTCGCTGCTGGCAAACGTACACTTTTTTAATGTATTTGTGTGTGTGTTTGTATGTTTTGTGTATGTTTGTTTGTTTGTTTTTTGCGTGATTTTGTTACTTGACTGCAAAACACTCGTTCGGGCAGAGCGCAGCGAATTGTGCGCCCCTATTGGCATTTGCATTTGGTGTTGTTGTTCTTGTTGTTGTTGTTGCTGCTGTTACAACAAGCGACAACATGTGGCCTAGACCGTGTTCAGCATGTGTTGTGCAAATGTTATTGGCAACACGGCTTCGCTGTTGCCGTGGCTGACCTAACAACCAGCGAGCCAGCCAGCCAGTCGCGCCAACCAACCAACCAGCCAACACGGCACAGCAACGCGCGCAGCACTTGCGATGGCCAACGCTGATATCTTCCTTGGACAGCAACAACAACAATTGTCGGCACATTCGTACGTGCAACATTCGCAACATTCGCTCGGGTCAATATCAGCGCACCGCACATTCAATTCACCTTCGGTCGCTGGTGGCTGCTCTCGGTGTCGGTGTCGTTGTTGCTGTTGCATTTGTGCCTAATTGAATTAGCATTTTTACGAGCGTAATGATTTCAATTAGTTTGCACCTCGGCCGCGTTTTAATCTCGGTACCCAAAAATGGACGCCCGGCTGCCGCATTGCCAACTGACGCCAACTTGCCCACTGACGCCGCGCGTTGTGTTCATGCCGCATGTGGCACATGTTGTCTCTCGCGCGTATCTTGTATCTCTTCGCATGTGGTGTCTGTGTTGTTCGCCTTTATGGCAATTGTTGCTGTTGCTGTTGTTGGTGTTATTGTTATTGTTGTGTCGTTGCGCAGCGCGTTTGCCGTTGTCGATTTTGCTCTTAACTCGCCGCTGCATCTGCATTAATTGCTTGTACAGCAACATTGCAGTCCCCCTCTCCCCCAAACCTGCCGCCCACCTCAACGCAATTCCAATGCAAACTTTTCTGTGGCTGTGGCTGTTGTGTTTTTATCTCGTCATGTTAGTGTTTAGAACGTGTTTTTATTTGTGTACCAGCGGCTACTAATGGGTTAATAGTTTTATTGCTCAATCGATTTGCATCGTTCGGCGTTTACACGTGTAGCGCATTGTGGCGAACAAAGAATGGGCTGCCTTTTTTTCACATAGTTACGAGTACTTCAGACAAATGCAAATGGAACTGAATATTGAGAATCGCATTTTCTATGCATTTCTGCGGCATCCTGGGTTAGGATATTTAAAACGTTTGCATTCTTATATCTCATATTAGTTTTTTTACTGCTTGCTGGATCAATGAAAAGGCTACTCAGACAGTAAAAAGTTCATATAGGTCACACTGGCGATCAAAGAGTTAACATTATACAAACAAATTGACAAAATTTTGAAAATAGAGAGAGAGAAAGTAAAAAGAATTTTGAAAAATAAAGAATGTTTTGGTGGCACTACCTAGTTGTAATTTAGTGTATCGAAAAGATATGTCTTTTCACGATTTTCAGTCAAAATTTCATGACATTTGGTTTATTGGAAGCGAAGTGTCTGAAGGTGTTTGTGTTATAGGCACAAAAATTAACATGGAACAACGAACCAATCAATATTTGGTTAGGTTAGATTACACTGGCTGAGCCTTAGGTCAGATGGATGTCCTTAACGTTAAGATTAACTGTAAAAATCTATAAATATACGAGCCCTTCTAGAGAAGCTTAGTAAGTAGTTATAACTTTCAGGCCCCGAATGGCCACACTTGGACCCATATTGGGTCCCTAATGATGCCAGCTGGAGATCCGCTTATGAGTTTCAGTAGTGGTCCTTGAGAATGCGAGTACTTTTGGCAAATTTCAGCAACCGTTTCAAGCCAGCATCGCCACTTCCTCTAGTCCAGCAAACTCGTGTGGTCCTAAGATTGCCAAGCGTTGACTTGAGCTGACATAGAAGAAGCAGAGGGCATGTTCTTCAATCAGCGGAGTCTTAAGTGAGCTAATTGTAATTTTGAAAGGGTGGAACACCGAAAGGGCTCTCTGAATGCTAGTTCCGGACAAAAGAGCCAGAAGCCAAGAAGACCTTTCGCCATTTTCGAGCCATCTGTAAAGTAATTGAGTTATTACTAAGTTTTGCTTTTAACTTGGTAAAACTTTTACCCAAACATTTTAATTAATGAAATCACCAAGTTTTTGGTTTCATAATTTCACGAAATTCAATTCGAAATTCCACAGCGATCAGAAGAAAATTTCGGAAAAGCAAAATTTATATCCTTCTTAAATTTTTGTTGAAGTTAAGTAAGTAACTAAGACCAGAATTTACCCTTTGACAACCAATCACAAGCTTTGTTCTGATTTTAAAAAAGTTTATTTTTTATGAATTTCCTTTTCATTCCATGATTACACCGTGCGGCCAAATGCAGTAAAACTGGGTTTTTAGTTTTCCTCTCTGACGATAGGATCTTTTAAAAGGACTTTGAAATTTCAAGGACATGTTTATTTCAGATATATTTTTTTCAAAAACAATATTGGAAATTTACAAGGATATTCAAAAATAAATTTTTAAACGGACATTTTCAATACCTCTTCGTCCTTTTGCACCAACACATAAAAATTTCTAAGATTCTAAGGACTTTTCTCTTTCATTTTATACCCATATTGTTATTCTAGAATGCGCTAAATTTCTCAAATAATTGTTTGAAATAAACATGTCCTTGAAATTTCAAAGTCCTTTTAAACAAAATCCTGACGTCAGAGAGAAAAACTAAAAACGCAGTTTTACTACATTTGGCCCCTAGTTCCGCGAGTATATAAATTTTTTTGTGTATTTTGAAAATTTTTTATTTTTGTCGCACAGTGTTATCTTAAAAAATTCAATTATAATTATTTCTTAAAAATTCACACCTAAGACAATTGTGTAACAGATCGCATAGTCGCTTCAGATGGTTCTCAAAGTGTTCAAGAAAAATTCTTGTATTGCAAAATTTTCTAAATATTCTAAATCTGTGTCATGACGAGTTGAAAAGAAGTTCAAAAACCCGGCAACTATTTTAAAAAACTCTCAAAACTTCACAAGAATTAAAATCAACATTTGTCATATATAAGTCATGTTAAGCATTGTCGACATTGCATTAGAAGTTGGAAAAAGTACCAGAGAAGACACTTTGATCTCTACGATTGTACACGCATTAGAGTCTACTTTTAGGCTGCCTAACTAAGTCATAAACATATTCACAGATTCACAATAGCTATTCGCTGTTTTAGACATAAAAACAAGAAATCCTAGGCCACTGATAGACGCTTTACTGCCACAAAGTATGCCAATGTTGCACGCAGAGCTGTTGCGTTCTTTGTGCAAATATAAAACCACTTTCTTTGCTTCGAGTTATTGGTGCCGTCTGAATTTGTCGTTCTATGCGTCAACAAATCACTGCCAATCCGCCAACGAAGACCCACATCCTGAATGCCACCATTGATTTCGCCGTGCAACACTAAATGCGCATTAAAACGAAATTATTTAAATCTACAATAAAACTACATACGAGCATAAAAATACAAAACACATGCGACATAAACAACTATAAAAAAGAAAACATTAAAATGCGCCCAAGTCCAGTTCGGGGCATTTTAAAAGCGTTTTAATTGCTGGCAAATCCAGTTCAAAGTGCATTCCTGGCAAGCCGATTTGACATGTAATGGCTCCGGCCGAGCCACATCAGCGAAATTAGCATCGGCGGCGCGTCTGCAAAGCACTCAGCTGCTGCAGCAACAACACATCAACACATCAGCGCCGACGAACACCCAAGTCAGGGCGACAGAGCGACAGGCGCAGTAATTGATTGAAAGCCATCACTTTTGTGCGCTCGCATGCCGCCAGCGTCACGCACACAAACGCACACACACACACACACAAGCAGAAAAACAGACTCACACAAACACTGCTCGCGGCTGTGTTTCTGTTCCTGTAGCTGTTTGCCTTTTTTGCTCGATTTCGCTGGACTACATTGGAAACCGTCATCGCAGTGACAAATTGATTATTGACAAAATCCTTACTTGCTCTGCTAAGTGTGTGTTGTTGTTTTAGGTTGGCAGCACTGGCCACTGGAGGCGCTACATTGGCAGAAAAGGCTTGAATTAATATTATAAATTTTGTTATTATTTTCATAATAATTTATTTTCATATTCAATACGCAGCTAACCAAAAATAGCATAAATTTTATAAAAAAAAAACTTCGTTGGCACAAATCAAGTGCTGCCTGCAGCATCGCTTATCTGCTTGGCTTGCATTCTCAGCGCACTTCCTCCCGCTCACTCCCCGCTTGTGCGCTTCACCGCACCGTTTCGCATGTTCGCTTTGTGTCGCGGCACTTTTGGGGCGGCTTTTGCGGAATGAAACTAAAAGCACACGCAATGCCCAGCCAGCGATAACGCACAGCAAATGATGACCACGCGGCGACAGTTGCCGCAACCGCAACCCGGCCTCTGTCTCGGTGAGTGTGTTTGTGTGCGTGTGGATGAAGCGTCGTCAACGCCAGCACAGCAGGTTCGACGCTGTGATGCTTCGCAATTGTGGCCACGCACTTTGTGCCATGCGCCGTGTGCGCCTTGGTTGGTCCGCGTGTTCGAATTTATTGTTATTGTTGTTGCTGTTCGTTTGCATTACCCCATTCCACAAGTCAGAGACGTACGCTCGGACAGGCCTGACGTACATTAACTTTAAGTGTAGGTTACTGATAAGCGCGAACTGTCGCAGATGCGGCTCAGCCGTTTGCTTTTTTCTGTTTATCATTTTAAAAGACAAAAACCAAAGAAAATAAGAACAACAACAAGCAGTACTTGTGGCAAATGACAGTCAAAAAGCAGAAAGAGAAAGGAAATTGTCAGTGATTCATTTGGTCAGCATTGTTGGCTCTTCATTGATGGAGAATTGCTAAGCGAACTTGAAATATGAGCAAAGAAATTATGTCAGTTGAATTTTGGTTGAACTTGACTGAAATAAAAAATGAAAGAAGCTAATGAAAATAAAATTTTTTAAATTCTTTAAATGAAAAGTTTTTCAACACTCATACAAAATATTTATTATGAAATTATTTTTAAATAAAGTATTATTATATTTTCTAAAAGCCAAAATAATACATGTTCCTGAAATCTATTAACCTTCACACTGTCACCAATTTTTATATACGGAAACCGTCACTATTAACATATGTTAATATTTTTCTTCTCATCCGTTTTATAAAGACAACTTTCATTTTTTGAGCTAAGTTGGTAAGCAAAAACATACAATGGACTGTGCTAAAGAGATTTTAGGTTCACGTGTGGAAGGGGGAAAAGGGATGAATGGGGTTTCAGCCCCTACAATGTGGGCGAATTTGTTGCTTTTTTTTAAGAAATGCCATAAAAAGTGCATTTTCAAATATATTTTCATCAAATTTCGTATTTAAGACTTTTAGGTAATACTACATCACATATCCAAATTTGAACGAGATCGGTCAACTATATCATATAGCTGCCATAGAAACGATCGCTCAAAAATGCGATTGGTACAAAAGGGCTAAATTGGTAACAATTGGTGCATTTTCAAAAATATTTTCATCAAATTTCGTATTTAAGACTTTTAGGTAATACTACATCACATATCCAAATTTGAACGAGATCGGCCAACTATATCATATAGCTGCCATAGAAACGATCGCTCGAAAATGTGTTGCATTGCGATTTGTACAAACGTGCTAAATTGGTAACAATTGGTGCATTTTCAAAAATATTTTCATCAAATTTTGTATTTAAGACTTGTAGGTAATACTACATCACATATCCAAATTTGAACGAGATCGGCCAACTATCAGTTTACAAATGCACCAAGTCTTAAATACGAAATTTGATGAAAATATATTTGAAAATGCACTTTTTATGGCATTTCTTAAAAAAAAGCAACAAATTCGCCCACATTGTAGGGGCTGAAACCCCATTCATCCCTTTTCCCCCTTCCACACGTGAACCTAAAATCTCTTTAGAACAGTCCATTTTATGTTTCTGCTTACCAACTTAGCTCAAAAAATGAAACTTGTCTTTATAAAACGGATGAGAAGAAAAATATTAACATATGTTAATATGTAACCAAAATAGGGGTAAAAATTTTCATTTGTAAAAAAAAGATGGAAAAAATTAAATTTTTAGTTTTCTGATTACATATATAGAAAGAGGTTGACAAATTGGCCACTGAGCCGAAGCCGCATGAAAATCGGACTTAAACCCAAAAAGTTATAGCAAAATCAAAATTGAAATATTAACATATGTTAATAGTGACAGTGTGAAGGTTAAATAAATTTGTTTAACATTTCAATGCACAATAAACACAAATTTGGCATTTGCCAAAAATATGTAAAGTCTGTAACCGTTAAAAGCTCAACACAATTAAACGAACACAAAATTTATGTAAATTGGTGAAAAGCACTAAAAACATGGCGTTGGCACTTTTTGCCAGCCGCAAACGCTCGATAAAAACTTTCTTTCAGCGCGCACCAGCGCGTTTGTCGCTTAAGTCTTTCGTTTCAGCAAGCGACACCGCACAGCGTGCGCTGCACTGCGTCTCATTCAACTTATTCTCAACTCATTTGCCTCATTCAGTGCAACATTAAAATGTGCATAAAAACCCCAACAACAACACAGTTCATTTCTTAATTTTATTTCAGTTTTATTCTTATTTCAATTTTTCCACTTTTATGGTACTTGAGGCGAGCCTTTGCGGCTTGGTTTTTGGTTTTCTGTGTTTTTGTTTTGCGTACGAAAAAAACGCATTTACCTTCCATGGCGCTGCTGATAAGAAAGACGTCAGGCCAGCGCGCGCAAAATGCACTTGGCTACAAAACAACGCCAACAACAACAACAAACAACACTAAAAGACAACGCGAGAGCAAAAAAAACAAACACACAAACACACGTGTGCTCCTTTTCGCCGATTCTTATTTCATTTATTATTATTATTCTTATTTTTTTATTTGCATTTAACTTTAGTTCGCACAGCGAGGCACTTTAAAAATGACATACGATGTGTTGCCAAAGCAATTCAATGGGGCTGCATTAAGATGTGCGTTTTCTGGTGCCGTGGCCGTGTGGCTACTACCGGCGATATTGTTGTTGTTATTATTGTAGTTGTTGTTTTGATGCTTCTTTTTTTGTGGTGAATTGAAACTCAACATTTCGTAGGCGAACTGCGGCTGCTGTGCAACTGCGGCTGTGACTGTTGTTGCCCGGAATTTTCGCTTTGCCGCTGCCGAACGCAGCAATGTGCGGCGCAAGATCGCACAAATCAGCGTAAAAAATTAATTGTCTGTTATTATCGTGGATTATTAATAATTTATTCTAAGTGTAGTCACGGGCAGCGCCCTCTGCTTTGTGCGGTTCGCATTGCTAGCGCTTCAGTGTCGCTTGTTGTTGCTGCTGGTGTGCTTGCTCTGATTGTTGTTGTTGTTGTCGTTCTTGCTGCTGATAATTATGGTAATTAATAAATTGTTTATTTTTGGTGTTTAAGTCGCCGCTGTGCTGTGACTTGTAAATGGCATTCGGTGCACTGTGGCAAAAGTTAGCAGAACAAAACCCAGTTTTCATTGAAATGCGTGCGCAAAAAAATGACTAAATGTTTAGATTCTGAAGTGTAAATTGCTTGTTGGCATTAGATAGGAATTTGAAAAATGATTGCAAGGTAAATGCATTAAAATGCGAACTTCAAACGATGGAATGTGGCAAGTTCTTGGTTGTTCTGTTGACATAATGTGAAATTTTCTATACTTTTTTAAGTGCATAATTTATTAAAATATTAGGATAGGTCAGCTTTAAAGCTTAGATTGCTTCATGGATGCGTAATGCATTTGGAATTTTATGGGTTATCGAATTAATAAACTAATAAAATATTTTGAAATTTGTTTTTAGTCCATGAAATAAACTTATGCCGATTAGCAAAAAAAAAATCAACGAATGAAACAAAAAAATTAAAATGTAGACATACTAACAAAAGGCTAAATGGCATCGCATCGAGGTCAAAGTTTAAAAAAAAGCTGGGAAATTCGACAAATTGCTCCACAGCTGGTCAGAAGTTGCTCTTAGACGATTAAAATCTATGACCGACTGGTCTAGTTTTCCTTACTGAACATTTCCTTCAAACATACTCACCCCCTATCTCCAATCCTTCATGGGGCTCCCATACAAAATGGTTGTTTTTATAAAATAAGCTTTAATTGCTCCCAGGTTGCTCCCAGATGTATCAAATGTATGACCGACAAGCATTTATTTTCCCTTCTAAATGTTTCTTTCAAACATATCTACCCGTTATCTCCAAGTCTTGAGGGAGCTGCCATACAAAACTGGCCATTTTCTATGCAATTGGCTTCCCACTTGTAAATGTATTAGTTAAGTAAGTGAGAAGTCATCGTATCTCAAAAATTACTGAACCGATTTGAATAATTTATTCAGCAATCGGCAACATTCTTGAGTAAAAAAAATACAAAATTAATTAAGGTCCAGAAATTCACCACCAGAGGGCGTCTCCCATACGATCGGATTTGTGAGGTTGTCAACTCTTGGGTTTCGACAAAGCAAAAATCAAAACGTATTGTCGAAACCCCATTAACCTCCCCATTTTGAATATAATTGCAATCGTAATTGAGTGTTAAAAAGAAATGATTCTATTTTTGTGAGAAAATGTGAATTTTTTATTCAACCCACCCTAGCCCCAAATTTTTTTGGCTCATGCACTTTTTCACCAAACCGCATAAAATGAGAAATGAAATGTTGCGGAGCATCGAGGACCGATTATTAAGAATCTCCATACAACACTTAATCCAGTGTAATGTATATATATATATCATATTTATTATTTTGGATATAACTTTTCGGAAACAATCAGCCAATGTGAAATTTAAGTTGACTATGAGTTGGAATTTATTATTATTTTAATAATACTAATTACAATTAATTCAATAACTTTGAGTGAGGTTAATGTAATTTACACATTCGTTTTATTTACTATTTTTATTTAAAAAGACATATTCAACAGATCTCTTGTCTTCGTTACTGGTTTATCTTTTTTTGTTTATTTAAGTAATTTTATGATTATTTAATTATTATTTTTATTGATAAATTTTATTTATATTTTATTTTTATTTACATTAAAAAAATGCATAAAAAAATTAAATGATAATTCTTCAACCGCCCCCAACTCAAACCTAATTACTCATAGCACTCAATGTCTTTCCCACCACTGAAAATGCATTACGCATTTATGACATAGGAAACATATATCAAAGTGTGTATGGCATGGATCTAAAACAAAAACTACAACAAAAAGCATTTGTGAGTAATACGCGCGTCCTTTGTCAACCTCAATCAACATTCTAAAAGTCAGTCGCAATGGCAACGACCACAAAAAGCACCAATTTCGCAACACGGGAGTTCAAGGTCCATCAAACGCCAGCAACGCGCGTTGACAATATTGAGTGCGGCGCAACAGCAGCACAGGTTGCCGCCACACTCGAGTCGTCGAACGCGTCGGCCGCATTATCGGCACTTTAAAAGTGACATTTAAAAAGCACAAGAAACACATTTTTCACTTGTTTTGAATGCCTGCCATGCGAAATATGCGCCCAAACTTGATCACATGATTTAAACACACATTGCGGGCATTTTGCGCCATGCACACACGCACTCACGCAAACACACAAACGCACGCACACGCACAATGTGCACAGCAACGCAGTGAAGCGCTGCGGTGGCGAATGAGAAAATAAAAATGCCAAGAAGTAAATTCGTTTCGATCGGTGTCGAACGACCTACTTGTGCCCTGCATCTAGAATAAAGAATTCATTAATGATTCCTAACAAGATTCTCATATTTTTTCAATAAATTCAATCGTATATATTTACTTATGTTTGTATATTTCTTTGTTTTACGAAGGAACCGAATGGGTTAATGTAGCCACTAGTGGGTTAAGGGAGTGTGCCACAACCATTTGCAGTTCTAAACATCGACGAACTAAGAACTGAATTTGGTTTGTAGTACAAATTGACTTACTTCGTTCACTACGACTATATGGCAACCCTGTAACTGTAACTGTAATAGCTGTAACACCAATGATTATCTGTGCTGAATTTCATGTCAATATCTTTCTTTCTTCAATTAATTCAATTCCAGGGAAGAAGCCTTTAGTCAGACGACAGTTCGACAGACGGATGAAGAAAAATCATTCTCAACACCGATTCTTCAGGTTATCCTTATACTATACACTCCGGGCCACCAGAATAGGTTCACATTTTTTTCTCGAGGAAAATGAGTAGTGTTCTTACAAAACACCGTTTTACCTCATTTATTGGTATCAAGATGTTCAAGGCATCTATTGTGAACCTACATGTCCAAAACACAATTTGACATTTATTTCATTTTTCTTTTTTGGCCCAATTTTGTAAAGTGAACCCCAAAACTGAGTACATTTTAGTGGGCCACCAGAATAGGTTCACTCTGAAAATTAAGATTGAAACAGTGGTAAATGCAAATAATATGGACTGTTTGGTAAACAACACTTAAATTTATTGGTTTTAACAGCGAGTATGGCCACCTTTATTTAGTATGGCTTCAAAAGTTCGCGTCAACATTGACTCGTATAAAGACTTAATTAAATCTAGAGAAATAGTCTCCCACGCTGCTTCAATGGCACCAATAAGTTCATCGTTGTTGTCGAACTGGCGTCCGAAGGCATAGACCTTCCTCACCAACCATCCCCAAACGTTTTCAATGATATTAAAATCAGCAAAATAGGGGGCCCGCTCCAGCTGATCAAAGTTTTGCTGCATCAACCACTGCTTCACGACCCGTAAAGTATGGATGGGTGCATTGTCCTGCTGGAATATCCACTTAATAGGACCAAACAAGACAGACAATTGTGGAAAAACTCTCTCAAGCCGTTCCGTAGTAGGAAATCGCTCCCCATACCATAATTCCACCTTCTCAAACGTGGTGGCGTGTTAAAAAGCGTTCATTTTTTCTAAGGTCATGGAAATACAAATTGTATTCATCGGGTCCATCAAGATTAAACCGTTTTTCGCCCGAAAACTCGACGTACTTCCATTTGTCGTTCCATGCCATATGATTTCTGCGAAATTCCAAACGGTTTTCTTGGCGCTGAGCAGTTAGCGGTGGTTCTTTTTGCAGTTTTTTTCTTTTTAGGTTGGGGACATTCCGAATGACACGTTTGATAGTAGAATAGCTTGCAGAAGTCCAGTTTTAGCCTTGATTTTGGCAACTGAGTCAGCGGAATTTGAAGCACATCGCAGTATGGCACGCTTGTCTGCAGACGTTGTCACCGAATGCGTGCAGCCTTTCATGTTTTTTCCATTAGTGATTTTATTTCGCAAATAATTGCTCACCAAATTTTGACTTCTGTTTATTTTAAACGCTATTTTATGCAAAGAATAATTTTCGCTTTCAAGCACTTTAATTTGAGCGATTTCTTCGGAAGTTAGAGCTTTTCCGTGGCCCATTTTCATACAAACGTTAAGAAAAACATTTAATGGAATGATCAAATTTAGTTTTGCTCCCAAAAGTCCCGTTATTCGCCAAAAAAGCAGCGATTTTGAATGTGAACCTATTCTGGTGGCCCACTAAAATGTACTCAGTTTTGGGGTTCACTTTACAAAAGTGGGCTAAAAACAAAAAATGAAATAAATGTCAAATTGTGTTTTGGACATGTAGGTTCACAATAGATGCCTTGAACATCTTGATACCAATAAATGAGGTAAAACGGTGTTTTGTAAGAACACTACTCATTTTCCTCTAGAAAAAAATGTGAACCTATTCTGGTGGCCCGGAGTGTATATACACATATGTGTATGTATATACTTAGTCCCTTTTCTTAACGTTACAAACTACCGATCGACGAGCCAATACCGCAACACTCCAGTTCAGGGTATAACAACAAAAAACAAGCCAACAACTGAAACGAATCGCTGAATTGCCAAGGAAATAAAATTCAGCGAAATAAAATGAAGCAGTTCCGACAGTTTCCGACAGCTCGCCGGCCAATGCCAATTCATGGCATTTAATGTCTGAGACGGCGGCTCGCACCAAATGGTCGCAAACGTTGCGCTGATTGTGCGCTGCGTATGCGCGCAAGCGTACAGCAACAATAACAACCACAGCAACTCCTTCGACATTTGCGAGTTCGGTTCGTCAACGATCAGCTACACTGACGTGCTTCTTTTTGTTGTTGTTGCTGCTGCTGTTTTCCTTAGTGCCATTGTCGGTTTTGTTGTTGTTATTGTCGCGACTGACTGCATTTTGCACTTGTTGTCGTTGTTGTTGCTGCTCGTACTGCTACCACCACCATTCTTGTTGTTGTTGTTGTTACTGCCGCACAGTGCTCCCAACAATGACAAATTCCTCGAAGTTGTTACCATATAAATTTCTGCATTTTTGCTCCACCGTTCGGGGTTTTTGGTGGGTCCGTCTTCTGCAGCCATCGGTGAGCATTTTTGTCAACTCACTGCTGCCGTTGCTGCAGCATTTTCCCTTTTTGTTGTTGCCGTTCCTGTTACTGTTGCCGGTGTCGTTTTCGTTGCTGTCGCTGTCGTTGTCGTTGTTCGTGTCCGTGTCGCTGTTGACTGCATTGTTGACTTTGGTGCCGGCACTCACTTTGCGCAGGCATCGTTGCTCTTGTTCTTGTTGCTGTCGTTGCCGGTGTTGACAATGACGCTGGCATTGCACGGTAGCCGCTTTGCCGGTTGTTCAGTTATTTGATTTGTTGGTAATTAGGCATATTACATATGTTAAGACATTTTAAAGGTGCCTTTCGCATCTCTCGACTTGCTGCTCTTTCACTTTCTTTGTCTTTGTCAGTCGCTTGTTTTGCAGTTCATCGCTGATGCGGCGTTTGTCTTTCTGTTGGTTGTCGTTGCTGATGGTTTGCAATTAAGTCACTCAAGAATTTTCTGGAGCAGTGTGTTGTTGTTGTTGTTGTGGTTTTTTAGGAAAGGAACAAATGATGACAACGTTTGATTGTTCGTGACATTGTTTTTTTCAGTTGCAATTAAACTGCACAGTGGTGCTAGCAGTCAAAATATGTATGTAACTTCTAAGCAAATACTGAAACAAAATTGATGTGGTTGTACAGGGATTTCTGTAGACAAGGAGACAGTAAGTAGTTTGAAAGTAAGTAAGCTAAAAAACTATATATATGTTATATCTTAAAAAGTTCAAAATATTATGCAAGAGAATACTTTACTTTCAATGAAACTGAGTCATATCCTTCAAATGAAGGGAATCACCATGGACTCAACAAGGTCTGCGAGTGGAAGTGATGTGATATGATACGATGTGATCTGGTGAGATGTGATGTGATATGATTTAACCTGATATTTTTCAACGTGATGTGATGTGATGTGATGTGATGTGATCTGATGTGATGTGATGTGATGTGATGTGATGTGGTGTGATGTGATGTGATGTGATGTGATGTGATGTGATGTGATGTGATGTGATGTGATGTGATGTGATGTGATGTGATGTGATGTGATGTGATGTGATGTGATGTGATGTGATGTGATGTGATGTGATGTGATGTGATGTGATGTGATGTGATGTGATGTGATGTGATTTGATGTGATGTGATGTTATGTGATTTAACCTGATATGATTTAACGTGATGTGATGTGATGTGATGTGATGTGATGTGATGTGATGTGATGTGATGTGATGTGATGTGATGTGATATGATGTGATATGATGTGATGTGATGTGATGTGATGTGATGTGATGTGATGTGATGTGATGTGATGTGATGTGATGTGATGTGATGTGATGTGATGTTATGTGATGTGATGTGATGTGATGTGATGTGATGTGATGTGATGTGATGTGATGTGATGTGATGTGATGTGATGTGATGTGATGTGATGTGATGTGATGTGATGTGATGTGATGTGATGTGATGTGATGTGATGTGATGTGATGTGATGTGATGTGATGTGATGTGATGTGATGTGATGTGATGTGATGTGATGTGATGTGATGTGATGTGATGTGATGTGATGTCATGTCATGTCATGTCATGTCATGTCATGTGATCTGATGTGATGTGATGTGATGTGATTTAACCAGATATGATTTAACGTGATGTGATGTGATGTGATGTGATGTGATGTGATGTGATGTGATGTGATGTGATGTGATGTGATGTGATATGATGTGATGTGATGTGATGTGATGTGATGTGATGTGATCTGATGGCATGCGATGTGATCTGATGTAATGCAATGTGATGTGATGCGATGTGAGGTGATTTAACGTGATGTGATGTGATGGACTCTTTTGCATTGAGCTGCAGCGATCAAATAGCATCAAACTTCTCGACATGAAAAGAGACCTAACTGTATTTTGGCAACAGTTAACAATAACAAAATATACTGAGCTTTTGCTTATTGGTAGATAGATGCATTGTGCAACGTATTAACACATTAACCCGAAAATTACAAATTTTGAGTTGTGTCACTTTTGAAGTGGGTGTGCGATATGTGTCCCAATATGGGTTTTCGTGTCTCAGTAAAAGTTTAACTGTGACGTAATATATGAAACATTTGCGTCATATAAATTGTTTCTATGTTATATTCCGGCTGTGTGAAATTGTTTAAATTTCCACGATATCGAATACTATGTATGCAAAAACCTTTGGTTCGACGAACATCTTTTACGACGAGAAGGGCATCTCGGGGCGCTTTGAGCTGCTTGTCGAACTTCGACCAAAGCCAAATACCAATGACAAATCACAAAAGTCGAAGAGAAGAGAATAGCAGAATTTTCTTAACTCATTGATATGCATAGATTTTCAATCTTATTGTATTGGTTTGCTTAGTTCAAAGCATAAACATAAAAACAAATCAAAAACTTGTGCCCAAAAATATATGAAATGAACTTATCCGATTTCATAAATAGTAAAACTAATAAAGCGTAAATAAATTGCCGACCACACAGAGCGCGCCACACACCGATTTATCACTAACTAGGAATTACGAAATACAGACATTTCAATTTGGACCAACACCTTACGGCCAACACCGCAGTTCGGTCGGTAGCTGCGGTGTCGACGGTCTTCTTCGATTTCTTTTCAGCGCAACGTTTTCGCTCTCACTCGCACTCGCATGCGGACATGAATTTGGTATTTTATTTAAACTGTAAATAAAGCAACAATAAATTAGCATGTGAATGGCAGAAGTGTCGTGTTGGTCGGTTGACTAAGTGCTTGCCGGCGGATTGGGCCAGCTGAAAGTTGCCACTTTGAATTGAAATCGGAAATTTGTTGAATAAAGAAGCGTAACCTTATACAAACGACTAAAATACATGACAGCAACAACAAAAACAACGATGACCATTTCACACACACACACACACAACAGCAAACGACATCATTATGGCGCAACAGCCACCCCAACGTTCATCGTCTGCCGACTGCCAACAGCAACAACATTTGCCATGTCTGGTGTCGCTGGCTGCACGTCTATTGAGCAGTTCGCTGCAGTTGATTGCTGCTCGTATGCGCCGGTGTCAATTGTTGCAATCAACACGCGTCAAATGCTGTCTGACTGCCGTTTGCCGTCTGGCGCTGCTCGAGCTCGAGTCTGACTGCAACTGTCAGCGACGACAGTGCCGCCACACCCAAGCACGGACCACACGCCGCTGTAGTGCATTGTCTGTCGTTGGCATAAAATCTCACTGCGGTGGGAATCGAAATTGCATTGCAAATGAGAAAAGCTTTGAAAGTGGAAAATGCTTTCAATAAAAATCCAAACACGCATTGTTGCCGAGTTGTGGCATTTTTCAATTATTTTTGTAGATTTTCGAATGCATTTTATTGACACTATTCAGCTACTAGACACATTTTTTCATTTGACTACTATTAACCTCACTTTTAGCATGTAACCTAAATAGTCAAAGGTGACCACAGTTATGCGACTTAATGGTTCAAATTAAATTTGATGGGTCTAATAGAGCTGCGTGCAGTGCGTAGTAAAACTTAGATCTGAGTCGTAAAAAGGCTGATGTATCCACTCCACTAAGAAAAAACCACACTCTGAGGACATTCTCAACACAAAATTACACGCACAGTGGATTTTAGTCGCTAGAAATCCGGTACACCGAGGAACTGGTGTTCCGGTATCTTTCGAATAGTATCAATTCCGTCAGAAAACAAACAAAAAAAAACACTGCGACTAAGAACCATGATTGTGGGTACTGGACGCCAAAGCTTACAGGATGTTATCACATAAAGGGTACATCCGACTTGAAGTTTGGTTGAAATGGCTGTCGTAAAACATAAATCGTCAAAGAAACGCTTAGACTCCAAGGATTTGCAATGTGTTTGAAAAGTCTTTGGACGAACACTTTCACACTTTCTATTTACTTAGAATTTGGCAACATCTCCCGACAAACCTGGCCAACTTTCAACCGGACACGGACAAATCGGCTGCTCCACCTACATAAGTCGTCACTCGATAAGCACAACGGTTTCGGTGAAAGACTGGGTCTGCAATCCAACGACTTATGCCGAGGGTGCGGCTCTAAGGAGGAGGACGAGACCGTTCTCCACCTGCTGTGTCAATGTCCTTTTTTAGCCAGAAGAACATTTATATTCCTTGGCTCAGCTTTTTTCAATAGCCTAACTGGACTATCTCCTCTGAGCCTATGTCCCTAATGTTCATATTAATATTCATCACGGAATCTATATGGTTCCAGACGCGATAAGGAGGAGTCGCACCATCCACTGTGGTATCACAATAAGCCAAAAGTTGTTCTTAAGTGAGCTATTTACATTGAAGGCTGCCACTCCAACCTAACTTAACCTACAACTTGCTAAAACTCAAATATTAAATGATTTGTATTCTGTCACATTATGCAAAAGGAGGAACTTTTGGCCAAAATCGATCCATTACAGAGTAGATTACTCTCAGTGTCCTTTCCATTCGACTGCCACCTAAAACACAATTGTAAAGATTCGACTTATTGGGCCTCGAGTTCGAGGTCTTTTTGGGCCAGAGGTCGGCACAGCATAGCTCAACTCAGCTGGATGCCTGGATGCATAAGTGTGCTAACCACCGATTTAGACTGACGCTTTTGCTTTATGGGATCACTAGCAGAGCCCCAATAAATCGAGTTTCTCCATACAATACTTTGCCCCGTGTTTTGCCGCTTTAGACCCCCGAATTTCAAAAAATCCCATCTTAGGGAAAGTTTCAAATTTCATGTTTGTTGCTTTATGGGTTTGGGCTGAGTGGTGATGAATCAGTCAGTCAATCATATATATATTTAAGTTGTATGGACGGTGCTATGCTTCTTTAATGCAAAACCCAATCCATTCCTCCAGTCGAAGGATGTGATCTAGTTTCATTAATAAAAGTGCATGCAGACCAGCACTAATTAAAAGAATAGAAGAAAGATAATTGTGCCAGAACGGTCTTTAATGCTGTGCTTTCTTTTGCCATTTAACATAATTGTGCATAGTAAAACGTAACACGCCTTGTTCTTCAAGCGTGTAATAAAGAAAAGAGGGACAATCTCTCTTACATTTCTTACAACATTTAAAGCTCTGGATGACTTAGAAAACGTGTCTAATAATACTAAACTAACTAATATTAAATTAAAAATTTATACATACATATATTGTTTGAAGCCCACAATGCTGCTATGAAATTCAAATACCAAACAGTGCGTATTTGAGAAGAAAATTTACAAGTCTTGAAAGTATTCGATGCCAATCGGAGCCATGCTTCAGTGCACAACATTGAAATTTGAAACCCCACACGTTGGCTTTAACCACAAATATTTAACCCAATAATTACCAATGAGGGTTCATTTGTAACGGAACTAACTGTTATTATTGTTGCATCATTGTCAACGATGAGTATCGCATTGCAAGCACCAGCAGCTGTCCACCGCAATTGCTATGTAAAGAAAAAAGTCAAAGAGTGCAAGAGTCATTCAAGCACAAATAAAACTCAGTGAGCAATTCATGAATTGTAAGCAGTGGTAAATAAATGCTGTGATGAGTGATCTGATGGCAATGCTCTTTCAGTGAATGGTGAAAGCATTAAGTATGCAAAATCATATGAAATACAATTAACAAATAAAACAAAAGACTACATTCACTTGTTTTGAATGGAATCTAACCTAACTAAAACGGAATTCTGAACGCAAAACATAAAAACCAAATGTTGACTTTTTGCCTGTCAAACCAATCGCAGTTTGGATTTGAAAGAAATAATTTAAAAAATTCGCAGCTTACTGACAAGTTCGTCTACTCCACGCATGACTGCCGCATTCTGCAACTATTCAATTTGCAAAATTTTCAAAATTAGCAAACGCAGTAACGGCGCAGTCAAACAATGTTTGCGTTAAGCTACAACAACAACAACCAAATTGCGAATGCGAATATATCCATCAGCAAGTCAAAGCGGTCTGTATGCGCTCATTTGCTGATTAATGTACAAATATGTGCGCGACGCATTAGGCGATTGGCGCAAGGTTTGTTGGCCGCGTGGCAGAGCGTTGCACAAACGAAACGTTCCTCTGCTCTCGCTACATAAATTTTCATTTAATTTTTGACTTTAACACGTTCAACACACTCAAACACCAACATTAACAATAGCAAAAATCACCAAGAGAAACGTACACGCACACAGATAGGAAACAACAAAGCGCAGCGCAACAACAAACCTGCATACAAATTGTTGAATGCCCATCCTGCGGCCGCTTGTTGCAATCTTGTTGCAATGTTGTGTACACAAATGCGACAGATTTAGACATTAAGCACGTTAAGTGTCCCCTGGGAATGTTGCCGCTGCTGTTGCTGTTGCTACACTTGCCATTGTTGTTATAATATGTCAGTTTTTGTTGTTGTTGTTGCTTCATGCATGCTATTCTTATTGCCATTGTTTGCATTGTTGTAGTTGCTGATTGCTGTGCAGTGTTAATGCCTAATGGCTTTTGTTGTTGTTGTTGTTGTTGTTGTTGTTGTTATTGTTGTTGCTGCTGATCTGGCAAATGAGCCGTCGCAACAACGAAAGCCTTAATGGCAGTGCATACAAGACAAAAGACTTGAATGACGAACGTGCACACCGCACCCACTCGCGCATAATTTTTACACTCTTGGCGTTTTCTATTGGCAAATATCCTATATGTATTAACTGTTGACTGCAATTTGTTAACATGTATTAAAAAACACATAGTTGTTTTTTTTTAACGAGGAGGGAAGCATCGAAAGCCTAAGGTCAGTGCTTGGGACTTTAAACCGCTAAAACCTCCTCTCGTCCGGACTGTTTGCCATCCTGGGACCACCGCGAGGTATTTCGTCTATTAACTATGTGCGTGTGTGTGTGTATGTGTGTAAGTAAAGGTGGATGCATTGCTGGCAAATTGCTTCTAATATTTTAATTTCTCAGCAGCGAATGTAATTGAAAGTTCTTAAAGTTATATACAAATAAATGATCAACAATGTAAGTAAATACTACGAGGAAAATTACAAAAATGTTCCACTATATACAGGGTACAAAACGCACGCTGTTTATATTCATTGTCTCCGTGTCGTATAACACAGCTAACCTATCTGGAGGCTAGAAATGGGCTCATTACTTCTGTTCCCAAAGCGTGCTGGCATAATTATCCAACAGCAATTCATGCCAATACCAGAGGAAGGATATAGTTAGGGCCATAGTAGGTCTGGGGTGATCATTTCAGCAACTATTCATTAGCACATAGTCAACCATTACATTAGCAGATAAAACTTATATAAGCAGAGAATATATATATATGCGAGAATGTATGAGTAGTGTGGTGTAAGAGTATCTTAAAAGCATGTCATGCAAGACGATCATGCATTAGTGATATTCACAAGCAGCAGCGGATTCAGAAAAATATTTGAGGGGGCGCACAGTGTCGCGATCCCATATAAGGCGTGGCCAAAAATACTTACCGTTGTCCTATTTCGATGAAACTTGGTGAGATTATTTTTGTGGTGGAAATTAAGAAATTTACAAAAAATCATTAAAATTGGACCACTGCCACGCCCACCTCCCATACGAAGGGAACTGTAATATTGAAATAACTTTCTTAATATTAGTGATAGAATTATGAATTTTTATATTTGAGCAATGAGATAAAAGCTCACTCTAAAAATGGGCGGTTTGCTACGCCCACTTAAAAAAATATTCGTATTTTAATACAACTAAAACTTTATTTTTAGAAGGCTGTTTGCGATACTCGTTTTACGAAGTAATTTTAACTGGTAAACTTTCTAAAACCTTAAAGTGGGCGTGGCAGTTGCAGCATATATATAAAGTGGCCAAAACTTTTCCTTTATGAATTTTTGTTTATTTTTTTTCAGTTTGTGATACCATACCATAAATGTTTAGATTTTTAAATTGGGCGTGGCATTCTGCCTACTTTTGATGATACAAACAATGTGCCAAACTTGTCCTTTATACAGCTCATCATTTCAGCAGCTGCTTTGCCGCTACTTTCATTGAACGTCGGAAGCCATACTTCGAAAAATCACAATTTTTGACTATATGTGCCACTGCCAACTAAATGTTTAGGTGGGGACGCAAACTTTGTTTTTGTTCATGATTAACATCAACCCCCGTCTTATCTTTAAGTAAATTTATAAGAAAATCAAGTTTTAATGACCGCTTTCTGGATTCAGCCTTACGCCACATTTCGAACAAATCACGTATTTTTAGTGGAGGCGTCATTAGAAAAATGCAAATAACAACAAAAAGGGAATTAAAGGCAGAAAATTACTTCGGATTATGTTAACACATACTTTTCTGAGTAATTTAGGGTTGGAGCTAAAAAGTGTTTTTTGACGTTTTTTAAACTTTTTTCCAACAAACTTTTGGTTCTTTGTTAGAAGCAAACCGAAAAACGTAAAAAAAAAGCACAAACCAAAAAATAGTACTGCCATACAGGAAAAATTCCAAAGCTTTATTCAATATATAACATGACTATATTAGTATATTAATTATATTTTTATTTGATTTTTCATTCAGCATAAAGAATTACCCACAAACTTGGAACGAATGCGTACTTTTTAACATCAACTTTGAAACTAAGTACATAAAAATGGAACGGAGTAGGATATTGAAGATCGGATAATGGATTTTTCGCAGTTGAGATATTATCTATCGATTGTTTTATTCATTTCAATCATTTTGTAACATTGCTTTTTACCATTTTTGGCCACACTCGCGACACTGTGGGTCGGTTCAAGAAGTAATTCTTTAATATTCATAAATGCCAAAAATTCCTTTTAATTTGTATATAGTTTTAAAGTCGACCCTTATATTTCGGGGGTTTCAATCCCCAAAACCCCCTGAGCCCGTCACTTTCAACAGGAGAATTATGCGAGTTTGTAATGCAAAATTGCTACTTACTCTCCCTTAAGAATGATACGTAAAAGTGTAAGTAAAAGTGTCGAAACAAAAGTCCTCTGCAAGAAAATCATTCAATAATGTAATACAAGTTTGTCAAGCACAAGTGACACGCAAAAATGTTCAATTCAAAAGTGTTATACAAGAGTGTCATGCAAAAATGTCAAAAAAGATTCGCAAAGAAGAATGTAATTTAAAAGTGCCACTTAAGTGATTTTTTTCAAGTGTTTAATGAAAGAACGTCTAGCTAGAATTTTATGTAAGAGAGTCAGGCAAAAGGTAATACTTATGCCCTCCATACCAGTTGCGCACACAGGGCACGGGCGTTTTAAGGGTTCAAACCTCCCCCAAACACAAAAATTTGATGGTACAAATTATGGTTTCAAATGCAATTCAGCTTAAATGTTGTGCGCAATTTCCGTCCCTCCCCGCCCTCCGAATTGAAATGTGTGCACCACTGCTCCACATTATAATTTTTTGCTCAAATTTCGATCACCTTGAGCAAGCATTGTAATATATCTTTATACCTACACGTTTTTCTTCAACTTTCAACTAAAACTGCATTGCAAATGCTTCTCTGCCAATCGAATTTAACCCTTTCGCTACAGGGTTTTACTGGGGAAAGATACAATTTTAAATTTTACGTCTTAAACTTCCATACCAACATTCCATAAAAAAAATTTTAATTTTTATACTCGGACCCTGTATTTAAGGGTGTTTTTCTATAAGAACAACCACATCGTTGTGGCTATAATAATTACGAAAACATTAAATTTTGTACGCATAACGAAAATTTGAATATTTTTTCATTCATTTCAGCCAAAATTAAAAAATTAATGTATCTAAATTGAAAGAAAACGTCAAATCAAAAATGTTCTTTAATTTTTGCTGCTTCTTCTTCCTCTACTATGTCAAGATATACTATTAAAAAAACCTGTATATTTCTCTTCTTTAAACTTTAATACTCAGTTTATTAATTTCGTATTTTTCCTAAAACTTCAAGCTATTCTAAAGACCAACAAAAAAATGTATTCTTGCAACCATAGCATGTTGCCATATGGCAACAAAATAGCGAAAGCGTTAATTTCAACGCCTTCATCACCGCGAGTCAACAGCGCCAGCGCCAAGCCAACCCTAACCACATGTCAAATTGCAGTTGTTAAGTGCGCTTTTTCGCACTCAATTTGCGCGACTCTAAAGTGCCGCTAATAATCAACATTTCAAATATATGTACAACAACAACGACAGCAACAAAATCGCAACAGGGCAAAATCGAGCGCAATAAAAGTTTATATGAGCCGCAATTTGGCGATTAACTGCAGCCATTTGTATTTGTTTGTATGCGGCGGCGTGTGTCGGTTTACACACATTTAAAATTGCTACATGTGGTCAACAAGCAGTGCGGCCGATAAGTTGCCAATTACATTTGTGCCGCCACTTTGGGCGGCCAAACAACGACAGCACGGCTGGTCACTCCAGCACAGCGGCAAAAAAATAATG
This sequence comes from Melieria omissa, assembly GCA_963971225.1. Classification (NCBI taxonomy): domain Eukaryota; kingdom Metazoa; phylum Arthropoda; class Insecta; order Diptera; family Ulidiidae; genus Melieria; species Melieria omissa. The sequence goes on from OZ020269.1 coordinate 10,695,514, forward strand.
CAAAAAATATTGGAAAATAAAAATGCAAAAAGGCAAATTAAAATAATGCCGACCGCGAGTATTTTTTATTAAAAACAAATTTGCACAAATTTAACAGCGGGCACACATTTGCACAACAACGGGGGTGGTGGGGGGCGCGGCCATGGGTTCGTGAACCGTTTGCGCCACCGCGCATAAAGCAGTTGTGTGCGTGTGTGTGTGTGTGCGAGTGTGTGAGCGACGCATGCAACTGCAATAATTTTCAACAGCAGCACAGCAGCCGCTCAGTGGTGGTGGTTGGTGTTGTTGTAATGGAATTATTAGTCGCCTGGCAGCGCATGCGGCGTTTGTGCCTAATCTAGATATTTTGTTGAATTATTATTTGCGACCACATGCTGCAAGCGGCACATGCGCATGCGCACGCCACACTACGCCTACCGCGGCCGATTCGTCGCAGAGCGTACCAGCTGCCGAACAGCGACTGCTGTCCAATTTCAATATGCAATTTTCTCATAAATTTCATTTAAGTAGCCACAATTTAGCGCCATTTTCTAATAAGACTTGCCATTAATTTTGCAATTATTTGTGTGCAGTGTGCAATCAAAATGCATACAATTCTGCTATGGACAAAAACAAAAGGCAGCACTTTTTATATGACACTTGGAAAAAAAATCCTGGGAATTGGTTGTTTGAAGTAATTTTATGTAACCCTTCGATAGTCCATTTAAAGTTTCTTAATTTATTATTTTAATGCATGTATGAAAATGCCACAAATTAAGTTACAAACTATTTCGATGCCATAGATGTGCGCATTCAAAAGACTCAGGAAACGAACTTGTGAAGTCCTTAACCCATTACATTATATTAATGGGTTAAGGATATTAAATTTACATATGTTGGTAAGGAGTGCTTAGAGTAGTTACAAACAAAAATTCAGGTATCTACCTGATATAGCAACTGAGATATAGAGGGGGTGAAATTTCACCCATCCGGCACCAGGTGTTCCGAAATACCCATATATTGCAAGAAGCTTGGTTGACTTCTTATTACCACTTGAAAATTGCCGCTAGAGTCAATTATTTTTATTTTTACTTTTATTTAATTATGACAAGGACACAATTATTATCTTACTATATATACTATATATATAGGGTGTTTTTTTAAAAGGTATAGAACTTCGAATTGAAATAAACCACAAGAAAATCGTTTTAATGTCCATCAATTTGGCGTTATTGGAAGGACATTTTATGCCATTAATGTTTAAATATGATTTCGGGCATGTGGCCGCCGCGGCTGGCTCGAATAAAGCCAATTCTACAGGTCCAATTTTCAGTTGATGGACAAAGCTCCAATTGCTGTGCACGGTGGCGAATCGATTCATTCGGGTCCTCTTCAACATTTTGCTCTACAGCGGCAATTGTTTCTTCGGTGCGCACTGTTCGGCGTCTCTGCGGATGCGTATTATCACATAGAGTAAACGTAGTGCGAAAACGACCCATGGTTAACCGAATTAATTGCTCTGATGGACCATAAAATTGACGGAGCTTGCGGTAAACTTCGCGAACTGAACCATTATTTTCGAAATAAATTTGCACGATTTGCAAGCGTTGTTCTTTTGTCCACCTGTTCATGATGAAATGGCAAACCAAACTGAACATAAATGACATTAGAGTTGCCAGATTTGACCACAAAATGCCAGTTTTATCTCTATTCGAAAAACAAACCTCTAAAAACAACACCCTATACAAGTGTTATCTATACTACTGGCAAAAGAAAATTGGTATGGCAATATCGGCGCATGAAATTGGCACCAAAATAAATGACATTCGGCTTTCTATTCTATGTTTTGCACGTAAAATTATAAATGAAAGTGATAATTTACAAAAAAACAATGAAAATGATTCGTAAACGTGGAATTTTGAGTACCCTCGAAATAAATTACATAATTGAGGAAGAATAGAGTGAGCACGAAGACAGGGCAAGTCTAGGCAGAGCAGACGATATAGACGATGACTGGACCGACGACAAACACATAGACAATGGCAAACATGTGATCAACGACACTGATCAGAATTTACCATCTGAGGTAGCCGGAGTAATGGAAGTGGAGTTTAGTTATAATGATAATAATCCGGTTGCGACGAGTTTAGAATTCAGATTGTCAGTATTCTAACGAACTATATTCATCATGACGCAATACATTGAGCTAAAAGATATGACCATACGCAATCTAAGCACATTTTCATTGAACAACCAGATCCCATTTTTACATACAACCAACGATTGGGTGGAGTTGACTTAGTAAATAATGGCATTGCGAACTACAGAACCCGGGTTTGTGGAAAAAAATGGTACTGGCATTTAGTGTATTAGATGCGGCAATGGTAAACGCCTGGAAATCGCACTGCTTGTTTCAAAATTTAATAAAAGCAATCCGATGGCGCAATTCGAGTTTCGAGTGATGTTGTTGAGAGTTGGTTGCCCCAAATTAAACGGAACGTACATTCCAAGAGATCAAGTGAAATCAAGTCAAAAACGAGTTCGCGGCCACTTACCACAACGAAGAGACAAATACCGTCGTTGCAAGCATTGCCAAGGAATAACCTTCTTTGCATGCATGAAGTATGACGTGTGCCTGCATCCAAAAAACTGTTTCGAAAAATATTATAATGGTGAAAAGCCGACCAAACGAACAACACATTGATTTTATTGATATTAAAACTATTACAATATTAAGGCAGGTTCTCACCTTGTGGGACTTTTTTTGCCTTATCGTGTAGATATATGTTTCAAAAATGTGCTCCAGAAATTTCAGATCAAAATCTGAAAAATTACAAAAGTTACAGGCCGTTACATAGAGCAGTGTCGAGCACCGGCCGAGCGCACTTTAAACTTTAAACGCGTTTTTCTGAGAACCACATTTTCGGATCTAACGGAAGTGATTGAAGGCGCTGGAATGAACCAATCGTTTAATGTTCCTTAGGGTTTTTTCTAATAAACGAACTACGATCAGCCAAAAATATTGAAAATTGTTTATTTAAAAAAATAATAAGTGAACAAAAAAATGCGAAAATCGTAATTTTTTTTTAAAACCTCATAACTTTTGTAATTTTGATTTTTTTTGTTCATGATCATAGTTCATTCAATAGATAATACGGTACACATTAAGAATGTGTTCGATTTTTGTGTTTCAGATCACGGGTTTTAACGGAATCACTTCCGGTAGCGGGACACCTCCTCAGCGTTGTATCTTTAACCGTTTTCTCCAAAAAATTCCTAAAAAAAGTGCACTTTTTCGGATCCACAAGGTGAGAACATGCCTTAAAAACTCTTTTTCTATGATAAGTACTAAAATAATAACGCGCAATTTTCGAAACTTCGGTACACCTGGTGCCGGACGGGTGAAATTTCACCCCTTTCTGGGTCATTCATTACACACAGGTAGATAGTACAAGCAATTCCAACAATTCACAGAAGATAGGCAGTTCAATGAACTACATACTCCAGAAAAAAACTGCTGGAATTCCCTATATTTACTATAATGGGGCGGGTATTTAACAAGGGGGCGTGGCACCGCCCATACAATTCATTTCTTGTATATGGAATAGCTGCGGCATTGTAAGTCGCACAGCATTAAACTTTAGTGTATCGTCGCCCCATAGATGTGTTATTCTACTGTTAGAATTTTATGGGCGTTGGACAAGGGGCGTGGCACATTTGTTTAACCCAAACTATTCGCATAATTGTGTAACTGTTACTCGCACATCAATGAAACTTAGTACGAATTTACCATTTATTCATATCTTTCCACAGAGGGAATGGGGGGCGGGTATTTACCAAGGGGGCGTGGCACCGCACATACAACTTAAATCTTTTATATGGAATAGCTTCGGAATTGTAAGCCCCACAGTATTGAAATTAAATATGCCATAGAAGTGTCATGCTACTGTTAAAATTGTATGGGCGTTGAACAAGGGGCGTGGCAAATCTTTTATGCAGCAGAACTGTAAGTCGTACATCAATGAAACTTGGTATGAACCTACCATTGAATCATATCTTTCGATAGAGGGAATGGGGTTGGTATTGAACAAGGGGGCGTGGCATCGCCCATAAAACTGGAATCTTTTAAATGGAATAGCTTCGGAGTTGTAAGCCGCACAGCATTGAAATTTGGTGTATCGTCGTTTCATAGATGTGTCATTCTACTAATGAGATTTGATCGGCGTTGGTCAAGGGGCGTGGCACATTTTTTATGATCCAACAGTTATGCAGTACACACACATCAGTGAAACTTGGTACGAACTTTCCACTTAGTAGCACAATTCGACCAGAAGAAAGTTGTGAGCATTGGACAAGAGGGCGTGGTACCGCCTCCATTTTTATATACATAGATTGTTTGCCCCAACTGACTGACTGATTGATTGATTGATTCATCATCGCTCAGCCCAAGCCGCTGAAGATACAAACATGAAATTTGAACTGTAGATACATCTTGAAAAATGAACCTCCGCTAAGACGGGATTTTTCGAAATTCGGGGTGTAAAGGGGCAAAACATGTTTTAAGGTGTTGTATGTGATTTAAGAGACTTATTGATTTCGAACTTCCTGGAAAAACTCTAAACCAAAAATAATTCGACACGTGTTTTATAAATTTTCGAAAATCAAAACTTAACCCATTATTGGGTTAAGATTTGTTTAAGGGTAGACTCGAAAAAACATGAATCGATAGGCCTATTGACTTCAGAAATTGTAAAAGTACTTGAAATAAAAAAAAAATTTACACGCGTTTCTCATTATTTTCAAAATCGAAATCTAACCGGATCAGCGACGGGTTAAAAGTATGTTTGGAGAAACAATTTTTTTTTAGCCTTTTGACTTCAAACTTGGTGAAAGTACTTCAAATGTAAAATAACTCGATACGTGTTAAAATCGGACGGGATCAACGAGCGGTTAAAAGTTTGTATGGCGAAACTGTAAAAAAAATGAACTAACGGGTCCACTGACTTCAAACTTTGTGAAAGTATTCTTAGTAAGAAATAATTTGACACATATTTTTCACTTTTTTGAAAATGAAAATTTAAATGGGTCAACAATAAGTTAACAGTTTTTATAGAGAACCACGATTTATTGGTCCTGTTGACTTCAAACTTAGACAAAAAGCACTTCAATCGGGAAATAATTAAAATGTGTTTTTCATATTTTTGAAAACCGAAATCTACCGTGGTAATCTAAGGGTTAAGAATTTGTTTAGTTTAAATGTGAAAACTCATGATTTAAAGAGCCTTTTGATTTCACAGTTGTTAGAACCACTTGACATCAAAGATAATAGACATCTGTTTTTTTTTAATCAAAATCTGACGGGGCCAACAATTCCTTCAAAATTTGTATCGGGTGAAAGAAGAGAGCTTGCGTGCGAAGCCGCGGAGCCCAGCTAGTCTTTTAATAATTTTTCATAACTAGGTACTTGTCTTTATAAAACCGTTTGTTGTGCAATCAAACCAAACCTCAACGCTTGAATTGCTTAATGCAAAGGCTTAGAAATTTTTTGGCTTGTATTTGTTTTTGTACTAACCACACTTCATACTCTTCCGCACTGCGCAAACAAAAGACTCAGGAAACAAGCGTCGATTTGCTTTGCTTGCTGTGCCAACTCCTGTTGCTGTTTACTCTTAGCCGCAATTAACGCAAACAGCAATTAATTGCTCTTTGCGCCTTCAGGCCCCTTCCACTGACCGCTTTCATATCACTTCCAATGCGCTCATGTTGCTTGCTTCATTGTCGCAGCCGTTTACACCGACATTCGTTGACAAATATCAAAACCACTTTGCGTGTAGCATTAAATCGACGGCAAATATACTGGCAGATGGACAGACAGACAGCTGGACAGACATATCGCCGCAAATGACAATTAAATTAAAATCACAAAAATCAAGACAATCATTTAAGCTTCTTTGATTATTGTTGACTGATATCAATTTACCGAGGCAGGCGGCGGCCAGCAGCAGCGCACTTCGCATTTCATTTGCGGTTGAATTAAATGCATAAACAATGCGCCGCAACAGCACAGCACAGCACATCACAGAAACATGGACAACACAAACAACTGCAACGATGCAATGAATGAAAATGAAACGAAATGAGTATTGGTTGTCAGAGCTGCTGTTGGTGGCTGCTGGCAGTAATGGTGATAGCGGTGGCGGTGCCATTGGTCGTGGTGATGGTTATGGTGGTGTCGGTGTTTGGTATTTGTGGCCGTGCTGCTGTTGGTCGTGGTGACGTTGATGGTGTGACGAGCGAACGCATAACAAAAAAAACACTGTCATAACGCGTGACCAATGTCATGTCAACGTTGACATGACAACAACAACAACAACAAGAAGAGCAGCAAAGAGAGTAACAAGCCAGAGTCACCAACACAACCACAAGCGGCAACTGCGCCCGCAACCAGCAGCGGTAGCTGGCTCAACTATAAACAAAACGCTCAACTACAATATTAAGCGGCAAACACGAAAACAACAATAACACCAACAAGTTTAGGCCAGCATGGAAACGTGTCAACCGACTGGCAGCCAACGTTGCCAGCTGAGGAGCACAAAGGAGACGAAACGCAGCAGTGTAAAGTGCGATCGACGATGTGTGTTAGCAAAAAAGGATCCACTGCGGCCGCAAAAAGGGGGGCGCGGACAGCAAAAGGGCCGCCACATTGGACGGCAAACTGTGCCGCAGCGAAATTCGATCGTTTGCCAGCAATAAAGCAAACGCGAGAAGACTAACGCAGCGGCCACGGTCAGTGCTCGAGCAAAAGATGCCAAAGTTATTGAAGCAGCTGTGATGCTGCGCCGTTGGTTGCCGATGCCGCTGTTGCAATTGCTGATGTTGGAGCTGGTATTGGTGTTGGTGGCCCAAGATATGAAACAACATGCGGCGCTATGCTGTTAACACAGCAACGATTGCGCTGCAGCAACGAGTCGAGACGAACGGGCATGCGGCAAATGAAATGCTTCGCTCCGGCATCGGGATGAATGTGCCACAGTGGCAAAAGTGACAAAACAGAAACAAAATGTCATAATTGATAGTGACAGTGCGCGTTGACATGTTGAGCTTAGACGGGACGCAGCTTGTGGCCCGAGCTGTTGTTGGTGGTTGCGTTTTTGTTTTTTTTTTAGAATTGCAAGTTTTTTATTGTTGTTGTGTTGCAGCTTCTGTGGCTGGCAACAGAGTAGCGAGTTCGAACAGCGTTGGTTGTACAGCGAGTAGCAATAGGGACTTTGTTGTTGTATTATTGCTGGTTAGGGTTTTTTGTTGTTGCGTTTGCTGACAGTGTTGAAATAGATTTGTTGCATTTACACAGTTGCAGTAAGTTAATATGTTAAATCGGATTAATTTGATTGAATTGTTGTAGAGTGTTTCTGCCGGCCACAGTTGAAATCCAGTTTGTCGCTGCAGTCTTTCGTTAGCTGCGATTAGTCCAAAGCCAGCGCCGATCAAGACAAAATCTACGTTTGCGGATACGTTGCATGCACAGTAGTTAATTTAATCAAAACATTACAATAGCATGAAGGAAATTGAAAAAGTTGCATTAAGTCCACACAACACGGGGTAAACATTTCATTTCTACACGGGATGCGACAAGTGCATTTGACTGATTTTTTTTTTGTAAAAATTAACAGATATGTAAGATGACAGCAAAATGAGAAATCTGTCGAGTCCATCCCAAGGCAGTCCCGGAGTATGAAACATTCAATCACCAACCAAGTAATGACGTTTGCTTTCAGTCCCAGATCGCATTGGAAATGTTAACTCTTAGTAATGTTTGCCAAAGCAATAATTTCACAAATAACACAGCACTTGCTTCTACAAGCAAAATAGAAAGTTATTAAACTTTCTATTGTTCTCAGAAATATTTCTCACTTATATTTTATGGCTTTTACAGTAAACATGTTGCAGTTCAAATGCAAAACTGCAACTGCAACTCTTTTGTTGAGCAACAACAATAGGTCGCACAACACACACAAACGTTGTGTGTCGACAACAAAAGCCGCGCGAAAATCGCATCATGCGTGCAAAGCCAATAAATTTGTTTGCAATCAAATCAAATGCGGTGATTTATGTTGCGCAATGTCGCCCACCAAAACAACAAGCAAAGAACAACAACAACAACACGATAAGCGAGGCCAGCAAAATCAACACACACGGCACACAACTAGCGCGCATTGTTGCTGCATGTGACGACGACGCCAGGCGACTGAGTGACTTGTTTTTTCTGCCACAACAATAACAACAACAACAAATACACAGACGCGTATTTGCATGTCTATATGGTGCGAACTGAAAAGCCGCGCTTGCAACAATAGCCTTGGCATCAGCAACAGCAGCAGCAGCATCTCTCGCCACAAAAATATAACAACAACAACAACAACGACTAGCGGCCACCACAAAGAAAGAACTCAATTCTGTATGCAAATCGCATGTTACGTTAGTGTAGGGTAATAAAAATTATGCCGCGCATTGTTATTGTTGTTGGTGTTATTGTAGTTGTTGCTTTCGATTTTTGCAGTTGAACGTGCAGCTTTTTCACATTTTCAAAGTACTAAAGTACTACTAAACCAAAGTACTAATCATTTCCACATTCACTGTATCCTTTTGGTTAAGGCGGAAGCGGCGTCTGCCTGCGGTTTTGAAAGAAAGCAGCCACTCACCCTTAAAGTATATGAAATCTACTAACACTTGTAACGGTTCGCTCAAGTATTCAACTAAATTCAACCAATGCGCTTTTTTTTTGTTTTTGCACTATGAACAATACAACTTAGTGCCAAACCCTACATTCGTCAGTGATGTGCTCATCACGCTTACAACTGTTCTCACTTAGCGATCAGCACAACACTGGTACACACACACATACTAGCACCCACGCAGTGCATTGCTGCAGTCGCGCTCAGTACGCACAGTGGTTGTTGTTGAGGGCATTCTTCTTGCATTCTTGCAGGCAAATTGTTAGTGCACTGCAAATGCACTTTTGGCGTAAACAAGGCCATAAATCATAATTTTTTCCCAGATCGAACGATCTTGTCGTTAGGCAGAATTTAAGCTATTTAAGCAAGCACCCAAAACCGCGCGACGCGCTTAAAACGAAAGTGCAAGTCGACAGGAGCAGGTTAAGACGAAAGTGCAGTGGAAGTATTCTTTTAAGTGTGTGTTTCTATTTTGATTGCTGGTAAGTTTGCTGGTCACCAATTCCCCCCCCCCGAAACGAAGTGCTAACTTGGAGTATCCTTCAGGTACCGATATACTGCAGCAGCAATTTTCGGAAAAACTCCACGACCTTGCCACATCAATTTCTATTTCAACATTGTTTTAAAAATCTGTCTACGAGGGATTTCCTGGATACTTTCCCGGCGGCTTCGGCATAGCTAGCAGCGGAATTTCAGTGCTTCGAAAACGTTTCCATATTCGCGCTGCGGCGCCTGGAAAATCGGTCATATTGGCCTAAAATCGGCATAGTGTAATATTGATAAAATTTGAAATCGTTTAAGTGATAAAAAATTCATAGAATGGCAAAGTGAAATGAAAAAGTAAAACAATAGCTGAAATGTGTTAAAATAACATGTAAATTTTACTAAAATATGTCGTTTCAAAATTAAGAAAAAAAAAATACCTAAAAGTAGACCAAATTGCGTAAAAATTGGCTTAAATGTTTAAACCTTAAAACTAGTGGAATTTAACTTTAAAAGAAAAGACAACTTCAAATTACTGATAAAATGTTTCTGTTAAAAAGTTAAAAATTCCAAAATTTATATATTTTTTTTTAATTCTAAATCTTAAATTCTAATTATGCAATATTACAAAAAAATTAAAATTTTTTCTAAATTGTTAAAAAATTATCTTCTACATTAATTATGCAATACAATAATTATAATTAATTACCAATGTAAGAAAAGAAAAAAAAAAATAACTAACTAGAAATGTAAGTCTATCAAAATGTTTCTAATTTCATAATTTAGTTTTAAACCCATCTTACCATTCATCGTCTCGCATGGCCATACGGCACGGCATCCAACGATGGAAAACTGAGTAAGTGAGTTAAAATGATTGTTTTATTCAAATTTAATTAAATTGGCGTAATTTTGATACACACTTTTCTACTTAGATTTAGTTCAAAATTTTATTAAAATGTTACATATCTATACTACGAGGGCGGGTCAATAAGTCCTTGACTTTTTGAATTTCGAGCAACACTACTCCCGTCAACAGTCATCTGTCAGTTGACTCTTGTCAAAAATTGAACAAGCTGCGACATTTAGTTTGTTTTTGACAGCCGTTAATATCAGACTACCGCGTTGACTGAGAAGAAAATGGAAAAAAGTGAATTTCGTGTGCACGGGTGCACACATGTGCAGTTTCCATGGCAAAAATCCATGAATTGGGCTACGAATTGCTCCCTCATCCCGCCTATTCACCCGATCTAGCCCCAAGTGACTATTTCTTGTTCCCAAACTTGAAGAAATGGCTCGGCGGAAAGAGATTTGCCTCCAATGACGAAGTCATCTCACAAACAAATGCCTATTTTGAAGACCTCGACAAATCATATTTTTCGGAAGGGATAAAAAAACTGAAGAAACGTTGGGCTAAGTGTATAGATCTCAAAGGAGACTACGTTGAAAAATAAAATAACTTTTTATCTAAAAACCTGTGTTTCATTCAAAAAGTCACGGACTTATTGACCCGCCCTCGTATTATATAAAAACAAGTGTGACGTTTTTTGAGCCACAATCAGGCAACAACCACCGAACCGATTTAGATGAAATAAGCACCAAACATTTTTTTATCTGGGGGAATGGTACATAGGCTATATGAGAATGGCCACGCCCCCTTCTTACGCCCACTATGGTGACAAAACTCATCTATGGTATGCTTTTATAAGACAATATGGGTATCAAACGATTCAGCGTGTCAATGCGGCAAACATAGGCTATAATATAATCGACCACGCCCACTTTCCGTGCCCACTAAACTAACAAAACGAAGCTACGGTTGGTGAATCAGTATTAATATCAAATGATTCCGTGTTTCATTGATGTTAACATAGAATATATAAGATTGACCACGCCCATCTGATATGCTTTTTCGCCACGCCCTCTATTTTAACAAATCATGGCCATGGTATATTTGTCATAGCAATATGGGTATCAAACGATTCAGCGTGTCATTGCGGCAAACATAGGCTATAATATAATCGGCCACGCCCACTTTCCGCGCCCAAAAAAACGAAGCTACGGTACATGTCCGTAAATCAGTAAGTATTAATGATTCCAAATGATTCCGTGTTTTGTTGATGTTAACATAGGATATAGAAGATTAACCACGCCTACCTAATACGCCTTCTCGCCATGATCGGTATAATAACAAATGAGCCATGATATATATGTAACAGCAATATGGATATCAAACGATTTAGCGATTGGAATGGGGTGGGTTTGTGACAAGGGGGCGTGGCACCGCCCATGCAACTTAAATTTTCAATATGGAATATCTTCGGAATGATAAATCGGGCAGCATTAAAATTTGGTGCGGGGCCACCGTTTGATGTGCCGTTTCACTGGTAAAACTTTGTGAGCGTTGGACAAGGGCCGTGGCACTTTTTAAGCAACTCAAATGTTTTGAATAACTTTGGAACTACATATCACACAGTTAAGAGATTTGACACAACTTTACGATTTAGATGTGCCCTTCGACATGGGGAATGGGGTGGGTATCGGACGAGGGGGCTTGGCACTGCCCATACAAACCAAGTTTTTAATATGAAATATCTTCGGAATTATAAGTCGGCCAGCATTGAAATTTGACATAGCATCATGGCTTAGACGTGTCGTTCAAGTGGTTAAATTGTATGGGTGTTGGAAAAGGGGCGTGGTACTTTTTAAGCGACCTTATTGTTTTCAATAACTTTGGAACTGCAAATCACACATCAAGATATTTGACACATCTTACGATTTCGACGTGCCCTTCGACAAGGAGAGTAGAGGGGGTTTTAGACGAGGGGCATGGCACCGCCCATACAACCCAAATTTTTAATGTGGAATATCTTCGGAACAATAAGTTGGAGATTTGAAGTTATGTATACCATCGTCGCATAGATGTGTCATTCTACTGGCGGTTTATTTTTGCGACTGAAATTTTCTGCGTAACTTTGAAACTGAAAGTCGCATATAAATGAAACCGGGTCACACCCTTCGACTGGAGGAATGGATTGGGCATTACATAAAGAGGCGTGGCACCGCCCATAGAGTGTAGTATGAAGAAACATGATTTATTGGGCCCATTGACTTCAAACTTGCGTGCAAAGCCGCAGGGCCCTACTAGTTTAGAATATTTTTACAATGAAGCTCTATTTGTATATTTTGAACCTGCGTATTTGAATTAACATGCTAAGGGGAATGTCGACATACAACATGAGTAGGATGCCATAAGCGAAGCAGACGTTTGATAAGGGGCTATCGAAGATTTCGAGTGCTTAGGTAGCCATAGGCGTATACGAAGGGGAGGGAGAAGTGCACTCGAGGGTACAACATCAACCCTAATCCAGCTATGGATTCACGTGGTCATAGTAAAGACGGTTTAAATATTTTGGCATGATGATTTTTTTCCTATTGTTGCGTGTTCTTTAATCTGTGGTTACAAGAACCTCGACCCAGCCGACATGATTAGCCGAAGACCAAACCAGCATGCCATCCCGTATCCACAACGAGCTACATATATTTCGAATAGTTTTGCAAACACGCGCGCAACACACTGCTGCTGTTCGATACCAATGCGATTCCAGAGCAAAGCCACTAGTTGAGTAAAACGCCACGACGAGAAGCGGCAGGACGACAGACACCGCTGAATCGGAAAGCGAAAACCATCAATGAACACGAGTGCATTTTGTTACTTTATAACATAACTGAGAGAACTTACTTTTCATAGTTGATAGTTGACTTGAGGCTCCAGCACTAAATTCGTTGGACAATTGTCTGAAAAAATGGCATTATCGTAACGATATCGAGAATTGAGATATTGAAATATTTTCAATATCTTAGCCAAAATGTCGTAACGATATCGAAAATTTTGAAAATCTCGGTATCGTTTCGACAAAGCCATTTTTGTTATTCTCAGCAGCATTTTGGATACAACAACGAAAACTTATTTTCTTTCTGAAAATTGAAATAAAACGCATATTTTACAGTGATGTCGCATGGCCAGTCAACTATTCAAATCAAATAACGATTATAAGTACAACACAACAATGCACAAACTCCCAAACTCGTTCTTAAATGCGCCCACGTTCACGTAAGATAAATTTTCGTTTGACAAAAAAATATTTCATTCGACTTGGAAATTTTCAAATTCTTCAAGTAAAAAAGCATTATCAAGATTATTTCGAGAGTTTCTCGCTAATAATTTATATCGAGAAATTGTTTGTTTGTTGTTTTTTTAATTTTGTTTTTTAGACGTTATGTGTTGAAATGATAAATGTTATCTTTTGCTAGTTTGCAATTGCTATTGTCTGTTTGTTGTATGTTTTATTTTTATGCTACTTTTGAATACAGAAATTACAGCAATTATATAACCTTTTTGAATTTCATATAATTGAAGAATTTAGGGGGCCCCCTCAGCCGTCGCCGCCCCGGGCCCCCGAACACCTTAAGCCGCCACTGCATCAGGGTGCGACTACATGTCCACCGAAAAACACTTCGTCTTTGTCAATGACCGCAAAGAAAAATGGATGATCAGCAACAAATCTATGTTCAAACAGTGGAGCTGACCTGGCTGACCTGATTTTCATTGCTATAAACAAAGAATTCACAATGAGAACACAGTAACTCGAAAATGTTCGTCAGCTGTAATCACCCGTAGCGGGTCCTGCCTCTGTGCCCTGTTCGCTGACCTGAATAACGGCATCATGTGTCGCCAAAGTGACGTACAATTTGTTTTTATAATCTGTCATGCGAGTGAAGGCCGAATAGCCATCTTCATATCCATATTGAAGGAACGGATGCTTTATGCCGAACTGAGGAAATACAAATTGCGTTCGCAAAAATAATTAAACTCGTTTTCGAATACAAATTTGAAGATGAAAATGAAATTCGCCATTTTTGTATATGTTAGCTACGCACTTGTTTGAGCAGCTCTTTGAGATCCGTGTGGTATTCTATCTGAAATTTGGGCAGGAACACTCTCACCGGCGCAGCTTCCAACCGATCTGCAATTCTGGGCAATTGTATGTGCTGCAGTTTGTTTTCCAATGCCTCCAGTCCGTCAACACTATTTGGCAGTATGATCAGCATTTTTAAAGACTGATTGTAGGGCAATAGCAACCCAGTTGCGTCCAAGTCATCCAATTTCCCATACTCAAAACCCGATTCATCGTTCATCATCATTTCCACATCCATTGTATCCTTTTGGTTAAAATGGAATTGACGGCTGCCAACGGTTTCGAAGGAATGCAGCCACTCACCCTTGAAATAGATGGTATTGACTAATACTACTGCTGTTTGATCGTCCAAGCTGCTCGGTTCGATGACTTGTTTGATTTTTTGGTGCGTCTTCTCGTCCACCCATTCGTTGATGCGTCGTGCGGTGGCTTTTTTTAAGCCAAAATAGACAGACTCGAAGTACGCTCTTAAAAACTGTTTAGCCCTTTGCTTGAAATCCGGTGCTAGTTTAAACTGGTTATCCACAAAGATCCCAGTCGCAATTCTCAAATTGGGAATATACATGTTGTGTCACGAATCCCAGTGTGGGCAGCCAATTAACGCATCACTAATCTCCTGGAGTGTATGGATGCCGCCACCCAGATACAGTAGAAACAAGCTGTTTTGGATGGATACGGGTGAAATGACAAAGTTCTTCTTCGCGGATTGCAGAGCAACGTTGTGCAATAATTTCGAAGTAAACGATTCCTGTGCAAAGCCACTGGTTGAGTAAAGGGCCACGGCAAGCAGCGGCAGAACGAAGGATACCGCTGAATCGGAAAGCGAAAACGATCAATGAACACGAGTTCATTTTGTTATTTTTTAACTGAGAGAACTTACTTCTCATAGTTGATAGTTGACTTGACGCTCCAACACTAAATTCGTGGGACGATTGTCTGCTACACCCAGAGAAATTTGGCCGTTACGTAAATAACATGATGCATGTTACATCCACATGATACAAAAACAACACGCAAAACAAAAACATTTTCAAAAATTTACACGACATTTTTAACACGTAGCCACCTGTTCAAATTACATGAATATTGTTTGGTATATTTAAAAAGATTTCCTGTCAAATTAACATGAAAATTGTGTTAAACAACATGAATTTTAGTTGTTTGTACAGGTATTATTGTCATTTGTCACGTGATTTGTTGCTAATTTTGCACGCGTCATTCTTGTCGCGTCTTTCGTGTCGTATCATTCGGAGGCGTCGGATTTTGTGATCAGTTTTCTCGAATTTTTATAAGTGAATTGAAGCGAAGAGTTATAAGTGACTAAGAATTATAAGTGACTAATAAGTGCAAAAATGGAGAGTGGTTTTCAAGAAACCGACCAAGAGCCAGATATATTTTTCATTCTTGCTGGCGATGACCTTAGAGCAGTCGAGACTCCGTTGCAGCGGAGCCCGATCATTCAGCCCGATCACCTTAAAAAAATAATTTGTGGGAAAATGAATTTCACAGAAGATATATACGAAAGAATATTAAGTAAGTAACAAAAGCGGCATAGTATATAGTAGTTTACGGTAGTTTACATTCACAGACTGCGGCATGGATGTAGAGAGTCGATGAAGAGAGAGGTCTGTAGTATTCGATTTTGCGCTAAACAAAATTTTTTTTTTTTGTAATTTGAATTTGTATTCCACAAAAAGAATAAACGTACAATGTTGCAAAGATGAGTCTCTGCAACAATGTTGCCGCAACATTTTAGTACTTGTAACCGATGACCAGTCAGGATAGGCAACAGTTCGAAACGACTGACGAACTCAGCGACCGCCGTAGGCAGACGAACAAAAGGTCAGATAGAAAGTCACAATCGAATGATCTGCCTTTCTATCATCCGACTCGGTCTCGAGCAGACCTTCCCACTAGAATAATTAGTGCAAGTGTTAGTGCAAGTTCAAATTTTAAACTCAGTGAAAGTGTGATAGCCGCAAAATCGGCAGTGATATAAAATTATATAGTGGTGAAAAAGTTAAGCGGCAATATCCAGCAAGCATATTTTTGAAGTCAGTCAAGCAAGCCTTAAGCAAATTGGTAAGTTTTGGGGCAACCAAATTTTACAAAGTTAAGATAGGGCTAGAAAAATGTGTAAGTGAAATCCAATTTCACTTATTTTTATATAGAATCATACGCGGCCCGGAAACAATATCATCAGCCTGCATACCGAGGTGGAGCACAGCTCCCAAAAAGCAAAGCAGCGAAGAACCGAGGCCGCAGGAATTTTAGATATTACACCGAAGTCGCAGAGAAATTTTGCATATTTGCACGAGGCCGGAGACAATTTTGTATTTTTCCGAGAAGCCGCAGAGATTTTATACGTTTTTTTACGAAAAGCCGAAATTGAAATTGCACGAAAAACAGCAGCAAGTCAAGGCCCAGCAGCATCACCACTCCAAATCACCACTCAGCATAAATCACCACCAGCACCATTGAAAGAGAAAAGCACGGGCGCGGAAGAGCGGACGGGCGAATTGCAGTCACCAAACACCAACAACAAGCACCTGCAACGAAAAACCAAAACCAGCAGCTATAAAAATTAACATCGAAATTATACTCACCTAAAATTATACTTACCTTCAAAGTTTATATCTACCAGCAACATTTGCTACGTAAAGCAACATTTTTGTACTCACCCTCAACATGTTCCATATTTACTTATTTGAACTGAATTATAAAAGTTAATTGTTAAATTGTAATTAAATTCAAATTAGATTTAAGTTAGGATTGTTAGAAACAATTTCTGTCAATCATGTAAATAGTGAAAAGCAAATTCAAGTTTCGTAGTATAAGTCAAAAGAAAAAGAAAACTATTCATGCATATTTAGAAATGGCCTTCAAGAGCGGGTATGCGAACGCCAAAAAAGCAGCATACTAACAACAACAAATTCACAGTCCAGCAGCAACGAACGAGAAAAATGAGCAGCATCCGCGATTAAGGGCCCTTCTTCGCGACGAGATGCATGTGAGTAAGAACAAAACACTTGTACACTAACAACTATCAGTGTTGCGAGAGAGAGTAGTGGAAATCTTATACGCATGCACTCTGCATAAGCGGTCAGCAGATCATTTTTGCGGTGGGCCATGCGTATTCGCATTTCTACCTCCAATCGTTTCACTTCGCAGCTTCACTGCGCTGCATTCCTTCTTTTATTGTTGTTGTTGCACTTTGCAGCATACGGTGTTTGCATTGCGCTGCTGTAAACAGCCAATGTCATTTGGAACTTTTTGTTTTTTTCTTTTACGAATGCGAAATTGCTTTGCTATTTTTCATAAGCAAACAAATATTGGAAAAATAATTAAAATTAAGAAAAGTAATGATTTAAAATTGAAATGAAAGAAAAGAACTAAAGCAGAAGACGTAATTCCTGCTACAATTTGCGAGGAAAAAACTGAAAAAAAACGAATTAACGCGAAATTAGAATAAGGTAAATTTTAAAGAAAGAAAGATAGAAAGAAAGAAAAGAAAACCAAAGCAGAAGATTTAATTCCTGCAAAAATTTGCGAAAAGAACACAGATTAAAGTGAAAGTAAATTTTTAAGACCGAAAAATGAAAGAAAACTAAAGCAGATGAAAGAATCCCTGCAACAAATTGCGAAAGCTGAAAAGAAAGCAAAGTAAAACGAAATGAAAATAATGTAAAATTTGAAAAGGAGAAGAGAATGAAAAACAAGCACCCAAAATCTCATTTATCACGTGTCAAAATTTCATTACTCTAACTTTATTGGTTCGACAGTTATTAAAAAAAAGGCGGAAGCTGTAAATCGAATGAAGTACAAAAATTCTAATTTATGTGAGTATCAGTATTTTAAATAATAAACAGATACAACCTCAATTAAGCGAGAATAATGAAATTTTGCCACGTGATCAAGGAGATTTTGAGTTTTAACATACTTACTTTTCAAGAAAATTCCATATAAATTTTCAAGGATATAAAGGATTTAAAAATTTTTATAAAAAATCAAAGGGCCTTTTTCATATCCTTTTTCTACAAATAGTTAAAAAATAAATTTTATTTAAATTCTTGAGCCTTTCCTCTTTCATCCGATATACATATCGCCATATTCTAACGAGGTTAAGTATTTTTTATATTTTTTGTATTTTTTATCCCCTTCAAAATTTTGAAGTCCTTTTAAAAGGACAAAGGATGTAGAAATGAAAAACTGAGTACGCAGTATACTATGTTTGGTCTCTAGTTTCGCGCCCATATGGATTTTTTCCAGTGTGAAAATTTTTTTTCATTTTTGTCGCACAGTGTTATAGTTGTAATACAGTTTGTTTTTTTTTGTTGTGAATCATCTTCTGCATTCCCTTTTGTGCGAAAATTTTGCGCGTCGCTAATATTGAAATTAAAACTATGCTGAATGCAGGGAGGTTCATTGTACCTTGTTTAGTTTTAGTTAAGGTTTAAAATTTTGTAAATCACAATGTAACTTAAATATAATTTATATATTTTTGGGTTAAGTGAACCATGAAAATTTGAGAGTATATATTGTACAGGTGATTAGATGAAAGGGTAGGTGGACTTATGTTTTTGGGGACCCATACTAACAGCAACAACATGGGTCATGGTTGGGAGGGTAAGAGATAAGGCGAGGCGCACTACACCTTAGCGTCGCCCTAAAAACTTGGATTTGGAAGTTATAATTGTCCGTCTGATATTTTGTGTTGTCGTGTTGAGTTTGAGTATTTAGAACAATCAAGTGGCTGGGACTCATATTGAGTTAATTGTAATGCAGGTTGTAATGATTTGGTCCCGAATCCCCCCACCAGCCGTAAGAGCTAGCTTTATTTAAGGGTCCCGCACGAAAGTGGCCAAATGAGCGCATTGCAACCTGGGGTGGATAACGACGTGGGCCAAGATTTGTTCTTGGGCACATGAAAAACAGCATAAGGTGAAGCCTCTTTCTTTTACCATCTTCCACTTTACGATTGTCGGGAAACAACAGCCCAAGGTCGGGTGTTTTGTTTTCCGTGCGTTGTGTTTCAATTTGTATCGTACAATTTGTACACAACGTAGGGCGATATATATGCTGTGCAAATTTTCCATTACTCAAGATGGAGCGTGGAGTGTATATATATTGGGCCCACTCAAATTTTTTTTGTACATTACAGAAATGGCGCCCAACGTGGGGCCTCTCACAAAATTACAGCTTTTAGCCTCTTACAAGAAAAGACGCTTTTAGTCTCACGGTTTTAAGGCTAACAGAAATGGTTTTAAGCAACGAGAGGTCACACCTTTCCAATTTGAGATTTTTTTTTTCGCTCGGTTCACTGATGTAGGAATATTTGATTCTATGGAGGTTTAGAGTAGTCTTGTTGGATTTCACTAATTGGCATTTCAGTCTTAGACCATTTAACTGACCACGAGATACATCTAAGCTATTCCATGTTTCATTGCTTTTACATTCAGTTGATACCTCACTTTTGACTTTGCTGATGCATCCTTCGGATGGCAACTTTGAAGTTCTGGGAATTTAGATTCGGAAACGAGTTTCGGATGCTAACCAAAGAAATTTTAGAGACCTTGCGTTCGAGTTCATCAACTCAGCCAGTATTGACGTGTGATGTGATTACAAGATTATCGCTTGCGTTGAGCTATAGATTTCTTGTCCATTCAGGTCAGCTGGAAACTGAAAAGATAGGATTGATTAATTTGGCAATGCTCAAAAGGGGAAACATATTTGAATATCCATTCCTTAAATTTTGTTTTGTTTTCTTACTCTTCTCTGTGATGAAGGAAACCAACCCCAACATCTAATTACCTAAATTAAGAATTGTGTACGAAAAATTCAAGTTATTTTGAGAATGATAATTGCTAGGAGCAACGAGAATTTGGCGTCAGGCGTGACGAACGATGAGACAAATTGCTCAATTTGTTTGCAAACGCATAAATCAGACCAGCCATCGGTGGTCACACCATGCAAACACAAATTTCGTATTGAGACTTGGTTAAAGACCAATAACGAATGTCCTTCATGCAGGAAGTTGATTCACCGTCGAGATTTGAGCCCAGTTGAGACAGATTTTCGAGACACTCATGTTACACGATCCTCAGCAGGACGAGGTCGGGGTAAAACTATAACACCGAAGAAACATTTTACCAGATCTTTCACGCGCAGCGATGACAATTTAGTTGAGCCTTTAGTGGATGTCCAAACTGAGAAGGATTCACAAAGGTTAAGCACCACTTTGCCAAGTAGCAATGTATTGACAGATACGGAAAATAGATATAATAGAGATAGAGAAATACCGATTGACTACGATTACATTTCGCAGATTATTGAACAAAGTGTTTAACGTTTAATGCATTTGAGACTTGATTCGAGACCAAACAGTAATCAAAATACGGTTCAGCAGAACGCTGATGAGCGACAATTTGACCAGCCACAAAATAATGAAAATAGAAACGACCAGCAATAAAATAACGCAAACACAAACATGTTAAGTTCAGCCAAATTCACTTCGATGATCCAAAATTGGAATATCAAATTTGATGGGTCCACTAACGGGTTAAGAGTGGAAGAATTTCTATATAGAATTCGTTCCTTAACTTCGGACTGCTTAAACAATGACTTTTCAGCCCTGTGTAAAAATTTACACATACTTTTGACAGGTAAAGCTTGCGAATGGTGTTGGAGGTACCACAAACAGGTTGAGTCGATTCAGTGGCAGGATTTTTGTACGGCAATACGTTACCAATACAAGGATTATAGGTCTAGTTACGAGATCCGGGAACAGTTGCGTGGCAGAAAGCAGAAGCCATTTGAGTCATTTGAAGCTTTTTTTGACGATATTTGTTTGATTATGGACAGGCTACCTGAACCCATTCCGGGAGAAGAGCTTATTGAAATGTTGACAAGAAATTTGAGACCAGACATTAGACACGAGTTGTTGTATGTGCCAATCGATTCGATTGCACATTTGAGACGCCTGGTGCAGATGCGTGAAAACTTATTCAATGAAGACACCTTTCGGAGAGCGCAGCCAAGAGGGACAGCTACGGTTCTGCCACTGAATAAAAGACACGTTTACGCATTAGACAGCAGGACATCACCGGAAGCAGATGAAGACGAATCCGATTTCGCGGTTGAGGTTATGCAAGCCACCCACATGCAACAATTGAAATGTTGGAATTGCCAACAAAAAGGACATTTTTGGGAAGACTGTGTAGCAGAACGGACTATATTTTGTTATGGATGCGGTACTCCTAAGGTTTACAAGCCACAGTGTACCAATTGTTTAGCTAAAGGGACGGGAAACTCCAAGAAGGGGGTATTCTCCAAACCCCGAGCACCCCCGCAGTAACAAAAATAGTACAACGCCCATGCAGTACACAACCGGCTAGCTCAGAAAGTTTGACAGCACCAGCAGTAAATGCGCTGCCAAATGTAAGAGATGTTACTATCACACAAACACCTATCGCCTGCAACTTCTCTGAGTTAGAAACCGGAAAACGTATATTTCCATCTTTGACTTATCACGAGCGATTAGAAAAGTATCTGCAAGCTCGAGATCGAATTTTTAAAGATGCACCAACACCAGCATTATCGCAGCGAAAGCCAAAGCGTTCGTCTTTGCGCATTCGTAGATTTTTTCAGGCTCTGCGTCAGCAGAAAAGAATGCTCATTTCGACAATTGTAAACTCAAATGATCAACGTTGCTATGTGCAAGTAAAGTTTTTAGGTCAAACAGAATACGGACTGTTAGATACCGGCGCAAACAGTAGTTGCGTGGGTTCGAACTTAGCCGAAGAATTCGCTAGGCATGCGAATTTTAAAAGACTATCCTCTTTTGTCAAAACAGCAGATGGTTCTCCACAAACAGTTTTAGGATATCTCGATGTGGATATGAAGTACGAAAACCAAACGCAAAAACTTAGGTTGTATTTAATCCCATCGATAGCACAACATTTAATCCTTGGGACAGATTTTTGGCGAAATTTTAAATTAGCTCCAGGATTGACAAGTTCAATTTCCGATATTAATGCTGTTCCCTCAACCAACACAGACGAGGAAAAATATCCGCTCACCCTTCAGCAACAAAAACGGTTGGATGCGGTTAAAAATGTATTTCCCGATTTCGAATCTGAAGGTTTAGGCAGAACAAAGCTGATTCAGCATGACATTGATGTAGGCAATGCAAAGCCCATAAAGCAGTGCTCTTACCCTGTATCTCCAGCGGTAGAAAAATTAATGTTTGAGGAAATTGATAGAATGATCAAGTTAGGAGTAATTGAAGAATCGTCAAGTGCATGGAGTTCACCAATGAGGCTAGTTCTAAAACCCAATAAAGTTCGTTTATGTTTAGATGCATGAAAGCTTAACGAGGTCACTGAGAAAGATGCATATCCGATACAGAGTATTGAAAGGATATTTTCACGTTTACCAAAAGCGAACATTATCACAAAGTTAGACTTGAAAGATGCATATTGGCAGATAGGATTGACAGAGAAGTCAAAAGCTCTCACAGCTTTCACGGTGCCAGGTCGTCCGCTTTATCAATTTGTTGTTATGCCGTTCGGCTTGTGCAACGCGCCATCGACAAAGTGCAGACTAATGGATCAGCTCATACCACCCTAGCTAAGTGAATGTGTTTTTGGTTATTTAGACGATCTTTGTATAGTTTCGACAGATTTTGACAGCCACCTCAATTGTTTGACCAAAATTGCAGTACGCTTTCGAGAAGCTAATTTGACGTTAAACGTCAAAAAGAGCAGTTTTTGCGTCACTTCGACCAAGTATCTTGGCCATATAATTGGAAATGGAGGTATTGCGATGGACAGAGAAAAAATCCAAGCGATTCTTTCTTGGCCAATACCGAAGACGCGCAAACAGGTCAGAGCATTGATGGGTTTAGCTGGCTGGTATAGACGATTTATCGAAAATTTCGCTAGCATAACGACTCCGATTACTGACACACTTTCGACCAAGAAAAATTTCGTATGGACAGATGAGGCGAACTTAGCGTTCGAAAAGCTCAAACAACTTCTCACTTCAGCACCAGTACTGACGAACCCAGATTTTGAGAAAAAATTATATATTCATTGTGACGCCAGCGACACAGGCATAGGCGCAGTACTTTTGCAAAAGAACGAAAACGGATAGGAAAAACCCATAGCTTTTATGTCCCGAAAACTGAACTCGGCTCAGAGAAATTACAGTGTGACAGAAAGGGAATGTTTAGCGGCGTTAGAAGCCATAACAAAATTTCGTTGCTATGTTGAATTGCAAGAATTCGAAGTAGTCACCGACCATTTCAGTTTAGTTTGGTTGATGAAGCAGCCAAACCTATGCGGCAGATTGGCCAGATGGGCTCTGAAATTACAAGGGTTTAAATTTACAATTAGTCACCGGAAAGGCAGAGACAATGTAGTACCCGATGCACTCTCGCGTTTGCATGTAGATGCACTGACAGCGACAGCTGAAGTTTCACCGGAAATAGATTTAAATTCGGCACATTTTTTTGATACAGACTACGAGCAGTTGAAAGCTAAAGTTCGAGCAGAGCAAAGTAAATTGCCCGACCTGAAAATTGTTGACAAGTTTGTTTATATCCGTACTGAACATGCAACAGGCGATGAAATGCAAGAAGAACACAGTTGGAAACTATGGATACCGATTGCAATGTGCACCGAAGTTCTAAAAAGAGCGCACGATTCAGTTATCGCAGCTCATGGTGGAATGCACAAAACCTTGGAACTGTTAAGACTCAATTTTTATTGGCTAGGTATGGTAAAAGATGTGCGAAACTATGGAGGAGTTTAACGAACTTTTGACCAAGCTAGGAATAAATCACGTTTATACCGCACTTTATGCACCACAGGCAAATACGTCAGAACGCGTTAATCGTTCACTAATTGCAGCCGTCCGTGCATATATCAAAAAATATCATAAAGAGTGGGATATAAACTTAACCAGCATCTCTTGTGCGTTGCGAAACTCATACCATCAAGCCATGCAGTGTTCACCTTATCGTGCATTATTTGGCTTCAATATAATCACGCATGGTTCTAGCTACGCACTGTTGAAGGATCTCCGACTTTTAGACGAACCTTGTTTTGAATTGAAACGTGAAGATCAGCTCGCGTTAGAGCGACGTACAATTTTTAAAAACCTCCGTACCGCATACGAGCATAACACCGAACAATACAATCTGCGAACCAGACCCGTAACATTTCAAGTTGGTCAAGAAGTATTTAGACGAAACTTTGCTCAAAGCAATTTTGAAAAAGGCTTTAATGCCAAACTTAGCCCAATGTTTATAAAAGCTCGCGTTCGTGAGAAACTTGGTAATAACTATTATGTCTTAGAAGATTTACAAGGTCGACTAGTTGGTACATTTAGCGCCAAAGACATCCGGCAATGACAAAACGAATTCCTCCGTCTAAGCTGTTAGTTTAGGAAACGACATCTTATCCGCTTTGTAATATTCGATTTTGCGCTAAACAAAAATTTTTTTTTTTTAAATTTGAATTTGTATTGCACAAAAAGAATAAACGTACAATGTTGCAAAGATGAGTCTCGGCAACAATGTTGCCGCAACATTTTAGTACTTGTTTGCAATTTGCAATTGCTATTGTCCTACAGGTTTGTTGTATTTTTTTATATGTGCATTTTTATGCTACTTTATTTGCATACTTTTGAATACAGAAATTACAGCAGTTATATAACCTTTTTGAATTTCATAAAATTGAAGAATTTAGGGGGCACCCTCAGCCGTCGCCGCCCCGGGCCACCGAACACCTTAAGCCGCCACTGCCTCAGGGTGCGACTACATGTCCACCGAAAAACACTTCGTCTTTGTCAATGACCGCAAAGAAAAATGGATGATCAGCAACAAATTTATGTTCAAACAGTGGAGCTGACGTGGTTGACCTGGCTGACCTGACTGACCTGGCTGACCTGATTTCCATTACTATAAGCAAAGAATTCGCAATGAGAACACAGTAAGTCGAAAATGTTCGTCAGCTGTACTCACCCGTAGCGGGTTCTGCCTCCGTGCCCTGTTCGCTGACCTGAATAACGGCATCATGTGTCGCCAAAGTGACGTACAATTTGTTTTTATAATCTGTCATGCGAGTGAAGGCCGAATAGCCATCTTCATATCCATATTGAAGGAACGGATGCTTTATGCCGAACTGAGGAAATACAAATTGCGTTCGCAAAAATAATTAAACTCGTTTCGAATACAAATTTGATGAAAATGAAATTCGCCATTTTTTTATATGTTAGCTACGCACTTGTTTGAGCAGCTCTTTGAGATCCGTGTGGTATTCTATCTTAAATTTGGGCAGGAACACTCTCACCGGCGCAGCTTCCAACCGATCTGCAATTCTGGGCAATTGTATGTGCTGCAGCTTGTTTTCCAATGCCTCCAGTCCGTCAACACTATTTGGCAGTATGATCAGCATTTTTAAAGACTGATTGTAGGGCAATAGCAACCCAGTTGCGTCCAAGTCATCCAATTTCCCATACTCAAAATTATTTTTGATTTCGATCGATTTATTGTTCGTCATCATTTCCACATCCATTGTATCCTTTTGGTTAAGGTGGAATTGCCGGCTGCCAACGCTTACGAAGGAATGCAGCCACTCACCCTTGAAATAGATGGTATTGACTAATACTACTGCTGTTTGATCGTCCAAGCTGCTCGGTTCGATGACTTGTTTGATTTTTTGGTGCGTCTTCTCGTCCACCCATTCGTTGATGCGTCGTGCGGTGGCTTTTTTTAAGCCAAAATACACAGACTCGAAGTACGCTCTTAAAAACTGTTTAGCGCTTTGCTTGAAATCCGGTGCTAGTTTAAACTGGTTATCCACAAAGATCCCAGTCACAATTCTCAAATTGGGAATATACATGTTGTGTCCCGAATCCCAGTGTGGGCAGGCAATTAACGCATCACTAATCTCCTGGAGTGTATGGATGCCGCCACCCAGATATAGTAGAAACAAGCTGTTTTGGATGGATACGGGTGAAATGACAAAGTTCTTCTTCGCGGATTGCAGAGCAACGTTGTGCAATAATTTCGAAGTAAATGAATCCTGTGCAAAGCCACTGGTTGAGTAAAGGACCACGGCGAGCAGCGGCAGAACGAAAGACACCGCTGAATCGGAAAGCGAAAACGATCAATGAACACGAGTTCATTTTGTTACTTTATAACTGAGAGAACTTACTTTTCATAGTTGATAGTTGACTTGACGCTCCAACACTAAATTCGTGGGACAATTGTCTTGTCTACTTGCGGGCTGATGTGCTTTTAAAGCAAACGGCTTTTATTTCAAGCATGTGGAACACATTTGCACGAATAAATCAGAACGTGCTTCTAGAAGCAAAATAGAAAGTAATTAAACTTTCTATTGTTCTCAGAAATATTTATATTTTATATTTTATGGCTTTTACAGTAAACATGTTGCAGTTCAAATGCAAAACTGCAACTGCAACTCTTTTGTTTAGCAACAACAATAGGTCGCTCAACACACACAAACGTTGTGTGTCGACAAAAAAGGCCGCAAAAAAATCGCATCATGCGTTCAAAGCCAGTAAATTTGTTTGCAATCAAATCAAATGCGGCCGGCTAAATCAACAACGCACACGGCACACAACTTGTGCGCATTGTTGCTGCTGTGACGACGCCGGACTTGTTGTTTGTACCACAACAATAACAACAACAAGAAATACACAGACGCATATTTGCATGTCTATATGGTGCGAACTAAAAGGCCGCTCTTGCAACAACAACAGCATCAGCAGCCTTGGCAGCAGCAGCAGCATCTCTCGCCACAAAAATATATCAACAACAACAGCAACGACTAGCAGCCACCGCAAAGAAAGAACTCAATTCTGTATGCAAATCGCATGTCACGTTAGTGAAGGGTAATAAAAATTGTGCCGCGCATTGTTATTGTTGTTGGTGTTATTGTAGTGGTTGCTTTCGATTTTTGTAGTTGAACGTGCAGCGTTTTCACATTTTCACCTCAGAACGAAAGCAAACCAACGCGTTGCAACGCGCAAAAGCCACTGAAAACTGTGCTATAAACACTTTTCAACTGCGCAAACGCACCGCACGAAGGTGGCGAAATAAAACCACGTTAAGTGTTGCACTGTTGGTGGTAGTGCAACGTTCGATCAAAAGTAAAATAAACAAATCAACTCAAAAAACAATTTTCTCTACTTGCCTGTCAAGCTTTGTAGCGGAATTTTGGTTTCACTCTCTGGACATTTGTGTTTGTGCAGAATATTTGTTCGAGAAAAATGTCCAAATTTCCAAGAGAAAACGTGCTGCAGGATGTGGCAGGTAGCAGTCCTTGTGGCCTGTTTTGGGCGAGAAGAATGAAGGAACAGTGTAATTATTCATTTAATTTTGCAAATTTTCATCTAATTTCTTGAAGGTAATGAAATATTTTAGTTTTTATTAAATTACAAATTTTTATTTCTACAGCCAGGGGCTCGCTTGGATATTGAAGGGTCGAAAAAGTGATTAATTTTGTAATCAGCCATATGGCTTTACCTGTGCTAATCTCTTGATTTATTGTTGC
The DNA here is from genome assembly GCA_963971225.1 of Melieria omissa. Lineage (NCBI taxonomy): Eukaryota > Metazoa > Arthropoda > Insecta > Diptera > Ulidiidae > Melieria > Melieria omissa. The sequence goes on from OZ020269.1 coordinate 10,723,267, forward strand.
TTGCTACTCATTTAAAAGAAATCACAAAATTAACGTCATGCTTTTTCACAAAAACGAATTTTACTTACACCTAAGCCCCAGAAATCGTCTGTTGTGTTGATCTTTGCATTTCTTGAAATAAGAGCGCTATAAATAAAGCTGTCGTTGGGCGAAATGGCAGCCGTGTCAAATGCTTATATCCCCATATCGGAGGGGGAGCACCCAATCAGCAGCAGATCGCAATGGTTTGCTGGGTTCATTAGGCAACTAATAAACGCCGCTTCGTCGCACTTAACCACACGCTGACTCCAAGCAGTCGAGAAAATTAGCTGCGATTTTCAATGAAAATATTGATTCAGTATAACGAATCTCCAAACACCCTCCGCCCTCAGTACGCCACTATTTGGCGTACTTACTACCCATTGAAATATAGCAGATGAAACTGAAATCCAAATTTATATTTAACTAGCTGACCCGGAATTTTTTTATAATGAAATACGCGAGATAGCGAATCAATGGCGATGCAAATGCATGGATAAATGGTAGGTTCGTACTTAGTTTCATTGCTGTGGGACTTATAGTACAGCGGAACATTTGAGTCACAAAAAATGTGCCACGTCCCTTGTTTAACGCCAAAAAAATCTTACAAATTGAATAACACATCTCTGGGACAACGCTATACTAAATTTCAATGCTGTGCTCTTTACAATTTCGCAGATATTCTATATTAAATATTTGGCTAGTATGGGATATGACTAAATAGTAAGTTTGTAGTGAATTGAATTGATGTGTGACTTATGATTCCAAAGCTATCGTCTGAAAATTTGGGCTGGTGAAAAAGTACCAAGTTTTCCTAAAATTTTCTTTCATACAAACCTTGTTCTGTATTTAAGTAGTCCTTAACAAGTCCTTTAACGAATCTTGTCCTAAAAATCGAGCTCCACGGAAAACCAACGCGGTGTGGTGGACCCCAGAGCTAAGACAACTGAGAACAGATACTAGACGTCTTTTCAATCAGGCTAAACTTAGCCGAACTGAAGAAGACTGGGGAGCATACAAGGCTAGCTTTTATAAGTTTAAGAAGACTATTAGGGCGGCCAAGCGGGATTATTGGAGAAAGTACTGCGAATCCCTTGACAATGTTAACGAGGCCGCCAGACTTCGCAAGGTGTTAGGGCATCACATACCCCTGGCAGCATTAGGAAACCTGACGGCTCGTGGACAGAATCGAGGGAGGAGCTTCTAGGGACTGTCATGAACACCCATAAAATCCCGGGACCCGATGGTGTCATTCCGGCTATGCTGCAATGGTCTAAGGAGGCAGTGGTCACAGTCTTGGTGCGAATCTTTCGGGAATCTCTCCAACAGGGCTATCTACCACGCGCCTGGAAAGAGGTTAGGGTGGTGTTCATCCACAACACTGCAAAAAACTACAGACCGATCAGCCTGGCATCGTTCTTTCTTAAGAGTTTGGAGAGGCTGGTTGATGTCTATGTCAGGGGAGTGGCACAGTCCAGGGGACTCTGCAGGACGCAACATGCGTATTGCAAGGGAAAATCTGTAGACAGCGCCTTGCATGAGGTTGTTCAGACGATCGAAAAATCGCTAAACATCAAGGAGTATACGTTAGCCGCTTTACTTTAGCCGCTTTATTGAGGGGGCCTTTAATAACGTCACCTTAGAGCACTGGTCGGCAAAGCTTAATCATATGAGCAGTACGCTCAGCACACGTGCACAGTAAGCTCTCTCAATCACCGTTGTTCAGGTATAATTTACACAGTGGAGAGAAATTTCACTGCGCTCACTAACACCATCTCATTGTCAATTTTGCCGACCCCTGCCTTAGAGGCAATAACCAGTGCACTTAGAAAATTCGAAGTAGACGAGAAAGTGGTGAGGTGGACCAGTGACATGCTTAGTAGCAGAAGGGTTCTCTCCAGCCTAGGCTCGTGCTCGGTGAGGAGGTTAACCACAAGGGGCACACCTCAGGGCGCGTCCTTTCGCCTCTGCTGTGGCTGCTTGTGATAAACAACATCCTCGAGATCTTCGAATCCAGGAGGCTACGAGTAGTAGCATATGCGGGCGACGTCACTATCCTGATCCTTGGAAACTTTCTGTCCACCATCAGTGATCTCATGGAGTCTGCTTTAGGAGAACTCTCGCAGAGCAGAACGGTCTAGGAGTTAACCACTTAAAGACGGTTATGGTACTGTTCACCCGGAGATACAAAATACCGTAGTTTAGGCTGCCGAAACTCGGCGGCATCACTATCACCCTCTCACCCGAGGTGAAATATTTTGGCACCATACTCGACTTCAAGCTTTCCTGGAGGCGCAACGTGGAAGAGCGGGTGAAGAAGAGCTTGAATGCTTTCTACATTTGTCAGAAGGCCTTCGGGAAAAAGTGGGGATTGCGGCCGAGCATTCTCCACTGGATGTATACAGCGATCATTCGGCCGATCTTATTACGGAGCCAATGTCTGGTAGCAGCCGCCGTGGCTCAGTTGGTTAGTGCGCGGTCCAACGAGTCGCATGCAGAGCGACGCAAGATCGAATACTGCATGTAGTAACACATAAAAAAAATAACGGGAAACTCGTTTTCTCTTTCGGTGGCTGTCCTCTCAGCTGGAAATGGCAAACCTCCAGGTCCTTGACGACGCAACTGACGAAGGTGCACCAAAGCTACCCCCAGGCAGGCCTAGAGATGATTGTACATCTCCACCCAATAGAGCAGTTTATTAAGTGCTGTGCCGCAAAAGGCGCTCTCAGACTGAGAGAGGCCAACCTGTGGAAAGAGCACGCTTATGGGACGTTCTGGGATTTTAAGGTCATTTACGAGGCCAGGTACAGAACAGCAATTACATTCCTGCACGGACTATCTGATTCCACACCTGGATTTTGATTCGCGCGCACTTACCTCCTTTCCCTCAAGGGAATAATGGGGACTTACAAGTGTGACAAGAGACACCTCCATCACCATCTTCACAGACAGTTCTAATATGGAGGAAGGTACAGGAGCTGGTCTCCACTCAGATGTACTGGGGGCACAACGGTCTTTCAGACTCCCGGACCTCTTTCAGGCGGAGATTTTTGCAATCTGGAGAGCTGCTGAACTAATCCACGACAGCGGATTATCACCCACGGATATCACAATCTGTGTGGATAGTCAGGCTCTTAAAGCGCTGGAATCAGCCACTGTGGTGGCAGGTGGAAGGTGGTGCAAAATTGACGCACTGCACTTCCAGGCATCGGGCATCACCGAGTCACTCTCTGCTGGGTTTCGGGCCACTCTGGAGTGGCAGGAAACGAGGCAGCGGATAAAATGGCAAGAAAGGGGGCCGCCCTGCCTCTCACCAAAGTGGTTAACTCTGTGCTCCCTCCGATATCTGCCCTGTATTTGCATATTGACAGGTTGAGCAAAACTTACATCGAGTCCTCCTGGCGGAGCAGAAATGATTGCAGTACCTGCCGGGCAATATGGCCTTCCCTTTCCGTGAGGAAAACACGATATGTACTGTCCCTGAGTCGAACCTCTATTAGGCAGCTTGTTGGAGTCATTACTGGACACTGCGCCATTGAATCCATGCTTGTCAAATGATGCCTCTTGTCCAGTGATATCTGCAGAAGTTGTGGAAATGAAGAAGAAGTGGAAACGATCCAACACTACCTATGCCACTGCCCGACTCTGCAGGAACGCCGTCTCCGTACCTTGGGGTCAAGGTTCCTGGCAGACCTGGCCTGCGCAGCAATAGTTGAAATTTGGATCTACTCTCCTTCATCAAGAGGTCGAATTGGTTTGCTCCGGACTGAGAGCCACTGGCTAGCTCCAGAATCGTCTAAAGAGGGATTCACAATGGAAGAGGGATTCGAGTGGAAGTGCAGCCTTTGGGACGCACACAACCTTTCCTACCTAACCTAACCTAACCTTGTTCTGACAACTACGAATACAACCAAAAAAAAACCAACCAAATCGGTCCAGCCGTTTTTAAGTGATTCGCGCTCAAATATGGCAGGGATTTTCCGACTTTTCCAATCGATTTTCCGGAATTTTCTGTTCGCACGAACCTGAACTGACTCAATAAGAATCCAACAAAAAAACTCTATGGAAATCGGCCGGTCCGTTTAAGCGTGATGCGATTACACACAAACATCCACTTTCTTTTATATATATGTATAGATTCTAAATCAATTAATAGCAACAGTACATTCAGGCAGCTTCCCGCATTCACCTTTATGATTGAACATTGTGTTCTCGTATGTGGTTTCATACAGCCCAGTATGACGTCTGTACTTTGAAGAATAGATCTTTAATGAATCTTTAGGACGACAGTTGATATTTCTGCGTACGAACTGAATGCTGCATCCAGGCGGTGTCGATACATTAGGCAGAAAAACTTGAACTAATGAATAGGTCAGGTGATAGATCGATCCTTATAACGCTGAAAAAACCAGGCAGTGCTGAAGTAAATGCAGAACTAAACTCTCATATGCCTTCATAAACTCAATGGGCCCGTGAAATCACAATAACAGTGACTCTGATGTGGTTCAGAGCACTTATTGCGATAGATTAAACACGAATTCATCGATATCTGAAAATATTTGTGCCTCCAGCGCAACAAATAATTTTAATTTGTTAATTCTAATTTGTTTGACACGTCTCGGCTCACCTAAATATTCAAGTGTGGCACAACTGTCGACTGCACCTTTACCAGCGGACACCGATCGAGCACGGTCGAAATGTTCGACCACACCAGATGCAGCCTGATGTTCTCTGAAATGCCCCGCAAGAAGTCTCAGCCATTCAGGAGATAGTTGACCAGCTGTTTGGTTCGATCGATTATGAGCACTGAGAACGCCGACAGGCCCTTCGCAAACAGCTCTTATTCGCGAAGACAATTTCGAAGCTGCCGGTTGGGTATTGGCCGCCGTTGTGTATTAACGCTGTCGTGCTTGAAGCTCCAGCCAAATATGCTGATATTAGCACAGGAATTCATCGAATTATCTCGAGATCAGCAATTAATTTTGTCTTCTTTTTCACTGCTAAAATTCAAAATTTTGTTATTTTGTTTTATTAATAAAACTCAATTTATAATTACCGAATGATTTCAACGACATAGCAGGACGTGGGTTTAGTTCCAATGCAGCTATCACAAACATATAGTCGATCTTTGTTTTACGGTGTCTCCACGAAATGAAAGGGTCCAAATATTTTGATGCATACTATCAGTTTTATAGTTTCAAATTCCAGTTCGTAATATGCGCGATGCGCGACCATGTCTAACAGCGCGTGTAACCGTCAAACCAACAATTAAACAAACTAACAATTATTTCCAGGCAAAGCATTCATCTGGGCACAAACTTCTGTATGTTTCTCTGCCAATCAGCACTTCAAAGACTTTTAAGGGGGTCCTACCATGTAACACTTTAAAAAAATGCATTTTTTTGTTGCATTTGTTGCTAAAATAAGATACAAAAGGGAATTTGCTGAATTCCGAAGGGAAAACAGGTTTTATGGCAAGTTTTATCACGCTTTCCACTGAGTTCTCGCAGCGCGCCAAACTTTAAACGCGTTTTTCTCGGAACCACTTTTTTCGAACTGGTACCCCGCATTTCTAAGGAGCCAGTGGACGGATTTTGATAATTTTTTTTTGAAATGTGGGTAAATGTTGTCGCTATCGTTCGGTACAAGATGAGCTTCCAGTTGTTATAAACAAATAATAAAAAAATAGTTTTTATCTGTTAAAAAAACGGGCTTTTTTTCATGATCCGCCATTTTGACAATTGTAAAGATAATTATGTGAATTATTACTGTACGATAGCGGCAAGTCTGCAGATTGTAAAGATTGTGTTTCAGACGAAAAGTTTTTTCAAAATCGTGAGTACCATCAACCCACATACTTTTGGAAGGCCTTATAGGACTTGATGCATCTCAGTCTTGTCTCAGACAGTTCAGCTAGAGAGCTAATCAGACTGTTCCACAAGGAATTAAGTCCTTTAGATGCTAAGGCAGGGTGTTCGAGTGTCTCACTTTCGTTAATTTCCCTGCAGCTTCTGCTAAAAGGGTTGTTGGGGATACCCAATCTCGCCGCGTGTAGACCAATAGGCCAGTGACCAGTGATCACGGTTGTTAGCCTAGAATTTAGCAACAGGTCGTTGGTTCTGTGGGAGTTATAGCGTGGCCAGATCTGCCGAGCCACTCTGCAGCTGGAGAGATTGCGCCCCCTACTATCCGCTTTCCGCAGGAAATAATCCTTTAACTGTCTTAGCCATGCACTTAAAGGCGGTGCCACCCTTTCGGGCTGTGTCCATAACAAATTCCACCTTGGCCGCTCACCAACCTTAGTAACTCCTTACAGTCTCTGACTAGTTTGGATTTGACTATGGGCTTGGTGAGTGCCTTAATGGCTGCTTGGCTGTCTGAGAAGATGTAAACATCCCTACCTCGGACTTCTTGCTGTAGGAGAATTCTGCAGGCTCTTATTGCAAAGACTTCCGCTTGAAAGACACTGCATATATCTGGTAGGTGAAAGGCTTTTTCCACTACCAAATCCCTAGAGTAAATTCCTGCCCCATCTCCACAGTCCATCTTTGAACCGTCTGTGTACAGTGAGGTTCCTGCGTTTGTAAAAGAAGATGCGTACGCTTCCATTCTCTTGTGGGAGGGAAGATCGTGGAAAACCCAACATCAAAGTCGGCACCATTTGTGGTGTAGTCCGTATCCCCCCTTGGTTCATTGGAACCTTCGTGAGGATATTACAATACTATGTCCATTGGGATGATTCTCTCAATCTCAATGTGCTCGAAGCGGCCGTCCGTCTTATAAAAGATTCAATTAGCAGCAGATGGAGAAGCGTGTTCAAAGCGTCAGAAGAGCAGGACCTCAAGGCCCCCGTACTCCCGACACACGCCGCCCTCTGCACTGCACTGAGTCTATTGATATTGTGGTTCCTCTCCAGCGCCGTCCAGCCGGCCGCACACCAATGCTCCGCACGTGAGAATAGGTCGAACAATTGCTGTGAAGGTCTTCGGTTGTAGATCCCATTTTTTACCGAAGAGTCTGCTGCACGAGTAGTATAGTATATCTTGTATATTAATTTTCCAGCTGAGTTTTGTGTCTAATCTGACTCAAAGATATTTAGCATCTGAGGATAACCTAAGCTCGCTCCCATTGAGCTTTGGCAGTCGAAATGGGAGTACCTTGTACCTTCTTGTAAACAGTAACAGCTCTGTTTTGGTAGGATTAATCTCCAGCCCGCAACGAGCGGCCCAGCTCCTCAGAGTCCTAAGAGCACCCTCCAAGATGCCACTAATTGTATCTAGGAAGGCCCCTGTCACCATAATAACGATATCATCGGCGTACGCAACTACCTTGACCCCACCTTGGTTAAGAGTCTTCAGTATGGGGTTCAAAGTAATTAGCCACAGCAATGGAGATATTACCCCTCCTTGGGGAGTTCCCTTCTTTGCATATCGTGTGACACTAAAGTTGCCGAATTTAGCCTGGATCTGTTTGCTACTTAGTAGAGCCGAGATCCACGAACAAATGCAACCCTCGACTTGTAGGTCTAACAGGGAAATAACTATGGCTTCTTTATCCACGTTATTGAATGCTCCTTTTATGTCTAGAAATGCCGCCAGGGTGTATTCTTTAAACGACGGGATCTCTCTACGGTCCTCACGACCTCGTGCAGAGCCATCTCGGTGGATTTACCTTTAATGTATGCATGTTGAGCCGTGGATAGGTTGTTCTCTTCCCGGCTTCCTCTTATATACGTATCTAGTACACGCTCGAGCGTTTTTAACATAAACAAAGTCAGGCTAATTGGCCTAAAGTCCTTCGGAAGGACGTGCCCTCTTTTGCCTGCCTTTGGTATGTATACTACCCTGGCTTTCCGCCATGATTTGGGTACATAGTTCAGTGCTATGCAGCTGACGAAGAGCTCTCGAAGCCAGTCAATTACGTCTTCCCCCAATCTTTGCAGCATGATGGGCAGGACCGGACTGTCTGGACCGGACTTTTAAACGGAGAGAAAGAGCTGATAGCCCCGCGGGTCACCTCCCTAGAGATCACCTTCTGGGCGATCGCTCTCGCCCTTAGACTCCGCATTGGTAGCACCTTGAGTGCGGTCACAACGCATCCGTGAAATGAGTGGACCTTAGTAGTTCCAATGACTCCGCCACAGAATCCGTGGCTGTCCCATAAGGCCTGTGTAGAAGAAGAAGAAGCGTAGGGGCTGAATACCCTTTAGCAAGAGCTTTGCTTAGCATTGCCGTTTCCTTAACGCTCTCTATCGAAGAGCAAAAGCTTTGTCAGGACTGCCTCTTGGCAGATCTTATAGCTCGTTTATACCTGCGCAGGCATACCCTGTATGGCTGCCAAACCTTGGTCCTATAGGACTCATTAAAGACTCTTCTGGTCTCCTTTCTCAACTCAGAAAGGTCTGTGTTCCATCACGGTGGAAGTGGTTTCCTTTCGTGACGGATCGGACAAGATTGGTCAAAGGCCCTAGCCAGAGTTTTTTCGAGCCGATTCGCTCTCTTCTCTAACTCGGATATAGAGCTGATGCTAGACTTCGGGAACCTTTGGATTTGGACCTCACGATTCTCTCGTACCTGTCCCAGTCCGCCTTCCGGGGGTTCCTAAACTTCTTTGGAGTACGCACCGGTGCACAGTGTAACTTTTATCGTTTTTAGGATACCAAAAGTAAAAAAAAAATGTTCTCCGATCGCAAAAATTTTTTGGTATGAAATAGAGGAATATACAAGTGTGAGTTTGAATATATGCTCAAAGCAAAATGAAAAATAACAGTTAGCATGATAACCGTTTTCGAATTTGTCTCACTGCGACAAGTGCAGAAACACTTTTCTTAACCCGCTAACCGGAATGACCGTCTACAGACGTCATTAAGTAAAAATATTAGCGGATTTAAGTAAAAATATTAGCTAATGAGAAATTTAATCTATTTTTATTATAAAATATCATTTTAACCAAAGTAGTAAATTTGTTATGCTCAATCAACAGAAAACCAATGACCGTCTGTAGACGGTCATTCCGGTTAGCGGGAACTTTTTTTGTGCGGTAATGGCATATGTGCACTACTGCGTAAGCGATGTAATGGATTTAAATTACAGGGTAGGCCATTGAAAGTGGAAGCATCTGGTAACCCTATAACTTGCTGTCAGCTGTCAGATCGACTAATGACATAGCGCGTTGGAAGCGTCATTCCAAGACAATTTATACCATGGAACAGTACACTCCAAAAGAATGTGCTGAAATTGTTCAGCTTTACATTCAAAATAACTTCTCGATTGTGAAAACCAAACGGCGATTATGAGTGGCCGCCGAGATCACCCGATTTGACGCCGCCAGACATTTTTGTATGGGGCTACTTGAAGTCCAAGGTATACACCAACAAGCCAAGGACACTAGCTCAACTCAGAGCCATCATACGCCGTGAAATAAGAACCATATCGGCCGATACACTGGCAAAAGTGATGGAAAATGCCGAAAAAAGGGCACATTTTGCGGCCAAAGCTAATGGTGGCCATTTACGCGATATCATTTTCAAAAACTAACAAGAAAATTTCTCCTTGGACCAAAATAAATGAATATCGAGATGAAAACAAAAAAAAACATTTTTTTCCTCTTTTTTTTCAAAAACAAGAATGGCCTTCCACTTTAAATGGCCTACCCTGTATATACGTTTATTGCGTTTGTTTAGTAGTGAATCAAATAGAGGTGGCCGTAGAAATGGGCGAATGGGATATGCCTCCGCTTTCACCCATTCCAACGAAAAATAATGTACAGATTTTTTGGTAAAGAGTGGTTTAGACAAAATCTGGAAGTATTATGAGGAGTTTAGGGAGCAATTATGGGACTCTGTTCTAAATGTCGCTTTATCGTTATCCGCGGCTAGAAAGCTATTGGAGTAAAGATACTTTGCAACCAATCAGCAGCACAAGGAGCAGTAAACAATTTAAAACAATTAAACAATTTATAAGTTTTGCGAATGAGAAATATCAAGTATGCAAAGGGCAAACTGGTTATGATCTCCTGTTTAGAATCAAATTTATTGCGGACAAACTAAACGAAAGTCTTGATTCCATTCCAAAACCTTCTCGTTTATGCGTGGATGAGCAGATGTGCGCAACGAAGATGAATCATCTTCTGCGTCAATATATGCCAAACAAACCGCACAAATGGGGAATTAAATTCTTCGAGCTTTGCGACTCAATGGGGTTTTCATATCGGTTTTTGAGATTTATAATGGGGCTGGTGATAATGTGGTGCTTCCTGGCTCACCCGACCTAGGACCTGCAGCAACGTAGTCGTGCGGCTTTCACAAACAATTCCCGACAATATAAATCACATAATTAATTTTGATACTCTATACACATCGATTCCTCTGTTGGTATATCTCCGTGCGCGCGGTATATATTCATTGCGTACTATTCGATCAAATAGAATACCTCAATGCAAGTTTCCTTCGGATAAACAATTGACCAAGGCTGGTCGTGGGTATTACGAGTAATAAACTGAATCAGCATACGGTATCGAAGTTTCAACCGTTTTGTGGAAGGACACCGGGGTAGTAAGCTTTGTTTCTACTTATGTTGGTATTCAACAATTTGCGCAAGCAGAAACATCCTCACAAGCCGGTACAAAACCTCGGTATGGCCGAAGGAAGAAAGAATATGTAGACGTCCATTGCCCACTTATAATTAAGGAATACAACGCCCATATGGAAGGTGTAGATTTGATGGACGGCTTGATAGGCAGACCCGGTTGTACCCGGTTGAAGACTCGTAACTGTGCGCTGCGGATCTTCTATCATTTGTTAGATATGATTATGACAAATGCCTTAATATTATATCGACGGGCCAATGAAGGTAAAAAAGAAACATTCAAGTTACCAGATCTCCATGAAGATGTAGCTGCAAGCCTTTGCAGACCATCTATATTATCTGCAAAACATACTTTATCTGAAGTCGGAACAAAAGCTAAGATACCCTGCGACGACGAGTGATACGATGGCTATGAACATTATCCAGGAATGACAGATTCAAAGGGTAAAAGGCGCTGCAAATACTGTAAGAAGTCAGATACTCAAATATACTGCTTGAAGTGTAAGCTGAATTCATGCCTCACAGCAGGAACAAATTGCTTTTTTGATTTTTATAACAACAAATGAAAAGTCATATACACACATGTATGTACAAGTATATAAATATGTAATTTTGTAACTGCAAAATAGTTCTTGTGGCCAAATTAACCGAATTTGATATTTTAATTTATTCTATACCCCGTTTTTCTGTTTGGCGGGTTAGAGGGTTAATGTGAAATTGTTTGTGAAGTTCGCAGAGCCATGATTTTTTTGTCAGAAATATTTTTGCATTTTGATTTTAATTACTTGAATGTTTTGTGCAAACTACGGTAAGTTTTTGAACCTTTAATTAATTAATTTTAATTTTATATCGATTAAAAAAGCTAGTCACTAAAAATTTAGTGGTTCCCAAAATTGTTTCTTTTTTTAGTAGAGTAAAACTTATTGAGTTTCGTTGAGTTCCATGTAATGTTTATAACCACATTCATGAAAAATGTGCCTAGTTTCAGATTCTGCAATAAATTGTTGCTCCTTTTTGCACCAATTTAGTTCACAGCTAATCAAACATGGCAGTTTCGCGAAGTGAACTTTATAATGTTTGGCTAAAATCTAAGCAAAAAATAATAATCATGCGGTTTTTAAATATATTTTGAGTTTAATACGTTTTTGACCTCTACATGGGTATATTGTATTATATGATTATATTATATTATTTATCGTCATATTTGACTGCTATGACTTTTGGCATCCTAAAAATGATAAAAGTCACACTGTGCGGTGTGTCAACACTGAACATAATGTATTCGTGGTTCGAGAAAGACTTTTTGTCGGACACCCTCCAACCCTCAATGTTCAAATTAGTCTGGTCATGTAGAAGAGTTACGTCGAGAACCTCCTTCCACCCCTGACAGCTCTCTGAGCTCGGGAAGGTGAAAGTAGGAGAATTATCCAAGTTACAAACGCTAAGGTTATTATCTAAAATAAAACAGAAGAGAGACTCACCCCTTTCGTTGTCTTCACTGCTGCCACGAAGTGTGTGCCTGGCGTTGGCATCACACCCGAGCAGCAGATCACACTTCGCGGTGCGGGCTGCCTCCACAAACTCCCAAACCCGTTTTTAAATGCGCCCACGTTCACGTAAGATAAACTTTCGTTTGACAAAAAATATTTCATTCGACTACAGCAGTTAATTTTCAAATTTTTCAAAGAAAGAATTCAAGCATTATCAAGATTATTTTGAGAGTTTCTCGCTAATAATTTATATTGAGAAATTGTTTGTTTCTAAAAATTAATGTTCCTTTAGTTTTGTTTTTTAGACGTTATGAGTTGAAATGATAAATGTTATCTTTTGCTAGTTTGCAATTGCTATTGTCCTACAGGTTTGTTGTATTTTTTATTTTTATGCTACTTTATTTGCATACTTTTGAATACAGAAATTACAGCAATTATATAACATTTTTAAATTTGATAAAATTCAATAATTTAGGGGGCCCCCTAGCCGTCGCGGCCGAACACCTTAAGCCGCCACTGCATCAGGGTGCGACTACATGTCCACCGAAATACACTTCGTATTCGCCAATGACCGCAAAGAAAAATGGATGATCGGCAACAAATCTATTTTCAAACAGTGGAGCTGACCTGGCTGACCTGAGTTCAATTACTATAAGCAAAGAATTCACAATGAGAACACAGTATCTCGAAAATGTTCGTCAGCTGTACTCACCCGTAGCGGGTGCCGCCCCTGTGCCCTGTTCGCTGACCTGCATAACGGCATCATGTGTCACCAAACTGACGTACAAGTTGGTGTTATTTACTGTCATGCGCCTGAAGTCCGCCTTGCGTGACTGATAATCGTGATAATATTGATTGAACGGAGTCTTTATGCCGATCTGAAGAAATACAAATTGCGGGCGCAAACATAGTTAAACTCGTTTTCGAATACGAATATGGAGATCAAAGTGAAAATCGCCATTTTTTAATAAGTTAGCTACGCACTTGTTTGAGCACCTCATTGAGTTCTGTGTGGTATTCTATCTTAAATTTGGGCAGGAACACCTCCACTGAGGCAGCTTCCAACCGATTTGCAATGTCGAATAGTTCTAAGTGCTGCAGTTTGTTTTCCAATGCCTCCAGTCAACACTATTTGGCAGTACGATCAGCATTTTTAAAGACTGATTGTAGGGCAATAGCAACCCAGTTGCGTCCAAGTCATCCAATTTCCCATACTCAAAATGCGCTTTATCGTTCGTCATCATTTCCACATCCACTGTATCCTTTTGGTTAAGGTGGAATTGCCGACTGCCAACGGTTTTTAAGGAATGCAGCCACTTAGCCTCGAAATAGATGGAATTGACTACTACTGCTCCTGTTTCATCGTCCAAGCTGCTCGGTTCGATGACTTGTTTGATTTTGTGGTTCGTCGACGCGTCCATCCATGAGTTGATTCGTCGTGCGGCGGCTTCGTTGTTGCTAAAGTTCATAGGCACGGAGACCCAAATTCCCAAATACTGAAAGGCAGCTTGCCTGAATTGCTCTGTTAGCTCATACTGGTCATTCACGAAGAGCCCGTTCGCAATTTCCAAAGTGGGACCACCGGGTTTAAGTTTCCTGTTGCCTCCTGCACCCCTTTTGTAGACAGTATGTGGAACATCAAAACTACTTGCGAGTTCCGCAGCTGTGTTACCGTCGGCACCCCAAAACAGTAGAAACAAGCTATCTCGAATGGATACGGGCGAAATGACAAAGTTCTTCTTCGCCGATTGCAGAGCAACGTTGTGCAATAATTTCGAAGTAAACGATTCCTGTGCAAAGCCACTGGTTGAGTAAAGGACCACGGCGAGCAGCGGCAGAACGAAGGATACCGCTGAATCGGAAAGCGAAAACGATCAATGAACACGAGTGCATTTTGTTACTTTTTAACTGAGAGAACTTACTTTTCATAGTTGATAGTTGACTTGACGCTCCAACACTACATTCGTGGGACAATTGTCTTGTCTACTTGCGGGCTGATGTGCTTTTAAAGCAAACGGCTTTTATTTCAAGCATGTGGAACACATTTGCACTAATAACTCAGAACGTGCTTCTACAAGCAAAATAGAAAGTTATTAAACTTTCTATTGTTCTCAGAAATATTTATATTTTATGGCTTTTACAGTAAACATGTTGCAGTTCAAATGCAAAACTGCAACTGCAACTCTTTTGTTCAGCAACAACAATAGGTCGCACAACACACACAAACGTTGTGTGTCGACAAAAAAGGCCGCAAAAAAATCGCATCGTGCGTTCAAAGCCAGTAAATTTGTTTGCAATCAAATCAAATGCGGCCGGCTAAATCAACAACGCACACGGCACACAACTTGTGCGCATTGTTGCTGCTGTGACGACGCCTGACTTGTTGTTTGTGCCACAACAATAACAACAACAAGAAATACACAGACGCATATTTGGATGTCTCTATGGTGCGAACTAAAAGGACGCGCTTGCAACAACAACAGCAACAGCAACGACTAGCAGCCACCGCAAAGAAAGAACTCAATTCTGTTTGCAAATCGCATGTAACGTTAGTGAAGGGTAATAAAAATTGTGCCGTGCATTGTTGTTGTTGTTGTTGGTTGTATTATTGCTTTCGATAATAATGGATAATGGTTATTGCTTTCGATTTTTGCAGTTAAACGCGCAGCTTTTTCACATTTTCACCTCAGAACGAAAGCAAACCAACGCGCAAAAGCCACTGAAAACTGCACTGCACCGCACGAAGGTGGCGAAATAAAAGCCACGTTAAGTGTTGCACTGTTGGTGGTAGTGCAATGTTCGATCAAAAGTAAAATAAACAAATCAACTCAAGAAAAATTTTCTCTATTTGCCTGTCAAGCTTTGCAGCGGAATTTTGGTTTGACTCTCTGGACATTTGTGTTTGTGCAGAATATGTGTTCGAGAAAAATTTCCAAATTTCCAAGAGAAAACGTGCTGCAGGATGTGGCAGGTAGCAGTCCTCGTGGCCTGCTTTGAGCGAGAAGAATGAAGGAACAGTGTAATTATTCAATTAATTTTGCAATTTTGGTCTAATTTCTTGAAGAGAATGAAATATTTTAGTTTTTATTAAATTACAAATTTTTATTTCTACAGCCAGGGGCTCGCTTGGATATTGAAGGGTCGAAAAAGTGATTAATTTTGTAATCAGCCATATGGCTTTACCTGTGCTAATCTCTTGATTTATTGTTGCTTGCTACTCATTTAAAAGAAATCACAAAATTAACGTCATGTTTTTTCATAAAAATGAATTTTACTTACACCTAAGCCCCAGAAATCGTCTGTTGTGTTGATCTTTGCATTTCTTGAAATAAGAGCGCTATAAATAAAGCTGTCGTTGGGCGAAATGGCAGCCGTGTCAAATGCTTATATCCCCACATCGGGGGGGGGCACTCCATCAGCAGCAGATGGCAATGGTTTGCTGGGTTCATTAGGCAACTAATAAACGCCACTTCGTCGCACCTAACCACACGCTGACTCCAAGCAGTCGAGAAAAAGCTACGATTTTCAATGAAAATGTTGATTCAGCATAACGAACCCCCAAACCCCCCCTGCCAGTACGCCACTATCTGGCATACTTACTACCCATTGAAATATAGCAGATGAAACTGAAATGCAAATTTATATTTAACTAGCTGACCTGGCATTTTTTTATAATGAAATACGCGAGATAGCGAATCAATGGCGATGCAAATTGACGAAGAAAACCAACTAAAGGAAGAGGAGGAGCTGTCGAGGCCCACAAATAAGAAATGTTGCTGCTAGTTTTTAGTAAACAAATGGACTGCACTTGAACCAGATTTAAATTATACGGGTGGTGCCACGCCCCCTCCTCCAATACCCGCCCCAATTCCTCTGTCGAAGGATATGACTAAATAGTAACGATTATGAGCAGTGAGGCCCTTCGCAAACAGCTCTTATTCGCGAAGACAATTTCGAAGTTGCCGGTTGGGTATTGGCCGCCGTTGTGTATTAACGCTGTCGTGCTTGAAGCTCCAACCAAATATGCTGAACATAATTAGCACAGCAATTCATCGAATTATCTCGAGATCAGCAATGAATTTTGTCTTCTTTTTCACTGCTAAAATTCAAAATTTCGTTATTGTGTTTTATTAATAAAACTCAATTTATAATTACCGAATGATTTCAACGACATAGCAGGACGTGGGTTTAGTTCCAATGCAGCTATCACAAACATATAGTCGATCTTTGTTTTACGGTGCCTCCACGACAGGAAATGTCCTAATATTTTGATGCATACTATCAGTTTTATAGTTTCAAATCCCAGTTCGTAACATGCGCGATTTAGGTTGACTAAACCTTTTCCATATACCATGTCTAACAGCACTTGTAAACGTCAAACCAACAATTAAACAAACTAACAATTATTTCCAGGCAAAGCATTCATCTGGGCACAAACTTCTGTATATTTCTCTGCCAATCAGCACATCAAAGACTTTTTAAACTGTAAAGTTAACACGAAATAAAATTTCGCATTAAGGTGCGACCACATGTCCAGCAAAATACACAGCCTTGTCGTCCATGATCGCAAAGAAAAATGGATGATCAGCAACAAATCTATTTACAAACCTTTGAGCTGACTTGAATACTATTTGAATTGCTATAAGCAAAGAATTCACAATGAGAACACAGTAACTCGAAAATATTCGTCAGCTGTACTCACCCGTAGCGGCTGCTGCCTCCGTGCCCTTTTCGCTGACCTGAATAACGGCATCATGTGTCGCCGAACTGACGTACAAGTTGCTTTGAGCAACTGTCATGCGACTCAAGTCCGCCGCTGAACTGAACGCAGTCTTTATGCCGATCTGAGGAAATACAAATTGGGTTCGCAAACATAATTAAACTCGTTTTCGAATACAAATTTTGAGATCAAAATTTTGTTTTTGTTTTATTTTTTACTTGTTTGAGCAGCTCATCGAGTTTTGTGTGGCATTCTATCTTAAATTTGGGCAGGAACACCTCCACTGTGGCAGTTTCCAACCGATCTGCAATGTCAGACAGTTCTATATGCTGCAACTTGTTTTCCAATGCCTCCAGTCCGTCAACACTATTAGGGAGTATGATCAGCATTTTGTTAGTAGACAGACCGTAGGGCACCAGCAATCCAGTTGCGTCCAAGTCATCCAATGCCCCATACTCAAATTTCGAATGCAAAGTACTAATCATTTCCACATTCACTGTATCCTTTTGGTTAAGGCGGAAGCGGCGCCTGCCTGCGGTTTTGAAAGAAAGCAGCCACTCACCCTTAAAGTATATGGAATTTACTAATACTGCTGCTGTTCGATTGCCTAAGCTGCTCGGTTCAATTGCTTGCGCTATTCTGTGGTGCGTCTTCTGGTCCACCCAAGCGTTGATGCGTCGTGCGGCGGCTTCGTTGTCGCCAAAGTTCACATACTCGGAGGCCGCTCTTAAAAACTGTTTAGCCTTTTGTTTGAATTCCGGTGCTAGTTCAAACTGATGATTCACAAAGATCCCGGTCGCAATTTCCGCATTGAGACCACGGGATAGGAATCGGAAAATGAGCTTATCGTATGTCTCTTCAGAACTTTTCAAATTAAAAGCGCTGCGAATCTCCTCAGCTGTCTTGCCGCGGGCACCCATAAACAGAAGACCCAAGCTGGCTTCGATAGATACGGGCGAAATGACAAAGTTCTCCTTCGCCGATTGCAGAGTAACGTTTTGCAATATTTTCGAACTAAACGATTCCAGCGCAAAGCCACTGGTTGAGTAAAGGACCACGGCGAGCAGCGGCAGGACGAAAGACACCGCTGAATCGGAAAGCGAAAACCATCAATGAACACGAGTGCATTTTGTTACTTTATAACTGAGAGAACTTACTTCTCATAGTTGATAGTTGACTTGACGTTCCAACACTAAATTCGCCGGACAATTGTCTGCTACTTGCGGACTGATGTGCTTTTATAGCAAACAACTATATAGCAGTTTCATTTCAAGCAAGTGGAACAATTTTAATTAGTCACAGTTTCTTTACAGATTCGTATATACTTTTACTATTTAAAAAAAATACACAAGAAATATATATACACTTATGTATATTATATAACTTACAGCACTGATTATCTTCACGTTGTAGCTTGTATCGCCTAGAAGAGGACGAATCTATATAATATTGCAATATTTCGCATGAATTCTTCGCGGTTCTTAATGAAAAATGTAATAAAAATGTGACTATTTACTACTGGGTTTGATTTAAAAACTTAACTGGATATTCAAGATTTTTTAATAGTCCAAATAACATTTACATCCTCCACAATTTGACACATTTACAGCTGCAAACGTTTACATATGTTAGAGTTTTTTGTTTAATTTAATAATTGTATATTAAATGGTTGTATGCCGTAGTACCACTGACAAATATGGAAACCACACTCAGTTTCAATAGGCTTCTCCTAATAAAAATAAAATAAAAACAGAAATATTACAGCAGCACAAAAACTTAGCAGAACACACATACAACTGGATCAATTTGCACACAAGGGGTTAAAAGTTCGTGGCTGATCATTTTATTGCAATTCGTTATTTTAAGTTTATTCAGGTGAAAGTGAATTTCTAAACGCCACGGCGACAGTCACCGTCACAGTTCAGTGACCATTGCGTGGCGTTGTTAAGCATTTTCGGAAGTGTGTTCGTGTGTTGTTTTACAATTCAACAAAAATTGCAAGCATTTGGCTTTAATTGCCAAGATTGCATCGGCCAATGGCCGAGCTAAGCAATATATACAGGGTCTTTGAACTCTTTCGATTTTAAAATGTAAATTAAACAGTTGTATGTTAGACATCCATTTAATTCCTTCTTCATTTGAAAGTATATTGTTCGAATGTGCTTGGTGACATACGTTCGGTTGGTCCAATGTTCAGTAACTTTCTGACATAAATCTGACTGAATTTGCTTGATGGCGTTTGCTATGTCAGCTTTGAGGACGGCAATTGCGGGCTGCTTGTTGTTGTTGCATGTTGGATTCCCCAAAGGAAGAAATTTAAAAGCAAGCGCCACAAATCGCTCCTGCGAATGTTCAACGTGGAGCTTTCTTGTTGAAACCACATGTTTTCGGAATTCTTATCATCCAGCTAAGGCCACAAGAAGTCATGCTTATCTTCGATTTCGAAAAGATTCGGTTCGCAACAAGTGCTATTGAGATTGATAAACCCTTTTCCACGTACCATGTGTTACCGTCAAACCAGTTAAACAATCAAATATGTTGGGCACAAACTTTTGTATGTTTCTCCGCCAATCAGTACATCAAAGACTTTTTAAACTACAAGTTTAACACGAAATAACATTTCACATTAGGGTGCGACCACATGTCCAGCAAAATACACAGCCTTGTCGTCAATGACCGCAAAGAAAAATGGATGATCAGCAACAAAGCTATTTTTAAATAGTTGAGCTGCCTTGAATACTACTTGAATTTCTATAAGCAAAGAATTCACAATGAGAACACAGTAACTCGAAAATGTTCGTCAGCTGTACTCACCCGTAGCGGCTGCTGCCTCCGTGCCCTTTTCGCTGACCTGAATAACGGCATCATGTGTCGCCGAACTGACGTACAAGTTGCTTTGAGCAACTGTCATGCGACTCAAGTCGGCTGCTGAACTGAACGCAGTCTTTATGCCGATCTGAGGAAATACAAATTGGGTTCGCAAACATAGTTAAACTCGTTTTCGAATACGAATATGGAGATCAAAGTGAAAATCGCAATTTTTTTTAATGTTAGCTACGTACTTGTTTGAGCAGCTCATTGAGTTCTGTGTGGTATTCTATCTTAAATTTGGGCAGGACCACCTCCACTGAGGCAGCTTCCAACTGATCTCTAATGCCGGACAGTTCTAAGTGCTGCAGCTTGTTTTCCAATGCCTCCAGTCCGTCAACACTATTAGGGAGTATGATCAGCATTTTGATAGTAGACAGATCGTAGGGCAACAGCAACCCAGTTGCGTCCAAGTCATCCAATTTCCCATACTCAAAATGCGCTTTACCGTTCGTCATCATTTCCACATCCACTGTATCCTTTTGGTTAAGGTGGAATTGCTGGCTGCCTAAGGTTTTAAATGAATGCAGCCACTCACCCTTGAAGTAGATGGAATTTACTAATACTGCTGCTGTTTGATCGTCCAAGCTGCTCGGTTCGATAACTTGTTCGATTTTGTGGTGCGTCTTCTGGTCCACCCATGCGTTGATGCGTCGTGCGGCGGCTTCATTGTCGCCAAAGTTCACAGCCTCAGAAACCGCTCTCAAAGACTGTGTGGCCTCTTGCTTGAATTCCGGTGCTAGCTCAAATCGGTGATCCACAAAGATCCCATTCGTAATATTCAAAAGGGGACCACCGGTTAAGAGTTGCCGAAAAATGCGCCTTTCCAACACCTTTCCCGCATCCCTCTTGTCGGAAGTAGTCAAATTAAGAGCACTTTGAAGCTCCTCAGCTGTCTTGCCATTCGCACCCAGAAACAGAAGACCCAAGCCAGCTTCGATAGATATGGGTGAAATGACAAAGTTCTTCTTCGCGGATTGCAGAGCAACGTTGTGCAATAAACGACTAAACGAATCCTGTGCAAAGCCACTGGTTGAGTAAAGAGCCACGGCGAGCAGCGGCAGGACGAAAGACACCGCTAAATCGGAAAGCGAAAACGATCAATGAACACGAGTGCATTTTGTTACTTTATAGCTGAGAGAACTTACTTTTCATAGTTGATAGTTGACTTGACGTTCCAACACTAAATTCGTGGGACAACTGTCTGCTACTAGCGGACTGATGTGCTTTTATAGCAAACGGCTTTCATCACAGTTCCATTTCAAGCATGTGGAACACTTTGGATTAGTCACAGTTATTACCGATTCTTATATACACTAGTTAGAATAAGTTTGCGTACAAGAGGTACGTAGTCTTTTCATATGAAAAATAAATCACTTAAAGTAATTTTTCAAAAAGAAAATATTTTTTATTTCTTCCATAAACTTAGTTCTTTTATTCCATTAAGATAATAATATCAAAAACGTATCCAAACTGTAAAAGAAGGGCCAAAAACAAAATATGTTATGAATTCACCTCAGAAAAAATTTGCGTACAAGATAATGTTATGTAGTTAAAATTTAATTGAAACTAAGTTTTGTCCTAAAATTAATAACTTTATGAATTTGCTTTTCTCGCTTGAACTCCCTGCAGAAGTTTCGGCGTAAATTTTTTTAAATTCGGTGCTTTTTTCAGCGGTTATTTTGTTATATCCTTAAATTGTTATATTGGTTAACTATATTTTTGAAGATGGAGTGTTGTTGGGCTCAGGGTTCAAGTAAACCCATTATATACTCAATTAGATGTATGTTAGGTGACTAGAGAGGAACTTTTTCAATTGCATTGCGCCCTAAGGTCATCGTAAATTTGAAAAGAAATGTTGGAATCTGATCTAAAGTTTTTAAACCTTGGCTTTCATAAGCTTTAAAATATGTAAATAATCCCCTGGAAGCATTTCTGAATAAAACAAAACAGCCTACTCACTCCTTTTCCTGACATGCAGCCCTGCAGCCCATATCCCCACATGTGCTATGCTTGACTGTTAATTTCCGATTTTTTTAATTAACAGGATCCTCTTCAAATTAGTTTATGCCTTTTAATGCCAAATATGCCAAACTCTTATCAGATAATAATGAATCGTACCACTTTCTATAGATAACAACACATCGTCCCGGAAATCCGGTTTTCTAGACTCTTTGATGGACTCGTTTACGAAAGCAATTCTGTGCTCCTTGTAAGTAAGCTTTGTATATATGGGCTTCTTACATGCTGTTATGTAGGGGAAATATGTTTTTTCATGATTTTTCTTATAAAGTCATAGCTACAAGGTTTTACTAAATATTGCGGTACATTTCTGAAGATATTGGATACAACTAGGATAGGATATCGATGCACTGCAATCAGTGCAACCTTAAGAAAATGATCAGATTGTAGCTACGAGGAATTAAATTATTGTTTCAATGCATCTAAACCACAACAAAAACTGCAATAGACGCATGTATGAATAATGTGGATATGTTTTTGTGCACAGAGTACTAATTTCTAGGGTCAAAATTAATCGAACGTAATTTTTGTTTAACTGCTAAAACCTTGTTGACTAGTGTATGCATCCATATGGATATTATGTAATTTTTAATGTAATATTGATATCGTTTTCTAAATGAATTATCAATTTTCTAAAGCATAGCGTGGAAAATACAACCTGAAAAATATATAACCTGAACTCACAGCACAACGATAAGAAGAAAACTATTATACATAGTACATATACCTTATACATTTTCCATTACATTAAAACCATTTTCATCTGTTCCCTCTACTGAAAATCGCCTTACACCCAATTGACATCTTCACAAAATGTCATAATTTAGAGAGAAACAAATCGTTTTTGTTTTTCTATTTACTATTTGTGCTGACCATAAGTATAATTATTGTTAGTTCCTTGGAGATATATATATACATATTAGTAATGATATTTGGTATTCCAGACTAAATAATTTCAGACAAAATAAACATTAATTTAGATGCGACCTACACAAATTTTGAGTCTGCGTTCTGCGCATTTGGTTCTCTTAGTTTTGCCACATTCCTATTACAATTATGGAAAAAATGTCACCTGAAAAATTTGCTTTCACAATGAAATAATGCATAATTAGCCCTTTTCATCTTTTCGATCTTCACAAACTTTTTCCATTAAATTTTAATTACTTAAACAACTTTTGAGCCTAATACTAGTTAAAAACACATTTGCCTTTCAAAATGTTTGTAATATATAGATTTTTGGGAGAGTCAGCCCACTGGTCAGTCCAAACCATTCAAAATTCGAATACCAGTTTTGAATTTTGCGATTACAGTCGAACTTCCATAACCCGAATCACCATTATCCAAAGAAAAACTTCGACTTATGGAGACTTCGACTTCTAGAGCTGTATGGAATTTTCTCTCTGAACTCTCTCTATTACCAGTCGATTTAGTTCAAGTTATAGTAAATTCAAATTATAGAAACGTTTCAAAATCTTGACGAAAGCTTGATTTGATAAACATTGGAGGCCATATACGCGTTCAGGACTCACAAGTGGATCTAATGTAGAAATAATAATTAATTTCCAGCATAAACAATTCATAGATAATCTTTAAGGTCAATACTGCAAAATAATTGTGCGTTGATCGGTGTAGTATTGAATATGTATCACATTTCTCACTGCTTCTGAAACTTCCACTGACTGCCAATTCACTCTGAATCCAGCTGTAGCGCTCAGTAGGTGAATATGGACACTGGAAATTTGGCCTCACCAACTAAACCCCCGAATATTCCGTAAAACATTGCAATGGCACCCACACAAAACCAGCAAAATTCCCGCAAAGAATTATTCAGACGTTACATGAACACGAGACCAGCGCGCGAAAAAACGTATTTTCAAAAGCGAAATGCATCTTGCAACAACTCTCAACATATGAGTACGAATTGCAATAACAATTCACCAACGTGAGTGAGTGCGCATAAAATATTTGCCACCACATCACATCACCTAAGCATTCTTCAACGTAAACGTTCACAACGAAGGCCAACGCAAAACTTTCTGCTGGCTCATTCGTGAATATGGCCCGCCGGCATTCAGTGACTATTACAATTAGCTGAAAATGTGCCCATATTGCAGTGCCGACTATTCTGCAGATTTCCCCAGCGGCGGCCAGCAACATTTCATGCGACAGTGGTCAACACTTCATAGTTTCTTGCGACCAAAGAGGTAATCACAACAATAAATATTGCTGCTCGTCACAGCAGCTTCACCAGCTTCACTCAAACATGGAATTCATAACGAATTTTTGCTTCGAAGCATGTAAACGTGCGATATGCAAATTAACGTTTCAATACTCAAATCAAAACTAGGCACAACAACGTATAGAACTCGCACAGTTGCAAGTTGTTGGCAGCCTTCTGCTGATGCAGTACGTTTCTATAAGTTTTGATTTGAGTGGCGGTGCAGATTTGCCATATTCTAGCCATGAAATGAAACTAAATGGAAATCTTGCTGGTATTCACGATATGTAGCAATTACCCTGGCTGCAATTAGCAGGCGACAGCATTAGAAACTTTCGAAAACTCACGAACTTTAGCGAAAGAGAATATGTTATCTGGAATTTGAAAATCTGAATTTGTCCAAACGTTTTTAGTCAGATCGTTGATGTTTATATATGTATAGCTGAAAACGTCGTTGAACTCGGTGCACTCAGCATATTTTGATTATTGACAGAGAAGTTTGGCCGATCCCAATAACACTTCGTTCAATAATGTTTGTGACTGATACATAGATGGCGGCAATACTAAATCAATATTTTTTTTCGAAATTGTGAACCTTTTTAAGCTTACTGTCTTATATATTGTCAATTCAACCATTAGTTTACAAGTTACAGTGCTTTAAGTGACACTACTTTTGAGTTTTCAAACAAAATGAATTCAAAGCAATTCCGTGTGCTGATTTATCATTGTTTTTTAATGAAAAAAAATACTGTTCAATGCCAGGAATGGCTTGAAAAACATTATTCGGACTCTGCTCCATCACAAAGAACCATTTGTTATTGGTGTGCCGAATTCAAACGTGGTCGTACAGACACCGATGACATTCCATCTACTGGACGGCCAAATGACGCTGTTATTCCGGAAAACGTTGAAAAAACACTGAAAATCATTATGTCCGACCGTAAAGTGAAAGTGGGGGAGATTGCTGACATTCTAAAGATATCAGCAGGCAGTGTACACACCATAATACACGAATATTTGGTTATGAAAAAGGTGTTTTCGAAATGGGTGCCGCGTTTGCTCACACCGGAGCAAAAACAACAACGAATCGATGATTCAAAGAGCTGTTTGGACATGTTTACGCGCAACAAGTCGGAGTTTTTGCGTCGGTACATCACAATGGATGAAACATGGATCCACCATTTCACTCCAGAGTCAAATCGGCAGTCTGCTGAGTGGCATGCAACCGGTGAAAGCCGCCCAAAGCATCCAAAGGCACAAACATCGGCTGGCAAGGTTATGGCGTCAGTATTTTGGGATGTGCACGGAATAATATTCATCGACTATCTTGAGAAAGGGAAAACAATCAATAGCGACTATTATATAGCGTTGTTGGAACGTTTGAAAGAAAAAATCGCGATTAAGCGGCCCCATATGAAGAAGAAAACAGTGTTGTTTCACCAAGACAATGCACCGTGTCACAAGTCGATGAAAACGATGGCAAAAATGCATGAATTGGGCTTCGAATTGCTTCCTCATCCCCCGTATTCTCCAGATCTGGCCCCCAGCGACTACTGGCTCTTCGCAGACCTCAAAAAGATGCTCCGTGGTAAGAGATTTGGCTCAAATGATGAAGTAATCACCGAAACTAACGCCTATTTTGAAGGCAAAGAAAAATCGTTCTACAAATCGTTCGCAAGATTGGAAAAGCGTTGGAATGATTGTATCTCCCTAAAAGGGGACTATGTTGATGAATAAAAACGAATTTTGGCAAAAAAACGTGTTTTAATTAGTCACACACATTATTGAACGAAGTGTTAGGTAACTTTTTAATTTGACGTTTTCTTTCAATTTAGATATTTTTTTTAATTTTGACTGAAGTAAATAAAGAAATATTCAAATTTTCATTATACGTAAACAGTTGTATGTTTAAGTAATTATTACAGCCACTACGATGTGGTTGCTCTCATAGCAAAACACTCTAAAATACAGGAATACATGGAATGCTGTTAATACATAGAAGCCTAAAACGTAAAATTTAAAATTTTAATTAACTTTCCCCTGTAGCGAAAGGGTTAACAGGGATTAACGGGTTGGGACGGAGCCAGTCTAGGCAGCAGTCCCCCCTGTGTTGTAATGCCGGTAGGCGAGTGCCACAGGGGTCTAACGCGGGGGGTGGTTTTTATGCGGTAAAAATCCATAATGCTGGTGCTGGAGCACTGGTATCTTACGAAGATTTTCCACCTCCGTCAGAAAACAAAAAAACAAAAAAAAGGGGTGCATGGCAGGAGTACACTGCCGCACTCACTAAGTACACAAAGGAAATGTGGAAAGCGAAAATGGCTAATTTCCAATCGTTTTGCTAAGAAATTACTTCCACCCCCCAGGCAGCAATGCATCACAAAGTGCCAGCGAAGGGGGGAATGGAAAATAAGATGGCGCTCAAACTGTCGAATGACAGCTACACGCGTAATGAAGAGCAAAGGGCCCTGAATGCCTTTCAGCACTTCAAATCGCCAGGCCTGGAGGGGATCCTCCCTGCCTTCCTACAGAAAGGCAGGGGGATCCTACTGGAGCATCTGACTGGCATTATTAGATGCTGTCTAGAAAAAAATTACATTTCCATAAGTTAAATAAGTGTAGGTAGTTTTGATACCAAACATATGCAAAAGAGACTATATGGAGCCGAAGTTCTTCAGGCCAATTAGTTTAACATCCTTCATCCTTAACATCCTAAATTGAGGGTTAGTGCTGGAATGCATAGAGGCATTATGTATTGAGCATAAAAACCCAGGTCAAGATCCTCTGGGTTTAAGAATACAAAGGATTTCACGGAAACGAGAAGGCAGACAACCATGCTACAAGTGCGGCAACCACGACCCCTCTGGGACTGAATTCTGTCATTGGACTGAGCAAAAACGCCATAGCAGAGTCACTAAGACTTAAGGAGAGAACCAGCAACTCAGAACTCTGGTCTAACGTCTCGGGTCTTAGGCAGTCGAAATTCTTTATTAACCCTTATTCTCATACCCAA
This sequence comes from Melieria omissa, assembly GCA_963971225.1. Lineage (NCBI taxonomy): Eukaryota > Metazoa > Arthropoda > Insecta > Diptera > Ulidiidae > Melieria > Melieria omissa. The sequence goes on from OZ020269.1 coordinate 10,750,202, forward strand.
ACTTACTAACGTCGTTTGGCACCCGGGGTACCCGGGTACCCATTTCATGAAATTTTTAAGTTTTCAATATTTTGTTAATTAAAAAGTGTTTATAAAATTTTGATATGATTTGTTCGCTTTTCACCTAAATAACGAGGATCCGGAAGGAAAAAAAAAATTTTCATTATTTGTCAGTTTTTTTCATAAAAATACATCTCAGTGGGCACCCGGGTACCCGGGTATGAGAATAAGGGTTAAAGGAAGAGGAGAATGCCTCAAACCACAGAATAAGCAGTAATACTGTTTATTCTGTGCTCAAACTCGGGAAGAACAGCTTAACTCTTCAATTCCCAGTGTCACCTGTAGGTGACAGATGCTTAATATTTTTTTCCTACCGCACAGGTTTTTATTTTTAAATTCAAACACTTGTATAGCAAAGTCAATTAGTAGTACTTGTTTATTTAATTTTCCTCGCAACACTAGCGAAACGTCATTTGTCAAATTTATTCATTTGTTTCACGCGTAATTAAAACAGTGCGAGTTTGTATGGTTTCTTTTAATATAAAAATGAGGGTAGCTTAAAACTTTTTATGTATTTTTTTGTCTTATCCAAACGTATTTAAGCTATTTTATATAAAAAGAAAATTTTCTTTTTCACTATTTTGGACATGGGAATTGAAGGATTAAAAAGGTCACCGATCTTCTAACTGGGCCTGCCGACCGAGAAAACATATGCAGTTCTAGTTCTAGCTTGCAGAAAAGAGCTTCGTTCAGAGGTCAGTGGATCTAGGAGATGTTCTCTAACAACTTGTAGGGGGCACAATAGTTTCAATGCAATAAACCCCATCAAATTCTATTCTGTTCTGTTCTGTTCTGTTCTATTCTATTCTATTCTATTCTATTCTATTCTATTCTATTCTATTCTATTCTATTCTATTCTATTCTATTCTATTCTATTCTATTCTATTCTATTCTATTCTATTCTATTCTATTCTATTCTATTCTATTCTATTCTATTCTATTCTGTTCTATTCTATTCTATTCTATTCTATTCTATTCTATTCTATTCTATTCTATTCTATTCTATTCTATTCTATTCTATTCTATTCTATTCTATTCTATTCTAATATATTTTATGCTTCCTTCTTCATTTGAAAGTATATTGTTTGAATGTGCTTGGTGACATGCGTTCGGTTGGTCCGATTTTCAGTAACTTTCTGACTGAATTTGCTTGATGGCGTTTGCTATGTCAACTTTAAGGACGTCAATTGTTGGCGGCTTGTTGTTGTTGCATGTTGGATTTGGACGAAATTACTCCTGCAAATGTTCAACGTAGAGCCTTCTTGTTGAAACCACATGTTTTCGGTATTCGTATCATAGATTTCGAAAATATTCGGTTCGCAACAATTGCGATTGAGATTGTAAAACCTTTTCCACGTACCATGTGTGACAGAGCGTGTAACCGTCAAACCAATAAAGAAACAATCAAATATGGTTGGGCACACACTTTTGTATATTTCTCTGCCAATCAGTACATCAAAGACTTTTTAAACTACAAGTTTAACACGAAATATCATTTCACATTAGGGTGCGACTACATGTCCAGCGAAAAACACCTCGCCTCTGTCAATGACCGCAAAGAAAAATGGATGATCAGCAACAAATCTATTCGCAAACAGTTTAGCTGACATCGGTATAATTTTAATTGCTATAAGCAAAGAATTCACAATGAGAACACAGTAACTCCGACAATTTTCGTCAGCTGTACTCACCCGTAGCGGCTGCTGCCTCCGTGCCCTGTTCGTTGACCTGAATAACGGCATCATGTGTCGCCGAATTGACGTGCAAGTTGCTATGATCAACTGTCATGCGACTGAAGTCCGCCGCTGAACTGAACGCAGTCTCTATGCCGATCTGAAACATAGTTAAACTCGTTTTCGAATACAAATTTGGAGATCAAAGTGAAATTCGCCATTTTTAATATGTTAGCTACGCACTTGTTCGAGCAGCTCATTGAGTTCCGTGTGGTATTCTATCTTAAATTTGGGCAGGACCACCTCCACTGAGACAGTTTCCAACCGAACTTCAATGTCGGACAGTTCTATGTGCTGCAGCTTGTTTTCCAATGCCTCCAGTCCGTCAACTCTATTAGGGAGTATGACCAGCATTTGGACTGAAGACTGATTGTAGGGCAACAGCAACCCAGTTGCGTCCAAGTCATCCAATTTCCCATACTTAAAACCCGATTCATCGTTCATCATCATTTCCACATCCACTGTATCCTTTTGGTTAAGGTGGAATTTCCCGCTGCCTGCGGTTTCGAAGGCATGCAGCCACTCACCCTTGAAGTAGATGGAATTTACTAATACTGCTGCTGTTTGATCGTCCAAGCTGCTCGGTTCGATAACTTGTTCGATTTTGTGGTTCGTCTTCTGGTCCACCCATGCGTTGATGCGTCGTGCGGCGGCTTCATTGTCGCCAAAGTTCACAGCCTCGGAGACCGCTCCCAAAGACCGTGTGGCCTCTTGCTTGAATTTCGGTGCGAGCTCATATCGGTGATTCACAAAGATCCCAGTCGCAATTTCCAAAGTGGGACCACCGGATTGAAGTTGCCTGTTGTCTTGCGCATCCCTTATGTGGACAGTGAGTGGAACAAAAAGAGCAATTTCAAGTTCCTCAGCTGTCTTACCGCCGGCACCCAAAAACAGTAGAAACAAGCTATCTCGAATGGATGCGGGCGAAATGACAAAGTTCTTCTTCGCGGATTGCAGAGCAACGTTGTGCAATAAACGACGAGACGATTCCTGTGCAAAGCCACTGGTTGAGTAGAGGACCACGGCGAGCAGCGGCAGGACGAAAGACACCGCTGAATCGGAAAGCGAAAACGATCAATGAACACAATTTCATCTTGTTAGTTTATAACTGAGAGAACTTACTTTTCATAGTTGATAGTTGACTTGACATTCCAACACTAAATTCGCCGGACAATTGTCTGCTACTTGCGGACTGATGTGCTTTTAAAGCAAACGGCTTTCATCACAGTTCCAATTCAAGCATGTGGAACACTTGTGATTAGTCACAGTTATTACCGATTCTACCGATAATGTATATACTATATACTATTAAAAACTGTAGATATGAATTATATTACTACAGTGGTGTCGGGATATAGTGAACTAATTATTGCAAGGCCTGTTCACTGTATTGAGGTTGTTCACTATATCAAGGTCAACATTTTTGTTCAAAAACTCGTTTTATTTGCTCAAAAAACACTTTTTGTTTTTTGCTTGAAAATTGTTTTCCATATTAAGAGGCTCGATGCGAGATTTGGGTGTTCACTATATCGAGGTGTTCACTATATAGGGGGTTCACTATACCCATACACATATACGTACATACTAGTTAGAATGAGTTTGCGTACAAGGAGTACATACCATAGTTTTGTCATATGAAAAAAATTACTTCAAGTGATTTTTCATAAACAAAATATGTTTTTATTTCTTTCATAAACAAAGTACTTTTATTCTATTAATTAAAAAATAGCAAACAAAATTTCTTTGACTGTGTTTTGTCCAAAAATGTACACAGAATACCCATATCTGGGGTTAAAATTAATCTAAATGTAATTTTTTTTAACTACGAAAACCTTGTTGAGTAGTGTATGCATACATATGTATATGCGAACCAGGAGACTTCCTCACTCCGTTGCATGCACATTTGAATTCTTCAGTTTTTTTTATTTGTTAAGGTTTACAAGAAACAAAGCTAAAAATTCTGTATTTATTATTTCAGAAGCTGAATCTAGCTATAAAACAGTTTTAATTTATTTTTTCTTATCAAAGATGAATCAATGTTGTTTAGAAACAACTAAATATCTACCAAATTCTTATGTAATCGAAAGCATTCGATTGCCATTTCGTTTCTGGGCAGCACAGATCATCGATTTGTAGATCAACAACAAAAAATTCAAATTTTATAAATAAAATCAGTTGTATATTTTGAAATCGTGTCAAGTATAATGCGCCATCTACCTCCGGCATCACTACTCCGCTTCTGACTTCAATCTTGCGATTTTCGCGCAACATTGACATCGCCATCGGCGTAAAAACTCGAACAATTAGTTTCATGATTTATTGAATGAAATCGCACGCTTTACGCTCGTTCGCCGCGTGCTCCGCGCACCAACTGACTCATCCGTTGTCCAAGCGGACGTTTGGTTGCAAACTGCGCCGTCAAACGGTCATTACACGCTGCTGCTGTTGTTGTGCTGCTGTGCATAGTGTTGTGGTGTGTTGAGGCTGCGACTTGATAGACGTTGACGCATTATCGCCGTTGCCACTTGCACTCTTTGCAAGCGTGCTGGCCAGTCATAGATTTAATAGTGGTTGTAAATACTGGGTGCTGATGGAGCCGTCGGCGGAGCGGAGCGTTTTCCAATAACGAGGCGGATGGTTTTCGGTTTGGCGGTGCGCTTTATTTCACTACTAACCAACTGATGGAGCCGTCGGCGGAGCGGAGCGTTTTCCAATAACGAGGCGGATGGTTTTCGGTTTGGCGGTGCGCTTTATTTCACTACTAACCACACCAAGTACAATTCATCGCCTGAAAGAACAATGGTCGTTTAATTGTAATGTAACGGAACATACGACAATCGTTTTTTGCGGCGACGAATAGTTAACAACATTGGACAACACAAGCGGCCGGAGCCGTTGAGCTGGAAGCGTGAAACATAAGTAAGTATGTAGCTACATAGGGGAACTGAAAGGGATGGAATTGTAATAGTGCAGGATCCACAGAACACTGCACAACACATTAAGCCAATGGTTGGGCTTGTTGTTGTTGTTGTTCGTGCACGGAATGTCCATTTTGTTTGCAATTCAGCGAAGCAATTGAAGCCTTGATTTTTTAGTTTTTCGTTGAGCAAAATTAAAAAAAAAACTACGATTACACTATGCAACAATAATTTGTTTGCAATTTGCATTTTCATAGCGCCGCAGTAAAACATTTGCTGCCAAGGCTGCACAAAAGTTGATTGCGTAATGTTACAATTGGCAGTGCGCCTGCGCCTTGAACGCGATTTAATTGTGCGCTGCGACGTCGATGAGGTAATATTTAAGAGCACAAATACATACATACATATATATAAGCAAAAGAACGACATTCCAAGGCTTATCATATTCTACTGTGCTGCGTCATTAAGCAGCAAATGATGCCAAATGGCGTATACAGGTTTACGTATGTACACAAGTATATGTACATACATATGTACAATATAGTATACATATGTATCTATGGATCCAGTACCAAAAATTGTTTAATCGTAGATCGAACTTTGTATCAAAAATGATACATTTGATTTTTTGTTTCATTATAACTTCTTTCAGGATATAATTAATTGAACCGCTCCTTGTGACTTTGTTTGTGTTGGGTAATCCCAGCTTTTTTAAAAGCATCTTTCACACTTTTGTAAGAAAAAAGGCGTGAGAAAATTGAAAAGTTTATAATTCTCTCCTGTGTATCACTTTTGATACATATGGCATTTCGAACATTTCTATGCCATGGTTAATGTTATTTGCGTTCTGTTTCTTCATATGGCATGTGAAATTATTTGCTGATAGACGTGTAAAAACGGAATATATGGAATATATCGATTTATGTGTAATTTTGTGGATTGTTGACGTAATGTAGCGTCCACGATTTTTGACGTTGGAAGAACTAGTAAACGACGCACAGTGGCTGATTCTGCCGACGTAGGTTGCAAAAGTCGTTTTTTTCATGTTCGATTTGGGGCAAACTGTTATACTTGTCCGATAGATAAATGCTTGGACCTAAGAAATCCGAAAACCTTAACTAAATTGGACAAATAGTTTTGCTTGTAGAGCCCGTCAAAGTTGAGCAATTTTTAGAGTGCGAAATAATATGAGCAATTTGCACTCTTTCGGCAAAGCTGAAGTTTTAAAATACGGAAAGGAGCAAATTAATTGAAACTTTTTGCATCAGCATCGTAAAAGAAGGCATTTGTAGTAAATAATTAAATATAGAAAAAAAGTTGGTTGTTGTTGTTGTCTTTTCATAGGCACTCACTTGAAGCACTGTTTTTATCACACTTTTTGAACTTTCGATAGACTTTCAAAAAAAGGCCATACTTGCCACGGTTCCGTCTTTGGGAAAATTGTTCACTAGTCTTCTGTGAGTTCTGCCATGAAGAGATCGGGTGCCCGATTTTTCCCGACTGGATTTTACAGCGATTTTTCTGTGGCCACCTCGCGCAATTTTGTGCTTTCGGGTGCGTGCGTTCGAACAAGTTCGTCAAGATTTTGATAGTTAATCAATTACACGCGATTATAATCGTTACCAGGGCATGTAAATTTGGATTTTGGCTTCATTTAAGATGTGATACAAGCTTGCAACTCCATATTAAGTCGACTTTTTTTTTGGCGTATATTGCTGTAAGCTCGAAGTAAAGAGTACTTTTGCTGGATGCGCAGTTCGCACGTACGAAAAACAAGTTGGCTTTCATTTCCGGCAATCAGCTATCATGTATCCTTTGCTTTTGTTTTTAACAAAATACTAACACTGTGTCTGTCATACAATTTTTTTTTTAAGTTGAGCAAAACTCAGTCAGTCGCCATTAAAACAAAAACAAAAAGCAGACTTATCTATGTGTAAAAACCTAAGAACTGCAGGTACCTGCTATTACTAGAAGCTTAGTGCCTGCTTTTTGAATGTAAGTAAAGTTAGTTTCGAATTTAATTTAAACTAAACATTACTTCAACTCCGCCACTACAACTAAACCGAAGAAGACAAAGGAGCAGTTCGTTCTGGTTACGTCGAATTGGTTACGTCGAAGGAAGTTTGCCTGCAGCCAAAACATCTACGACTAAAGAGAAGATATCCAGGACTTATCTATCAAGTTAAAATGGATTGCGGAAAATCGTACCAAATTCAATTTTGTCCAGAGTAATGAGGAGTGGTTAGAAAAAATAATATACTTCAATGCAAGAGATGCATATAGCATAAGCGATGACCAACCATCGACATCAAAGGCGGCAAAAGGAAGGCCGAAAAAGTCAACTCAGGACTGTGCGTCATTCACTAAAAAAAAGGAAGCTTATGGAGGCAACGGGAAAAATAACTTCCACCCACTTTTCAGAAGCTTTGACCATAAAATATAATAAGAATCAGGAGAAAATGAAAGGCGTTATAGTGAAAGCAGTTTTACCAGCAAGCCCGGGTCGCGTTAAAAGAATAAAAGACAGTATTCCCACCCCACCCAATATGCTACCGATCAACTATAGTCCTAATGAAGCTTTAGCATTGTTTTTGAACTTAGGATTGTCCAAAGAAAAATTTACTTTTTGTACATTTTTCAAATTCTGGTTCTCATTTTGAAAGCAAAATTTGTGAATTTTTATCTTTAAATTTGACTCTTTCAGCTTATTTCTTAAATTTCTTATTTCATTTCATCTTTTTTTAATGCATTTTCATTAATTTTGCAACTAAAATGTATCATTGTTGCTCGCATTATTCTTATTTACAGTAAGCCGAACTTTGACGAAGTATTACGTAGCACCCTGTATCTCGATTGAGTTTATTTTTGAGAATACAATAGCCTGATGAATTTCTAATGAACAGCAAAAAAAAGTTTCCAATTATCTCTATTCGTTCAGGAGTTATTAATTTTGCAACCTGAAATGACAAATTGAGCCACTGTGCGACGTCTTGGATATCAGTTCACAGCATAAATTCGAAAATGAAGACATTTCCAATGGGGACATTGAAATAGACAATGAAAGTGACTAATCTGAGCCGGATACGAATATTGGCAGTAACCCTGGTGTTAACTCGGAAGACGGCAATATTTGGAACGACAAACCATACACTAGTAGACGGTTGAGGAAGAAAAATGTCACAAATTTGCGCCCATTTCTAATCTTTGGGATGAATGGGTTGAGCTACTTTCAATATTCTGCAATCCTCACGATTCCGTGACCTCTGATGCAAAATGACTGGTATTTCATGGCCGCTGCAAATTCCTGCCGTACATTCTCTCTAAACCCGAAAGATATGGCTTATTGTTGATTCAAATACGTGCTATGTATGGAAAATACAGCGCAATGCATCAAGAGCCTAATATTGTTAACAATTCAAAGATATTGCTGGAAATTATTTTTTTTTACAACACAACGAAAAGAGGTGTTAATACAGTTGGAAACAGACCAAAAAGAATCAGAACGTACGCGATTCTTGCATGAGCTTTCAATTCCGTTGGCTACACCTTATATCCAGAACAGACAGCAACTTTCAAGAAACGACGCATCTAAGGAGTTTCTTTCGAAACTTTTACATTACAATTTTTCCAACTCTGAAAATAATGAGACTGGGCTTGCGTAACAATTAACAACCGAAAAAAACATCCAAGAAGAACCGAGCAAGGTGTCCTACTTTCTATCAAGGAAAGCGATGCTGATGTTTTAAGTATTTTCCTAAAAATCAATTTACTATCTATTAGAGATTTAATATAGAAAGAAAACTTTTTCCAGATAACTTTTAAAACCGATTTTTGAACACTACCCCTTTGTTCTATACGAAGGTACCCGGGTGCCTTCATACAAAATACAGTAAAACGATACAGTTTCAACGTGAAATTACTCGTTCATATTCGAGTCAAACCAAGTTTACTCAAACAAGTAGTGGACCAATTTTAAAATTTGCACTCAGAGTTGTCTTTAAAGATAAGTTAAATTAATGACATCCGATCGTAGTCATCGACTTAAGACGCGTGTTACTCCAAGATTTTTTTTCTTTGAAAAGAGAGGCTTGCTCTGGAAGACTAGCTAATTTTCAACGTAAGACAATAGTAGCAAAAGCACAAATTTTGATTTAAAGCTTTCAAGTTTAAACCCTGTGGCCGCAATGCTGCAGCCTTTTTGCCATTTTGCAGCCACCTTTTGACTTCTGAAGTACTTGCGGAATACCTATTCGCAAATAATCTCTCTTTAGTGTTAAAAATTGATCCTCGACCCCTAAAGTCATCGATATTCGGTTTCATAGCGACAAATTCTTTGGAGTTGTACTTTCCAAAGAGCTATGAAGCTGGGTGGTTTATTCAACTAAGCGCCATGGTAAAGCAGTCTTAGGCGACAACCCAAACTCATTTGTATTTACGATAGTACAAAAATTGATAGACGTTACGGCTCAATGGTTGACCCATTTCATTACTAATCATGGAACGAAAAGGTGGCCAGTGGTAGCTAATATGCTAAATTTTTGCAGCTTGATACCATTTATTATTCGCAGTAACCATAGATACCACAAAAAGCCAGACGCCGTGGAGAATATCTTGAGAAGGTAACGTAAGGGGGATTCGTGGTTCAAAACCCCCTAAATATCTGGTACCAACAAAAATTATGGGTGACGCATTGATTTCAAATGGTATTGGGATCAAAAGTTGTATGCAGCAAGCCTCTTAAAATGAAGTCTTGTGTGCGCCCAGGCGCAGATTCAGAAAAATATTTCGGGGGGTTTCAAAAAGTAATTCTTTAATATTTGTAAAATGCCTTTTAATTTGTATATAGTTTTATAGGCGATCCAAGTATTTCGGGGGGGTTTCAACCCCCAAAACACCCCCTGAATCCGCCACTGTGTGCGCCGCTTATGTCGAAAAATCAGAAAAGGCAAAATAACGCCCTTGTTATCACAATTTTTACATTAGAAACGGTTTTGAAGCAGTTTTCGGAGCATAGACGCCCTTATGTTCGTTTCTGCAAACGTCAGCAGGTACAAAACGAGACTCTGACCACAGGCAAAAAGCCCATGACTCGTATTATATATATTCCGATCATTGTAAGTAACAACGTCAAACAAGAAAATGCTGAAATTATTGCACTACTTATAAGTGTTTAATGCTTTTAACTTGAATTAACAATAAATAATGCATTGTTTTAAAAGCTAACATCGTTTTTTTTAATTTGTGCGCTGTTATTTTCACTTTCCCCATACAAACTGTATACATTTTTTGTATAGACAGAAGGGTTAATATGTTTGTAACTGCCATTTTTGCTCAAATCAAAACGTCGACACTGCAATTTGTTGCCATTTCATAAAGCATCCAAAAATGGTTAAGCATATTTTTTGTAGCAAAAATGAAATTCATTCACGTGAGACAAGCAAATACTTCTCAGAAATCAATTATAATAGCAGCTGCCTTCACGACAACAAGCAACAAATAAACAAGTACAATTGTATTGTCGATCCTCCACAACTTGTTGGCACCCTGTACTAGAGATAACAACTTAGCTTCCACCATAGCCCTTCATTAGGGGATTTCGGGCTGCTTCGGGCACTTGGTTGACTTTTCACAGCACATGACGCCTCCTAAGAGGGAGAATTGTAATGATGATCCTTAACAAAGTGGTGATCCTTAAAATTCTTGTTTCCCTGGAACTTCTTTATTGTACTGAACTATACTATATACTGACACCACTTTTGAAAACCTACCAGAGCCATGGAGAAGAATACCAGCCCCGAGAGGCCGGGACGTAAGAGCCCTTCCTCTTCCTTCCATCGTCATGCGACGTGACTTAGTGATTGAAGAAATCTACCATATGCCAAGTGGTCCAAGAATATTTGTATATTATTTTAGTATTGGCCAGATGCGGCTTGAACCCTGACCACTAGACTCACAAGGCGAACGTGTAATTTATAAATATAGATATGTCACATATTTTTATTTATTTATTTAGCCTCATTGGCTTTCAGATCTTACTGACTATAGGAAAAATAAAAGAACACAAGTTGTTGGAAAACCCTATATAAGAGGTTCAACTTAACGTAATCAATATTAAATTTAACAATGTCTCTTTGGGAAACGAAATGTCAAAGTCGGTTACACTATTTAGTTTCGCAAGGGCTCTACTCAGAGGCGCATTCCTCGCATAGTTCGACCTGTATATTATAGATATGTACTTGTCCCTATGAAACCACGCACACACTGCCATACACTCACAGTGCGAAAAAAATGTAAAAGCAGCGAGGGGGGAGCATTAAACCAACAAAACTGCCATCATACAAAAATACAAATTAGCCTCCGTCCGCTCTGCGTGTGCGTATGCAGCCACATATGCCGCCCATGCTGTCTTGCCACACACAAACAACACGAAAGCCAACTTCAACTCAGATTTGCAGCGTCGCCGCTTTGCCGATGTCCTTTTACAATGCGAAATTCAGCGGCAAGTGTTAATTATGCCGCGACATATTCAGCACAAGCACGCGGCCCACTCGGCAGCTGCACTCGTTTCTCCAGCAGCAGACACCGCCCCCCCTCCCCCCGCCGATCTAAAATAGCCGCACAACGCAACATCCTTCTGCCGCATGCCGACCAATAATTGTTGTTGCATGTACGAACGCATGTAACGTCGTGTACGCTCATTGCCACAGCCTGCGTCTGCGACCCGGCTCGCGCCGTCCAGTTGCTTCTGACTGCGTTGCATTGCGCCGCTGTCGCCAACTCTGATCGTTTGAGCGATTTCCTTTTGCAATTGCATTCGCCGGCCGCGGCGACATATTTCTGCCTTTTGCATTCGTTCGTAATAATTTTTCCAACAAGTGCCATACACGCATTCCAAATAGTTTTCTATCATTAGCCCAGCTGTCGCTCCGCTCCCCCCGACCCAGCCACACGCACTTATAACTTATAACACTCGGTCTAGGCTGTCTGCGTCCTTGTTTCAATCCTCGTCGCACACTCCGCTGCGGTCAACTCAGCTGCGACTGCGGTTGGTCGCTTTGATGCTGGCGACTGCCATTGCTTGGCCACTGTTGACAACGTTGTTGTGCTCTGGTGCTGTTTCGCTGTTTTTATAATGTTGACAGAAAATGCCAAACATATTTGCTTCATAATTTTTCATTTCAACAGCATTTTCTGCATTGCCTCCGCCTCTGGTTGTGTCTATGCGCGCCCGTCGATCTACGGCTGTCCATTTGTTTGTCCACCGCATTGTCAGGATACTTTTACAGTCTGGGAAAATATTTACGCTTAGCTAATAACAATTTTGCAATTGCCAATAAAAAACAATGTATTTATTGGCGCACTAATTGCTGGAAGACGCCGCTGGCCGATGGTTGTAGATTAGTCAACAGTTCGCTGGTGGCTAATATCGCCGGCGCCTAAAACCGACACATTCGAGAACGCATTCAAAACCAACTTTGCCCAACATATATATGCATAAATGCATGTACTTTCAAAGCCAAAAATCCGCTAGGGTCCAGGTGCTTTATTACTACAGGGATCTGGCCGTTTTTAACGCTTTCGCTAAATTTTGTAATTGGAAGTTGGAAAACATGCACAGGATTCTGTAAAGGAAAATCTGCCCAGACCAATAAAGTATATCAGTTCTGGGAGTACAGCAAAACCTCATATTCAATCATATTACTCGTATACTTACTTTTTCATGGTTATATCTCTTCAGTGTCATTAATAGATAACACTACGCGACACGAAAAATGCTCCTAAAAATAAAAGTATTTCTTAGACTAGTTAATCTTCGGCTGCTGAACACGAAACTGAAAATCAAAAAGGTTTCTTAAGAAGCGTTTTCGAAAAATCTTCGAAAAACACTTTTTCCCCTCTTATTTCTGTTATGAGTACATATCTCGTAAACCAACCATCCGAGTAACACAACACAACACAACACCCATCGTTCAGAAGGTAATTAACTAACCTTTCCAACAATACATAAATTGTTCAAATCAGATGAAATTTGGGGAAGTTACTGACGATGAAAGTTGAAAAAATTTAATTTTTTTGACCATTTTCAAAAATTATACGTTTTTGAATGGGTTTTTTATGAATAAAATAAATTATCTCCACTGAGTGAAAACACCAACTTTACATTTATTACACCGTGCGAGCAAATTTTTTTTATTTTTCCGAGACCCATCCAAATGTTGATATAGACGTGAAACTAGAGGTAATTTATGGTATCTTGGCATAGTCAGTTTTTCATTTTCTAACCCAAAAATCTTCTTGTGGTGGGGTATACCATAACCCAGAGGTTGTATTTTTGTAAATAATACGGATATCAGTTTTATGTGGGCACTATTGCTTCTAGGAACTGTTTATAACAGTCCAACCATACACATTTGCTATCCAAAAACGACTTGAGTCTGACCACATTTCAGTCACACCCCACTAAATTTCATTGGGGTATGGTACACCACCAATAACGCAACTTTTTGTGTAAATGAAAATTGAAAATTAATTAGCATTAAAATCTATATTTGACATAGTAACCTTGAAAAGTGTATTAAACTGTTATAAATCGTTCCATGAAATGCTTGAACGTCAAAGATCCGAAGTCACAGAAGTATACTTGGGTAGAATAACTTACCCGGAATAATATGGGATGAAGAATCTATAATTAACTAACTATAACAACCCGCTACTGGGTCACGGTCTGCCAAAAAAGGTCACTCCAAGCGTTTCTACTTTGCTCGCGCCTTTTCCAGTTGGTCACACCAAGAGATGATGGAGTGTTCTCAACTTGTTCCTTCTACCAGAGACACTGTCTTCCTCTTCGTCGTCAAACACCAAGGATCTATGAACGTTCTTTATTTGTCAAACATTTCATTAAGTTCATAGTTGAGTACAGTATTTAGTGTAAAGCGCATTTGACCAAAGCTTTTTGGTTTGTTTCCAGGACGTATTAGTCTGAGTCACAGATTTTTCCCATTTGTGACTGGAAACATACTACAAGTCTGTTCACCTTAATCCTCAAAGGCATAGATCCGCCTGAAGGCATATTAAACACTAATACAAAATACTCACAAAATATTACATAAGAATCAATAACTCATTACAAAACAGAGTTCAACAATTTCCAAAATATTCCTTTTGAAGTATTGAAGTATCTATTCTATTTTGACGAAATCAACCTTAAACAAATCAAAGTACCGTAGAAATCGAGAAGGGATGTTGAAATGAATTCTTTTTAAAAGGGGACGAGCAATCAACCAAACCGGCAATAACATCTCAAACAAATGACAAAGATAGGAGGGATACTCTATAGTGCAAGGTTTTTTAATTTATGAGCTTACAGCGTGAGATATAAGATGGAACATTACTCTGAAAGTGTAGAAATTTTAGAGTGAAGAGTAGGAAAACTTTTTGAATACTTTCCAAGCGATTCAATGGTGATTGACCTCCAAATAATCGAAGCCGTCTCTAATTTCGAATGGACAAGACAGGTGTAAAGCTGTTTGAGATTGCAGGGATTGGAGAACTCAGAGCTTTTGCATTTGACAAATCTAATATGGCATAGGACTTTGGCAATGTAGACATTTATATAACTTGAGAAGGAAAACTTTGCATCAAAAATTACCCCCAGATTCTTAGTCTCAATATGAGATTTTTATAGTTTAACGCCGAATTCGAAAGGCTTGGAGGTTTTTCCATTGGCTGCCCAGAGTGCACTTTTGCGTTTCTTGTAATTCTCATCTACTTCTTGTGGATAGCGGTAGAAGTAGATGAGCGTTTCACCAGCCCGAGCTGTGATTTGAACCTTGGGCCTCTGGTATGAGAAGCCAGCGCGTTACCCACTGCACTATCGAGGCCTTTTCTTTTATTTATTAATGTTTAGAGGAAAACGAATGCGAGAGGACCACGTTTTGACAGTGTCAACTTCTACCTGAAGTGCCTGAGAATCGGCGTGGTCCCTATCAATTGAATACCTAAGTGATTCTACTACACGAAAAACAAGAGCCTCTGACTGGACTTAAGACCAGTAAGATTCTTCTCAAGGCTCTGACTAGGGCAACGGCTGTTTAAACCCCCCCGCAAAGTTTATCTATCTATCCACCTCAACATTAGACAACATTCTACAGTGCAAACAAAGCAAAACAAATTATAGTTTCAACACTTTCCATCAGAGGGCGCCTCCCATTCCAGTGGCGCACACAAGATTCATTTTGGGGGAAATCTGTTCAGAACCTTCCGTTCACAACCCAATACCCGTTAAAAATATATTTAGCAACCTAAATGCTTACCAGATACCAATATTTGAAAGGGGTTTGAACCCTCTGAATGCCTTCTTGCATACGCCACTGCCTCCTATACAAAATAAGTTCTGAAGTTATCAACTTTTGAGTTTATCTACTACTAAAACCCAACCCAACTTGACACCCCACAAAAAAAACACCAAATTTCTTTGGAATGCCTCAACGGGCATCAAACTTTATAGCTTTTACTCGACTATTTACTAATTAAAGGCTGCTCGTAAAAATGCCAAACCACTTTTCAACACGTTATCGAACTTGATTTATTATTCGGTTACCTATAATTTAGATTAAAGTTATATTGTCCTGTTCAGTTTCACTGCTTGTCTACAAAATATTTACAATCGCTGTATGTGTACCTTATCTGAGGGACGCGAGGGCGCCCGTTGCTACCTCGATCTTTTGTTGTTGTTAGTCATCAGGCCAGCCATTCGCGTACCAAACTGGCCAGCCGCTCTTTGGATGCGCGCATTTCTGCACTGTCGCTATCGCTAATCGAACGAAAGTCGGCACAGTGCGAAGCGAGCGGTATGACCGTTGCGCCCTGTGACTCACCGTGACCCACCGCATTCCAGGGATCGAGCGCGCCGTGCGTCATGTAGACATTCTCGGCACGCGGCTCCATGCCACCAAATTCCTTATTGGTCTGCGCTGTCTTGGCGTTAATATTCTCGTCCGTGTACTCATCGCCGAAGATGTCGCGACAGAGTGTCGTGTACAGCTGGGCGGGGAACTTGGTGCCGAAGGGCTGGTTTCTCGAACGGGAGCTCTGGTACCAGCCGTACTCGTTGCATGTCTGATAGTACCAGGGACGGCCTAAAAGTTGAACACTAAAAAGCAACTGCCACTTTGATCAAGGTTGTCTGTCGGGCCCTACTTGCGCCGTAAAGGTAAGAAGAGTCCATGTAATAGGCGAGCGAATCCTTGTAGGTAATATCGGTGCACTCGTAGCCGCCGTACAAGGCCAGTAAACCCGCAATCGCAGTCACATCATCCTCGAATTGCATCAGATACTTGCACAGTATGGGGACATCGTCGTCTCTGCGTGTATAGGGGAAAACATTTGCATTGCATTAGAACGCCGTCAACAATTGTGATCGTTGATCTGGCACGCACTCCTGGTACTGCACAACGCCGGCAAAGATATTGGATATGGTCGAAAAGAACGACCACACATCCAGGTCATTGTGCTCGTCGAAGTTATTGCAGAGCTTGAACATTGCCTTGATCTCAGCGCCGCGCTTGTTTGCGAGCATCTCCTCCAGCTCGGCCACACCATTCTGTATGCGATTGTAGCACTGTTTTCCACCCAGATTCAGTATGGCGCGACCCACTACCACCTTGTACTCTGCACCGAGATAAAAGAACGCTTAGTTGTGGCTCTTAGTTGTGCCATCTCAGTCTCAAACCTGGGTAGTCCATTTTGGCCAGCAGCGGTGCACTGGATGCCCAGCCGCCCGAGAGTAAATCGGGATACAAGTGCTTGAACCACACCACCATAGTGGCCGAGTACGAGCCTCCAGCCATTATGACGCGAGAGTTGGCCAGCGCCGGATTATTGGAGCGCTGATACTCAATGAAATGTGCTAGATCGGCGAGCGCCTGCTTCACATGCAAATACTTCAAATTGTCCACCGTAATATCGCTGAAAGAACAGATGTCAGATGTCAGCTGCACAGGTGCCAACACTCAACGTCCAGCCGCGGTGCATGGCAACTTACTCAGTGGGCAAACTTTTGCCATAGTAGCGATGCTCGGTGTAGAAGAGTATGCCGTTGTGCTCCTTGGCCATGTCCACAAAATGGCCACCACTTATGCTGCCCGCCGAAATGGCCCACTCGCCGCCCAGATAGATGAACATAGGACCGCCCTCTTGGAAGTACTCGTCGTTGGTCAAGTAACGCTGCGCGACCAAGTGTCAGTTTGCACCGAATCATTGCGATTGTTCATTGCCCAACTCACCATTTTCCATGTTTCGGTCACACTGGCATCGAAATGATCCAACTTCTGTTCGATCCATGCTTCGCTGATGACGGCTCGAGTAGTGGCTTGCGTAAGCGGTGGTCCCCGCTGCAGGTAACGCAAACTTTGCACGAAGAGATTGTGCTCCTCTTCAGCATCAGTCTGCATTTTGGCGCGGAATTTCTGTGCGTCAAAGGCCGCCATGGCGGTGGCCACCAGCAGCGCCACCAAGAACAATAACCGCAACCACTTCATGTCTCTGAATGACTGACCGTTGCAGTCGTCTGTTGTATTGAGCTTGTACGGCAAAATTGCTAGAAATTGTGGTCAGACTTTGCAAGTGCCATAATTTAACGATTTATAGCATAAAATCAGCGATTAGATATTGGTGCCTGATAAATATTCTATTCTGCTATATAAAGTTTTTTGGTATGTCATACCCCACCACACCAATAACGTAATTTTTTTTTTCACCACACCAACGCCGGGTTAAAGGACTTTAAAATTTTAAGGATATGCACATTTCAAATATTTTTTTAAATATTTGCGGTTGTGCAATCAATAGATAGTTTTATTCCCGTATTGAGTTTTCAGGTTGTTTGATAGATCGCCCCATCGCCCCTCTCAGGGGAAACTAGAACAGCTCGCAAGGTGAATGAAAGACGTTTTCTTAATCCTTTCCTGCCATAACTCCAGAACTATTGTGAGCACCAACAAAGACTGAACGATTGAACCAGCATGGCATATTGTCCTTTTTTTCTGTGCAAAATGCTAAATGCTCAGTTCTGTGGCCGTAAGGAATAACAGCCAAAGTTATGAAGTTTTCAGGAGAGCACTTTTAATTTTAGAATTTGCTTTAGATTTAACTAGAAAAATTTTAGATTTTTGGGCGTAAAACATTCATTTTATGAGCAAAAGCCATAGAATTTTGTGTAGTAGTAAGGGAGAGGGCTGGGGTGTGAACCGGGTTTTGTTTTTTGGCTCTAACTTTTCACAGAATAAAGATATCGAAACACCGAAGATACCGTTGGAAAGGTAAATATAACGCGCAAATTTGTTATGAAGACAGATTACCGTTTTGATTAACATTTAACTCTCTACGTCCAATTTTCTAAGGATGTGATTTTTCGCTTTTCCAAAAAAGTGGCTGGGTTGTGAACCATCTGGCAAATCGCAATTAAAGTCGAAAAATACGAAGAAAACACCCATAATTTTGATATAAGTTGAAAATTTATTTAATCAGGAAGACTCAAGACGTGAAAAAAGGTTATAATGACGCCACTTAGGCCAAAAAATCGCAATGAATGCAAGTGCTCAATATTTGTTTGTTTTCATCCTAATCGGTGTCGCAATGTTTGCATATGACATACGAACGCGTTCTCGCATTGGCCCACTTCAAGTGAACTCACCGAAATCGAGTGACATTACATAAAATTACTTTATTTTAATAAATCCGGCGATATTTGACCGTCCTAGTGCAAATGTAGTCCGAAAACCAGGTGGTTCATAACCCAGCCCCCACAGTGGTTCACAGCCCAACCACGATGCCATTTTGTAAACTTTTAAAACAACGACACTTCCAATCATATTTCAACATAAACAAATATTGGATCGTAAAATAGAATCAATACCCTAAATAAATATGTGTTACACTTACATTTTTGCAATAACTTCAGTCACTTGGATAGCACTTTAAAAAAAGCAAAAAAGTTTTCGCAGTCGATTTTCAAACACGGTGTCTTTCAAACTCGATTGCTGCCACAAGCAATACGTGTTTGTACTTCGGTGTAACCACAAAAGCAGAGTCATATCATAAGACAAACCTGACAGTTGAAAGATTGGGGATATGTCAATTAGGGAAAGAAAAAACAGTAATGGTTCACAACCCAGCCTGGTTCACAACCCAGCCCTCTCCCTTACATTTGAATACGACGAATGCAATATGACTTTGGCTGTTATTCCTTACGGCCACAGAGTTGTTTTCTAATGTCGATAGCAGCGATTTTGTTGCTGTTGTTGTTCACATAATAGCTATTTTTGTTTGGGAAATTTGTCACAGCTTTAAATGACCTCAGTCTGTAGGGACTTGCCACAGAGGCCAGTTGCAACTTGCCAGACTGTGTACAAATATCCAAAACTGGATAAGGAAAAAACGGAATTGCTGCTCACCTAAATAGTTGCCGTCTAATCAAACAACCCAGTAGGAAATTTACAATAGAACACTCAGAGTGTAGAAATGTTAAAGATCATTTCAAGTGGAAATTGCTAAGATTTTAGGCAGAGAAAATACTAAGCATCATTGAATTTTGTTAGACTTAATTCTGTGGTCAAAAGCAATAACCGCCTAAGTCGAAAATTGCTGTTTCGAGCAATCTCGTTTTAAAGTTTTAAGCGCATATTTAAAAAAAGTAGTAACGCATACTGAAATAAAATTGACCAATGATAATAGGTTATTATATGATTGATTAGAATGTACTAAATATTTATGGAAATACTTTTTATTTAGAGAGGATTTTGGAAAAACCGGATAATGGCGATTATTGCACATTGACTAGCTCACATTTATTGCACTTATATCGACTTAAGCTTTTGTTGCTTTTCAAAATGTGTGAGCTTCTGTACTTATGTTGACTTAAGTTGTTATTGTATTTTCAGAAATAATCACCCCAATAAGATAAGCGATAATGCAGAAAAGTCATAAGGAGTTATTAAACACTTCATTGCTTTATTAAGTATAATAAACACATTGAAACATAAAAAACAACTTCAGTTGAAATATTTGTGATAAAAGAAATTATAAATATTAAAATAAATTAAAAATTAATATTTCAATAACTTAGTTTAAGTACATTCCAAACTTCAATATGATTTTGAAAAAAATAAAATTACTCATCATCAGTATCTTCAACTAAATCTGGATGGATATCGATAGTAGTTTCATTAGTTTTAAGTGTTTTATAGAACGCATGGAAGCAAGGGTTTATAAACGGCAGTAAGTCTTCAAGATCTTTTTTCTTTTTGACATCAATTGTAGCTTCTTCTGTAAGCTTAGGGACATCCTTTATGGAGACAAAGCTAACACCACGTTTTACTATGTTTAGTATTTGAAATTCTTCTTCTTCTTTTAAGCTGGTTTTGTAGAATATTTTACCGAAATTATTCCTTTTGAACCGCAGCTATTTAACGTTTTTCCAACAAAACTTTTCTCCATTTTCATTTGATGGTCTCCACATAAATTTGTTTTTTAAAAAAAGCGAAAAGTTAAAAAAATCATCTTTGGTCATTTCTATCACCCTGAATCTATTTCTAACACCAGCATATCTAACAAAATTATACCAATCATGCGGATGGTGTATTTGAGCGCTAGTTTTCTTTTTTTCCCTTTCAATCACAGCATGATCGACATCGCATTCCATGTGTGTATGCCCTGGTTCTAAAAACTTGTGATCGACCGTTTCAAGATTTTCATTTGCTCCAAAAGCAAGTAAAAACATGGCGCAAACAAAAGAATTTTTGTTTTGTCCTACACAGGAATCACTATAAAAAATTGCGTGCTTTAATTGACTAAGACTGTTTATGTGTTTAAATAGACATGAGGCAATATTATTGCCACCACGCCCAGATAAAGCCTCGTGCCACATATAGCAATATGGGGTACCTGTGTTACAATCGTGTACTGTGAGATTATATGTCCACAATTGTCTTTTGTAAAAACTAATACATGTTTTCAAAAATGGCGTAGGCAAGCACTGCTGCAAATCAAATGCGAAAGTTTTAATTGTTAAATCCTTGGCTGCCATGTCTTTATCAATTCTTTTAGATTGATATGCTAATTCAGCCTTATCATGATGGAGGGAAAGCTCATTTTCAAAATCCTTTAAAGAAGCTGTATTGTTCTCCTGCTTAGCAATATCAATTTTGGCTTTTAATCTATCGCATGTATGACAGGTGTCTATCTTAGGTTGCTTAAATTTTATATTCATTGCTGTAAAAATGTGCAAAAATAGTATTAGTATAATAACCAATAACTGAAATACTTTGATCATACTTTTAAAAATATTACTGTAGGAAGTGATGCTGACTGCTCTAGATGCATTCTCATCACAATACAGTTTGTACATTTGAGTAATTGATAAATCTGCATGAAAATACATGCAGCTCGTATCTCTTCTGGTGTAGTGACTTTCATATTTGGGGAAACTATTTATGTGGTCCTTTATTTTTTGAATGTCGTTTTCAGATAGTTTGTTTGTTCCTGCTCCCGATCCACGTTTATCAGAAAACTGACTATTGGGAAAATTAATTTTTTGTTTTTGGACACTTTTAAGAAAGCTTTCACTTTCATCGAAGCATTGCTTGAAACATTTCTGGCATATTTGAATACTTCTTCCGTTATACTCCAAATGATACTTCACATGAACGTTCCGCTGACGAGGCTTTTCAGGATGTTTTTGCAGGCGTTTAGTTTTATTGTCTTCAATATCAATCAATCCACCAATAAATAAAATTCTTTGATTATATGTACCTAGTGCCCAATACTTATCGAAATATTCCTTTTGGATGCTGTCCGGTACTTTAGATTTGCACCTCATTCGGCATTCAGAAACTAAGGGTCTAAAGGTTCTCTGAGCTATAACACGTCCCTTTTTATTCACATATTTTTGCCCAGTATTACGCCTTGCTTGAGATATTTTCCGCGAATAAGCACTTTGAGCCGCGGTGGTAAGCACTTGTTCTTCCTCACTATCAGTTCCATCTGACACTTGATAATCGGGATCTGCACGTGAGTCGTCGCTAGAAAACTGGAACATTTCTTGCTCTGCAGATGTATATACTTCGTTGTCGATGACATTTTCACATGCAAGAGGTTTATTGTATTCATCATGATTTCCTATGATTAGTGAAATATAGTAAGTATATAAAAATTATAATAACTGGACTTCGATTTCACTGTTGAAGCAAATTTTAAATGTCTCCGAATTTAACTTACTTTCTAATGAGTTTTCAACACTTTCAATGTTTATTCCTTCAATTTCGTGCGACATTTTAATTCTTCACAAATAAATTACATGCACTTTTCTAATTAAATTTAATAATCACTTCAGAAGTGTGCGCACTTCACTCGCTGAGCATAACGACTTAAATGAAAATAATTCTCTGACGCGCAATCGACGCAACAACCTAACTGCACTTAAAACGGTAATTGTCACAAAAGAGAATACGCAATACTAGCTTACTTCGATTTTGTTTTCCTTTTAGTATCACGGCGATTGCGCAATAAAGGCTTACATTGAGTTTAGAAATTTGTAGCTGAATTATAAATTTACAATAATCGCTTAGCTCGACATAAGCGATTGTTGAAATGTTCGCAATTTCGGGAAACATTGATTTGTAAAATGTGAAATAACAACTTAAGTCGATGTAAGCTTTTAAAGCAAAAACAAAAAATAGGAATTGGAACTCTTAATTAAACTTAGGCGATTATGGCAAATGCAATATGTGTTCATTATAACTTAAGCGAATAGGTTTTTATTAATAACTTTTTTTATTTAAAAGTTACAAACTCCCCGATTTTACACAAACGTCGAGCACAGTCAAGGGAACATGGTGGCATCCATAACTCAATTTCTTCTTAAGTCGACTTAAGCGGTTATTGCTTTTGACCACAGAATTGTTATATTTATAGTCTTCGTATAATTGAATTAGAGAGTCAACTGGAATATAAGAATTTTCATAAATCTTCAGCATTTTGCTTGCCTTTTTAATAGATAGTGAAATGTCTATTTTTGTACAAATTGTAAATAACTAATGCAGCTAACCAACTTACTAAAGTGAAACAAATTTAAATGGTTATGTAGCTTCAATAGTAAAATGCAAAATTTATTCCTAACGCACTGTGTTCAAACAAAGCAACCACCCACTAAGTTCGCGCTGGGTGCGTCCAAGCGGTGCACATCTGCTTCTTAGTGCCGTTGCGTTTTAACACTTTCGCACAGACAGCCGGACGGCTAGTTCAGTTCAAGTGGCAGCAGTTACATGCGACTAGACAGCTGAACAACATATGTCACTACCAATTGCCAGCAATTGAACTACAATCAACAGCGACAGCAGCAACACCACAAGCCAAAGCAAATATGAAAGAGTCGCATACATGAGTCGCGATGAAAAGCTTTCAACGCACCAAATAGGAAAAAGGCAGCCAGCCGCACAGACAGCAACACATAAATATTAAACAAAACAAAAAGCCAACAACAACAGTAACAACATTTAATGTCATTAAAATCATTAACACGTTCTCATAACTTAAATACCAGAGCTTCCGTCATCAGAATTGCCACAAGCCGCAGCAGCAAAACATTGTTGTTGTTGTTGTTATTGCTGCTGTTGTCGTTGCCGCCAAAACAGTGGAAAACTGCAGCTGCTGCAGGCACGCCGCAACACGATGCAGTGCGGCGCGGCGCGTCGCAACCAAACACGGTCAGCTACCCGTCCAACACGGACGTGCAGCGCATCGCCACCATTCACAAGTGTAACTTTTTTCCGCTGAAAAACACCTTGGAAAGTTGCTTTTGGCGCTCTGGCCATTTCCACTGCGCGTCGTGTGGTGAAATTCCTTTTTCTTTTCCTACATACATACAACCATCTATTTCCATTACTTGATTCCCCTCCGCCCCCCTCCCATAGGTAGTTCTTGCGCGTTCGCAGCGACAGCGATTGGCTCGTTCGTTTGGCAGTTTTGTTTTTGCAACAAATGGTTGCACATTGCAATTGTACAACTTCATCGCCGTGGCTGGCGTTGCCGATGTGTAAAATTTAAAAATAGTTTTTAGTTTTTGTCGACAAAACAAATGCCTATTTCCATTTTTATGAGCCCGCGAGTGCATTGTGGCCTCTGGGGCCAATTGAAATAAGCCGAGGGGTGCCTGGTTGGTATGTGAGCCTATGGTGGGTAAATTCATTTCTTACCGATTTTCTTACAGTACAAATTACATTTAAAAACTCTTGTTACATGAAATAATCAAAAATAATTCCATACAAAAGATCCAATTTATCTACGAGATGAAACATTTATTCTTAGATTTGTAAATTAAACAAGAGAGTAAGAAAGGTTTTCAATCAGCATAAAATTTTTGTACGTTTTATTACACTTTTCTCTTTCAACACGAGTCATCGTTGACGCCACAGAATACGAACAATTGATAAATGAAAATAAAAGTACATTGAGTAAAAGATCATTGACAGTAAAAGTGCAAAGTGCATCTGGAAAATGCGTACAGAAACTTAAATTGAAATGTGACAAAAAGTGACGAAAACTAAATGAAATACTACAGTAAATATCAAACAAAAAATCTCACATTCAAGTAAAGAGTAGCACATATAAGAAAACTAACAGCACAAAAATGCCAAACATCGTAATATATACTTTTAGATGGTACTTTCGATCCAGCGCTATCAGCAGCTGACGCAGTGATTCCTTTACCGAGTCTTTGGCCGGGCGACGTCCTGTTATCTCGTAGCCCTTGGCACGCGTGTAGCGACGCGCTGATGGCGGCTCCGCATTGCCGCCGCCCAGTAGACTGCTGCGTACGATCGGTTCCGCTTTCAAGCGCTCGAGATTGCGCGCAAAACTACTCAAAAAGGGCGTCTGGAAGTCCTCGTCGGCGTTGCCCTCCGTATCGTCGCTCTGCTCGTTGTACAGTGCGCTCGCCTTACCGTGCAAAGCAGCGCTTGTACTATAGCGCACATTCGGCGAGTAGTAGCTGGTTGGCTCTTGGCTCTCGTTGCCGCCGTAGCGTGTAGCGGTGGCGTCCATAGTGTAGCGACCGGTTTGTGCGTACGGCGCACGACGCTCGACCGCTGGCACCGGTTCGGTCATAAAATTGCGCATGCCAGTCTGCAAGAGATTCGGATAGAGCCCGGTGACGGTCGGCGCTGTAGCAGTGGAGCTAACGTAGCTACTCTTTTTGAATTCCGGCAACGGTTGTGGTTGCGGTTCCTCGACTATGCGCGGCGGTATTGTCACCTCCTGATTGTACGAAGTGGTCAGCACACCCGTCTTCGACAATGACACTGAGCGCGACGAGCGTGACCGCTCACCAGCTGCCTTTGGCACATTCAATTCTGCCTGTACTGCCGCCTGCAATAGATCCTGTTCGTCCTCTTCGTCACTCTCGATAATTATTGTGGGACGCACATCCACCGATGCATTTCGGGCTCTTTGTTGTTGCAGTTGTGGCTGTTCCGCCTCACGCACAGAGCGACGCCGCACGTTAATGGGCGCTGCCACCTCGGTCACCAAAGGTCGTTCGTTGGCCTTTTCCAGCGTCGGTGTACCCGCCATTGTGCGTCGACCAGCGCCACGGCTGGGCGTACGACTGCCGGCTTCCTCTTTGGGGGCCTCCACCTCAACGGCCTTGGTTACATGTACGGTTTCACGACGGTTGGTTTTCGGCTTTTGCGTGGCGGGCGAGCCCGACATGGACGCGCGCAATTTCTTTATCAGCACATTGCGACTGGAGTCCGTGATGGGCACGTTCGGCAACCCGTACTCCTTGCACTTGGCACGCAGGTCTGCATTGTTCAAATTCTCTAAATTATCTATTTCGGATGCCATTTTTTAGGGTTTTCTATAAGTCCTTATAATTGAAACCGGTGAAATTTTGCGCGTTTCAAAATTTATCACCAACGCTGCCTTCGGTTACCAACCCAGCGAACACAAACGTGAAGGACGTTGTTGAAGTTGCCGGACTTTATACCGAAAAAATTCATACATACTTTTTTTATAACGGATGAAAGTCGTTATACAGTATTTTTCATTTATAACGAACCTGTTTAAAACGAACTTCCGCCTAAAACGAACCAATTTAAAAAATACGCTCTTTATGTTTTCGCTTATTACAAAACTGTTTAAAGCGAACTTTCGGTTAAAACTAATCATTTTGCCAATCCCTCGAAGTTCGCTTTAAGCGAAAAGTACTGTAAATGTATTCATCAGTGTCCGACCGATTCCCACTTTTTTGGCCGATGCCAATTAATCGGCCAGAACTGCAAGAATCGACCGATGCCGATTCCGTAGATAATATAAAACGAATGGATTCAACCATAAAATGTTTATTTCACAAGAGAACAAAAACGAAGGGTTATATTGAACATACTTTTGTTTTTAACATATTTCACACAAATAACACAGAAACGAAATAAATTAAAACTTAAATAAAATCACGTGTACATGTTAATGTTAATTTAAAAAAATATATACAGTCGTGTCTGGATATAGTGAACTAATTATTGCAAGGCCTGTTCACAGTATCGAGGTTGTTCACTATATCAAGGTTACGATTTTTGTTCAATAACTCGTTTTATTTGCTCAAAAAACACTTTGTTTTTTGATTAAAATTTGTTTCAATATTTAGAGGCTCCATATCAAAATTTGGGTGTTCACTATATCGGTTCACTAATGGTGATACCAATTTTTGTGGCTGATAATAGCCGATGCCAATGCCGATTAATCGGGCGGACTCTAGTTTTTATTGGAACAACTAACAACTTCGGCTAATAATTAAGTTTATATGACATTGACTGCTTTGATTTATATTTTAAAATGTTAACTAAAAAATATTGTACATCCATCTTAAGTAATTACTACTCTGTAACTAATCAAGTTTGAGTTAAATTGCTTATTATACATGGTTCTTACGTCCTTTATTGAATTTAGAACTTCATGCGATTGGCCTGGGAAATTAAAAAATTTTGCGAATTTTTTTTTTCTTCAAAATTGTAGAATCACCAATACGTTTCTGCCGGCTTTCACCAGCGTTGCCGTTTTGGTTATTTTCAACCAGAAATGGTTATATTTATATTTGAAAATAGGTTTTGGTTATTTCGAGATTTTCGGTTATTTTTTAGAATATTGCACATTGATAGAAAACTGTTTCTTTTAGAATATTGCGCACTGATACAAACTGTATCTTAAATATCAATCAGAACAATATTATTAGAAGTGGCAATAATATTGTCATTAATTAATAGCGGCAACTTATAGCTATTGCTGTTTCTTGTAAAAAAAAGTAAGCAGCTTGTTTAAATCAATAACTACTATGTTTTAAAAAGAGTCAACAACACGTTAGCGGTCGTTCGCATCTAATTAAAGATAATATCGCCTGTCTATTTGTGCAGCTCACGCATTAATTGTTAATTTTATGTCACACATACATACATATGTGTAAGAGGCCTTTTAAATAAATGCTCCTTAAATCTTGAAGTTTTTGTATGAAAATAAATATTTTGCTTATGTCGAATAAACTCTTTGGTTATTTATGTTAAAGAATGATTATTTTTATAGTTGTTCCTGCTTATGAATTTATTTTTCTTGTGGCAACGCTCTGGATTACCTAACAAGCACAACGACAAGCAGGCCAATTTTGACGAAACTGTGCTTGTTCACTTTTAATCATTGAACACACTTCAAGCGCTCGGCATCAGCGGTTTATTCTTTTGTTACTGTTACTGCAACTATTGGGGGAGTTTGTCATCGGTGTAAAATTTGATTGAATTTTGAGGAATAAACAAAATAAATAAATCCACTTAACAATTTACAAAGTACGCTGCACTCAATGGACATCTCAAAGGCTACCAATGAAAAAAAGTTGCAGCTATGCCGCACCTATTTCAGAAGTAAGTAAAAGTACACAAAACTCCAATTGATTTATTTCGACATTGTTTATGGCATTTGTTCCAGCTGGTTTCGCTCTGCTGCCCTTCGTGTGGGCCATCAATGTGTGCTGGTTCTTCAAGGAGGCCTTTCAGTCACCACCCTATTCCGAGCAACAACAAATCAAGCGATGTAAGTGTAACTGTAAATTTTGCTAGCTGTTTATTACATTTTTTGTTGTTGTTGTGGCAGATGTGATTTACTCTGCCTTTGGAGCGCTGCTATGGACAGTTGGTCTAATAACATGGATTATAGTATTTCAAACGAAGCGCGCCGAGTGGGGCGCCACAGCGGACTACATGAGCTTCATCATTCCACTAGGACGCGCCTAGTGGCCAAATTACTCGCCCCCCCAAATCATTAGAATAGATCGTATAGGAGCATAATTTATAATCTTAATATATATAAATTACGTGTCACGTTGTTTGTCCGCGATGGACTCCTAAACTACTTAACCGATTTGAATCAAATTTGCACACCGCGTTCGGTTTGGTCCAACTTGAAAGATAGGATAGCTTACATCTTCAAGGGGGCGTGGCACCGCCCATACAACTCAATTCTTTAATATTGAATATCTTCAGAATTATAAGTCGTATAGCATTGAAATTTGGTACAGTGTCATGGCGTAAACATGTTGTTCGACCGGTAAAATTTAATGGGCGTTGGACAAGGGGCGTGGAACTTTTTAAATTCCGGTGTAACTTTCGAACTATAGCGTTCACATCAGTGAAACTCGGTACAAACTAACGATTTGGTCGTGTCCTTCGACAGGGAGAATAGGGTGGGGTTTTGACAAGGGGCGTGGCACCGCCCATACAAGCCAACTTTTTAATACGGAATATCTTCGGAATCATAAGTCGTATAGCATTGAAATTTGGAACAGTGTCATGGCGTAAACGTGTCTTTCCACAAATAAAATTTAATGGGCTTTGGAAAAGGGCGTGGCACTTTTTAAATTCCGGTGTAGCTTTTGAACTATAGCATTCACATCAATGACACTCGGTATAAACTTATTATTTAGTCGTGTCCTTCGGCAGGGGGAATAGGGTTTATTTTAGACAAGGGGGCGTGGCACCGTCCATACAACCCAAATTGTTGATTAGAAATATCTTCAGAATTATAGGTCGCTCAGTATTGAAATTTGGAACAGCGTCATTATGTAAGCATGTCATTCGACTGGTAAAATTTAATGGGCGTTGGACAAGGGGCGTGGAACTTTTTAAATTCCGGTGTTACTTTTGAACTATAGCATTCACATCAACGACACTTGGTACAAAGTAACGATTTGGTCATGTCCTTCGGCATGGGGAATAGGGTGTATTTTGGACAAGGAGGCGTGGCACCGCCCATACAACCCAACTTTTTGATATGGAATATCTTCGGAATTATAAGTCGCTCAGCATTGAAATTTGGAACAGTGTCATGGCGTAAACGTGTCTTTCCACAAATAAAATTTAATGGGTTTTGGAAAGGGGCGTGGCACTTTTTAAATTCCGGTGTAGCTTTTGAACTATAGCATTCACATGAATGACACTCGGTATAAACTTATTATTTAGTCGTGTCCTTTGGCAGGGGGAATAGGGTTTATTTTAGACAAGGGGGCGTGGCACCGTCCATACAACCCAAATTGTTGATTAGAAATATCTTCAGAATTATAGGTCGCTCAGTATTGAAATTTGGAACAGCGTCATTATGTAAGCATGTCATTCTAATGATAAGATTTGATGGGCGTCAGACAAGGGGCGTGGCGCATTGTTTGTGACCCAAATATTTTGCTGAACTTTGAGTGGCACAGCAATGAAACTAAGTACGAACCTACCATTTTCCCTTCCGAAAGACGGGATGGTGCGGGCATTGAACAAGGGGGCTTGGAACCGCCCATATAACTTAAATCTATATATATATACAAGAAAGTGACTGTATGTGAGTTACGGCATCACACACAAACGGACCGTTTGGGCGAGACGAAGTTTGCCGGGTCAGCTAGTAATACATATTTCTTATTTTATACAAGTGAGCAGACAAACGTGTTGATTGTCTTTTATCAACAAAAGGCATTTTGCTTTTGTTTTATGTAAAAAATAATAAACTATTATCGCAGAGTTAAAAATGAAAGCGCCATCGGTACTTACATAGTGATTTTAAATGTTTTAACATAGAAATTGGTTGAATTTTTTAATTGAATTACTTTATTGATTTTCGTTTATTTTCTTTCAACTGGCATACAAATTTAACTTAGTAATAGTAAAAAAACAACATTTTAATTTGGTATCTCGTCACTAGACGGCTGGTTCTTCAGTTCCTTCCACTTTTCTTCGAAGAACGATTTCCTTATGGTTAGTGGCAGCGATTTTTGCCGCAGAAAATAGTTCTCATTGCCTTTGACGGTGTACATATCATTGCCAGTGAGCGCACGCAACGCCATATTTTTCTTTAGTTGCTTGTCGTAGTAGCTTATGCCGGCCTGCACGAAATGCGTTCCTAGCGCCGACAGTTTAGTGTCAATTTGCGCGTCATATTGAACCTGATTAAAGTCTTTCATGAACGACCATGAGCCCAAGCCGAACAGTCCCAAAATGCCGTACATGACCAGACGTAACTGAAACGATAGAGAGTAATAATCAAGCTTGCCACAGAGCACAAATGTTGGCTCAGCTTACGCTCAGCGGCCGGGCAAACAGATCGAGGCGCGTATTCAAATAGTGTCCAACCGAGTACATGGACAAAAATGACAAGCTGGGAAAGCATGCGTTGAGCAGCACACCATGTGTTTGTAGCTGCAGTATCGACTTGCAAAAGCCAAATACTTGCTCGTCCGGACTCAACACGATGGCGTCCTGCAGCAGTTTGCCACCCTCAGAGTTCCAATTGATTTCATTGTCGCGAAAGCGTATGTCGTGCCGATTGATCTCACTGGCATTGCCGTAGCTATAGTTGACAGGCACACCCAGTACGCTGCCGTAACGATATTT
Organism: Melieria omissa; assembly: GCA_963971225.1. NCBI lineage: Eukaryota > Metazoa > Arthropoda > Insecta > Diptera > Ulidiidae > Melieria > Melieria omissa. The sequence goes on from OZ020269.1 coordinate 10,780,880, forward strand.
GGTGGAACCTAAAATGAACAAACCTCATTGCTACAATTCTGCTGTAGTGGCGAACGACAACAGACTGACCTGCCTGAAACAGATCAAAGCCGAAAACAGTAAATGGTTTGACGATTTTGCGTTCATAATCGCCTAATTTCAATATGTCCATGGCCAGTTCCAGCCGGTCGCGCACTTTTTCCGGCACCGGACGTGGCGTACCGTTTCTGTAATATTCAATTCAATTATATCGGATGCGGTTAAAAATGTCAGCGTGTAAGTGATACTTACTGATAGCATTGCATGAACTCTTTGTAGTGGCTTAGGCCGAATGTGTGCGGCACAAAGTTGGCTGCAAATAGGCCCAGCGTTGTGGCGCCGGCTGCCACAAAGACTACATGTCGTCCCGATGCGGTTTGAAAGAAGCTGAAGAGACCACGCTTCACCCGCTGCTTGTTCATGTTGCTTTCGTGTATTAGTTAGTAACTTAATGAAAACAATTTGTTTATTTGTGAGTTTTGAACGTAGTTTATGCCAATTGGCTGCCGAGTTTTGTAAATGGCCAACAGCTGTTTTTGAGGTTATTTACTTGGGTTGTGTCAAATTGCATAATGACAGCTGATGGCAACCGAAATACTCCACGAGCTGTGTTGCATTGGTTTTGTATTGATTTTTTAGAGAAAAAGTGAGTAAAAGAGAAAAATCAAAAGTGAATAAAATACACCTAATTCTGTTTTTACACGGTCTGTTTTTACACGGTTTTGATTTAACACGGTAAAAAATTAACAAATTTCAATTCTTCGTGCTAAATAGAATAAAATCGTGTAAAAAAATTAAAAATTAAAAATTTTTTTATTTTCAAACCGTGTTAACTCCAAACCGTGTGAAAAAAGACCGTGTAAAAACAGAATTAGGTGTAACTCAAAACTTAATATTTAGAAAATTATCATTATATTTAATTGTTACAAGTGAAAACCAAACTTTTTTCCCAGTGAAATAAATTTCCAATTCTGATATTTGCGAAGAGGCACCAGACAGTCACTTGAGAAATATTAATTTCAATCTATTAGTTGGATTCATCTAAAACTGACTATTAAATGTGAGAACCACAATCTACTTTTTTTTAAGTATTTCAAGCATCGTAGCCCAATGGCAAAGAAAAGACATTTTATTTTTGTTTTCAATTACATATTTTTATTCACATCTAAAGCTGACTTCTTTAAATATTTATATATTAATTTATTTTTTGTTTTTATAATCTATATTATACGATTTTTTTTGTTTTCATCATCATCATCGAACTTTCAATCTCTTCTCATACTTATAGTTTAAATGTATTTATATTTTTTTTGTGTCATAATTATAAATAGTGGTATTAGATTCTTTCTGTTTTACTTGCGCCTTTTTTTTATTGAATTCATATTTACTTTTGTTTGTATATTTTGTATGTTTTGTTTTCTTCAATTTCGTTTGCATGCTATTAAATGCGTTTTGCTTAAAAAATAATATCAACAATTTATGTTTTATGTAAAAAAATATTCTGTATAAAAATTATTCGTTTTGTTAAACGAAGTTTTTATATTATGAGAATAATTTATAAATAATTTTATCAACAAAATACGATGAACATGAAAATAGTGGCAAACGAAATAGATAAATTTTATAATTTTATTTTATAATTATACAAAATTATAAAAAAGTAAAAAATATCTATAATATAATTTTATAATTATAAAAAAAGTAAAAAAAAATTAGAATAAAAACAAAAATGTTGGAATTATAAATGAGTCGTTATAAAAAAAAAATTGTAGGTAAACAATTTTAAGTATAAAATAAAAGCAAATAACTATAAACAAAGTTTTAGGCAAATAATAATTTAAAAAATAATAATAATTATTATAAAAATAAAAAAAAAAATAAAATATAAATCAAATTTGTGAAATTTTTATAAAAAAAATATATAAATAATATTTTTATAAAAAAAAATTATATAATTTTTATATAAACAAATTTATAAAAAAAAATTATTTTATAATTTTTACATATAATTTTTTTATATAATAATAATTTTTAAATATAAAATAATAAGCAAATTATAATTTTTAAAATGAAACCCAGAAAACCAAAAATTATATACTGTCAGCTAAACAAGACAATTCAACAAAAAACCAATTTTGTTGTTACTTTTCACATAAAAATACGCAACTGCTTATTAACTTTGAATGTTTGTTTTTACTAAAATTTGAGTTACATCATATAATCAGTAAGATGAAGTACGAAAATAGCGAAATGAAGTCAATCGCTTCCACTTACGGCTGGAGCCTAATTTTAACAGTGCCACAAGATATCACCGCATTGAAAACATGACATTTTTTTAGAAGAAATAATTGCAATTAATGCAAATTCAAAAAAAAACCTCGTCATCAAACTGTTAAACTTTATATCTCAGCTTCTCAAAAAGGAGTAATTAAACAAATCACATGTCCACACCGTGAAGTTAGCTTCATATGTCAGCTTCACAAGTTAAAAAAAATATTCGAGACTGATGTAATTTAAAAGTTTTCGTCCTTAAACCGTGAAATTAGCTTCATGATTCTAAAATAAATACTTCATACTGTTTAAGTTCGAAAAAAAATCTCGCTATATCTCGCTTTTTGAAAGAAAATTCTCGTCTTCAAATTAAGCTGAAAAAGACTTGGAATATAAACTCAAAATGTCTCCTTTTCGAACCCTAAAACTTCACATTGCTGTTCGAGAGAAAAAAAAGAGAAAAAAGTCGTCGAACTGTGAAGAATTCATTCCAATCTCAGCTGAATTCATGCTTTTCGAAAAAGTTCAACATTTGCGCTCTTTGCAAATTTTTCATAATTTGTTAAATTTAAAGTTTTCAACACAAATTTAAATATATTTTTTTTACTAAATATTTTGAGGTTGAAGTTTAGAGTCGAGTAAATGTATTGCAAACACACACAGTTTGCCATAACCAAATCAAACCAAACTATAAAACACAAATAAATAAAATTTAAAAAAACCAAAACTAACAGAAAAAAAAGAATAACATATGTAAAATTGAAAAAGAAAATTAATGCAATTGTTTTTTTTTTGTTATATTAAAAAAGTTTATTTCTTCTTTTGTTTTTGTTGTTGTTGTGATAATATTATTATACTTGTTATCTTATGTAGCCATAATGTGTTTATGCAAGTATCATATAAGGATTTATAAGGGTCTGGGATTTATTATTATGTTTTCCGTTTTTGTTTAAGGACTTTACGATAGTGTTGTGTAGCTTTACGATATATTTATTTATATATATATATCTTTAAATTTTTGCCATACATTTTCACTTCTGCACTTATACAATTACTTTTTAAGTTAATTTAAAATTTGCCTTCTTTTTTGTGTGTGTGTGTGTGTATATGTAAAAATGAAAGTTTGATTTTGTTTTTCATCATTTTGCTCTGCTTTGCCTAACGCTCGAACTATGCACTAATCTAGTTGTATAATACATTTAAATATATATGCAAATATATTTATATAGATTTCTTGTTCTGCAGTTAAATCTATTAAAGTGTTTGTAGCGGTATGCGGGTGTTTTTGTTGTAAGCATGATGTTGTAATGCAGTATGTGTATGTGTGTGTTTGTCTGAATGTAAATGTACGTACGCTACACTAGAAAAATACAATAGGCGAAAATTAAATGTCTTAACAGAAAACTTAACTCAGCAGCATTAGTGATACATGCATATTTTTTATATATAAATATATGTTTAGATATATTTATTGTACGCAATTCTAGCAATTCATCATTTAGTTTATTTTTGTAATTTTTATATTTTTCTGTTTAATTTTAATATATATATATATATTTCAGTGTTAATCTTAGGCTCATTAAATATATTAAGTTAACTTATGCACTAAACATTCAAAACATTTTATTTATTTTCCTTTGTATGAACAAAAAACTAAAAAAAATATATATGTTTATATTTGCTTTCATCTGTGTTTGTATGGGTTTTGTATTTGCATGTGTGTGTAAGTGTGCGTGTGCATGTATAGTGTGTGCCATCCGTTTGCAATTCGTCAATATGTTTTGCGAAAATAATGACACTTGTCGAATAGGATAATGAACAATTTAAAAGAAAGCACAATGTGGGTACACACGCACACCCATAGACATACAAATGCATTTGTGTGTGTGTGTTTCCAGCGGAAGACAGACATTGTCAGCCGAAAATACAACACTTTTAATACGATACTTTTGAAACGTACAGTACGTACGCCTCGCTGCTGTTGTTGCTGCCAAAAGTTACAACGAACAAATGAAACATTTTCAAATGACTTTTCTAATGTTAAACTTGCTTTCGACTTGCGCCACTGGTGCGCTTCTCATTGCGTGCTATTTACAATGTGCTTGTGCACTTTTGTTACTTTTCTTTTTTAACTTTTAGGTCATCGACCTTTGAACTTTCATTTTCACTTGCGCGCCGCTTTAACAGCAAAGTGTTTAGGGGGAATTTGTGTAGGTGAAGTTGAACATTACCTAAACATTTACATATGGATTTGCTTTTGTTTTGCATAAGCAACAAAAACGCATTCAATTCATTAAGTTGTTAAAATTTACAGCTATGAGTACTTAAAGCGCCAGCAAAGCGGCCAAACAGCAGACAACAATGTGCAGTGTGTACTTGTAGCGAGATTGCTTGTTCGAGAAACAGCGCACACTCAGCTGCTTCCCCCACCAACTGAAATGCCTCAACTCATTGACACAAATGCAGTTTCAAGTTGAATTTTTCTTTCTCGAGAAAATATATGATAAAAATTCATAATTGTCGTCGCCAATAGCTGCTGTCGGCCGCTGGCGCATTGTTCAGTTATCAAACTGCATTTGCAAATTGTTGTCACTAGTTCTAGTCTAAACATGCTAAAAATTGCGCTTAATTGTGGCTAACTTACATTTTACATCGTTATGGTACAGTTGCATTACATTACATCAAATGGTTACCAACTAAATTAGACGTAATTACATAAATTTAAATTACACTGCAGCGCTCAGTGAAACTACACATAATTAATTGTTAGTGTGTTTCTTCATTTGTTTATAGTTTTGTTCACTTTGTTTTTCGCTTTTGCTCTCCTGTACTGACAGCTTGCTTGCATAACTAAAACCGCTTACAAAAAAGTCATAACATAAAAATACTAGCCTACGCGCTACACACACTAGTTCACAGTCCACTATCTGTATGCAGCAATTATTATAATCAATCAAGTTGCTTATGTGTTCTACTTTAATTTTTACACTACTTCGCCGCCTTATCAAAAACAAATTAACACTCGCTTAACTAAATTCCGATTGGTTACGGTTAATAATATACAGTTGCATAGTTTTTTTTTGTATTTCTTACACATTTTCATGACGTTTTGACGCTGCGCTTTTGCTTAAACGACTCTATCCTAATAGTTAAACGTAGCAATGCTTGCTTATGTTTAGTGTAATTGTAATAGTTATTATAGTAAGTAATAATAGTAGTAGTTGTTGTTGTTGTTTTTGTAATTTGTAATGTATAGAATTAAAGAGTGCCTTGCATAGTTTTGACTTCTAGTAAAAATGTTGCATCTTAAATTTGCGTGTTTGTTTGTGTTTTTTCATTTTGTTGTAGCATCTTGCTTCTTTAATTAGTTTGTTGTTTCTTCTTCTACTTGTTGTTGTAGTTTATTTCCCTTGTTAACGTTTTGTTTGTAAATTTTTGTTGATTTGTTGCTTTGACCATTTCTGCCGGCGATAAAAATCCTTTATGAAAATTGTTGCTGCTGCTGTGGTTGTGTTTGTTGTTGTTGTTTTTGCAATTCCGTTCGCATTTATGATTAACATAGTTTTGGGTCCACAGTACACACATCGCACACATTCTTTTAGGTTTTCATATTGTAGGGATTTTTATCGTTGAGTTGTTCTCATTTGGTGGGACCGGGCGGAAATGGATTTATCACAGCTACGGCAGCCGCCTGCTGGCTGGCCAGAACGGCAGCTGCAAATACAGAGAAAACAATTCATAAAACATCTTAGTAAAAAACAATTTGTTAGCAAAATACTAAAAATAAAAAATGTCTGTAATTGAAATTACATGAAAAACAATTCAAATTGCTGTACTGTGTGTTTTTAAAGTAGAAGATTTTATAATATTTTACATCAACAAGTTATTTACGCGCCCACCTCTTCTTTCAATTTTGCTCTGGCTTTTTTGGCTTTTCTAATAATTTATATTCGATTCGTTACACAAACTACCTTAAAAGAAATACATGAAAATGTCACATTTATTGTTTAGAAATCTCAACGATGAAAGTTTGATAGTGGGCGAACCACACACATGGATGAACAGACGGGCGGGCAGACAGACGCACCTATGCTCCTCCTCCTAATTGCTATTGTGCGCTCACTTTTGAGCCACACACACACACACAAATCATACAGATTGCGCTCCCTCACATTGCATTGTTACTTTCCTCGAATTGCTTCTACTCACCTCCATATGGCGCCGTGTACATGGGGTACCCCAGTCCGACATGCGTGTGGTGGTGTGTGTGCACGTGTCGCTGTGGCGGCGGACTGCGCGAGTCTGTCGCATTGCCACTGCCACCCACCGAGCCGCCGCTACCGCCGCCGCCGCCACCATTGCCGCCTGCGCCAGCACCATTCGGTCCGCCCGGACCCTGCTGCTTGTGCGGGTCCACACCGAGCGGGCCACCCGGCAGCCCGCTGCCCGGGCCGCCAGGACCGCCGAGCGATTTTGGGCCGCCCATCTCCTGCTTGCCGCCAGGGCCGCCCATCTGATTAGGCGGCGGCTGCAGATTCAGCGGCATGCCACCACCGCCGCCCGCTTGGCCCGGCGGCGGCTGCAGATGGCCGGCGCTGTTGGGTCCCCCTGGTCCCTGATTCGAGCCAGCACCGGGCCCACCACCGGGACCGCCACCACCGACGCCGCCGCCGCCCGGCTGCTGCTGCCCGCCCACATTCGGACTGGAGACGCTCACCTTGACGGGGCCGCCCGGTCCGCCGCCACTGGTTGGCGATTTCAGCGCTCGCTCGCTCAGCTCGTGTATCTTGTGCGTGGTGTAGTACTGGCTGGCGGCATGGTGCAGCGCGTCGAGCGCCTTCGTGCCTGGATTGCGGGAGAGATCTTCGGGCGCATGGTAGCGCGGTATGGGTAAGTGGTAGGGCGGCGCATTGTAGGGCCCGGCGGCCGACATTAGCACGTTGCGGTACATCGGATGGTTCGGATCGAAGCTGAACGGCGTCGGCGCTATGTACGACGGATGCAGGAAGTACTGGGACGTGGGCGGCGGTGGAGGCCCTTGGGTTTCCATGGTGGGCTTTTGACCCTCTTGCTTCACCTTCACCTCGTCCTCTTGCTTGTGTTTGGGCGACTCTTTGGTCAGGTTGGTCGCCTTGCTGCTGGACGATCCCATATTCGAGGAAGATTGCGATTTGGATTTTTGCTGTTGCTGTTGTTGTTGTTGCTGCTGCTGCTGCTGTTGGTGGTGTTGCTGCATTGCCTGCTGTTGCTGTTGAGCTAGGGAGAGCTGCTGCTGCTGCTGTTGTTGTTGCTGTTGCGAGGGATTCGAGTCGTCTTTATGTGGTCCACCCTGCTGCGACTGCATTGAACCCGGCGGGCCACCTCCGGCAGCATTTTGTGCCTGCACAGCGCGTATTGCGGCCACAGCGTTCTGCCGCCGCTGCTCATCGGACAGGATGTAATAGCTAAAGGGAGTTGAAAAACATGCTAGTTAGTATATGCGGCTGTTGTTAGGAGTTGATGAGAAAACTGACCGTCTCAATTCCTCTTCGCGCGACAGATGCTGCTGCGCAGCCAGACTCATAGGATGTCGTTGGTAGATGCTCTGATAGGCGCCTAGAGCCTGCAGGTCTTTCGGGTGCATGGCATGCGGCTGTTGTGGCGGTGGTGGTTGTTGCTGCTGCTGTGGCGGCTGATTTGAGTTGGGTTCTTGTTTGATTTCCTGCTTTGAAAGCGGCTCCGATTTGATGAGTTTAGAGGAGACCAGCTGCTGGGAAAGGGAAAAGTTTAGCTATAATGAAAACTAACAACAGATAACACGTTTCGATGCTTACTTGTTGCTGCGACAATTTGGAGTTTTCATGCGGACTGGGACTCTCCTTGGTACGTTCGTCTTTAATGTTGCCCACACCAGGATGCGATTGTGAAGGGTTTTGCTGCTGTGAGTTGGGCATGCCGCCGTGCGTGGTCAGTTTGACAGCATCCTCAGAAGAAACAATGGAAACGGGTCCGTAGTTGGGCTCAACGTTGTAAGGATAACCAGGCGCCATATAACTGCGTGAAAAACATTTCAAATTGGCATTATTTAATAATTGACAAGTCGCTTTGAGCATACTTGAAGGGGTAAAAGTGTGAGATTGGCTTGGCGGGTGTAGGCGTTGGCAGTCCGCCTGGACCGACACCTGGTCCCAGCGCCGATAGCGCACCAAGACCGGGCGGCAACCCACCACCCGGAGGGCCCACGTTGCTCAAATTCACTGGTGGCGGTGGCTGCACGGGCGAGTTGTCCTTGTTCGGGCCGCCGCTGCCATCCTGTGATTGTTGCTGCTGCTGCTGCTGTTGTTGTTGTTGCTGCTGCTGCAACTGCTGCTGCATAGACTGTTGTTGCTGTTGTTGTTGCGTTTGTGGCTTCGTCATCAGATCCAGTGGAGGATCCTTATTCTTGCTGCTATAATCCGCCATGTGCGGCGAGGGCTGCTGCTGTTGCTGCAGGTGGTGCGGCGGCGGCTGTTGCTGCTGCTGCATCTGCGAAGTAGGTAACGACAGCGGTGACTGCCCCAGCTGTGGTGGCAGCACACTTTTGCCCGACTGCTGGTTTTGCTGCTGCTCGTTCGGCGGGGGCACCATGTATTGCTGCTGCTGATAAAACTGATACATGCCGTAGCCACCGAGTGGCGGTATGGATTGCGGACCAACGCCTCCACCAATGACTGCCGAGCCCAATTCTGGTGGCTTCTTATTCATCAGTTCGATGTGCTTAGGTGGCTGTGATTTATCTGTGAAATAGCGAGCAGACCAAAATCAAGATTATGTGTCATTTTGGAGAAATGCCAAGTAAACGCACCAATCATTTCTTGATCAGCCACCGGTGTGGAGTCATCGGAAATGTCGCTGTAAGCGGGACTCTGTACATCGTCGCGTGACATGCCACCATCATATTCGCCGGGACCAGGGGACTTGCGATTTTTCTTCGGCTTACCTGCAACAGCAAATGCTGCTGAGGACTTGGCTGACAATGGAATGCCTACCAAGTACACATTGTTAGTGGATTTCTTAAAACAAAAATTGCATTTAAACCTTCTACCTTGTTGTTGAAGATTCTGCACCGTTGGCGGAGCTGGGCCGCCGGGATAGCTGCCGAGCGGCGGCTGTTGCTGCTGCAAAGCTTCGGCGGTGGGTGGCAGTTGTGGTGGTGGTCGCAGCGGACTTTGTCCCGGCAGCGTGTTCACTTGTCCTCCCGCTGGTCCCTGCGCAGCCGCCTGCTGCTGCAGCGCCAATATGGAGGGCGGTGCACCCGACGGAGGTCCATCGTTCGGCGGTCCAAAACGCAAAACTCCAGGTTTCACTAAAAGTAAATAAAACAACAACGAATGAAGAACGATGCGGCTTTCCTGAAAGCTGTTGCTTACGTGCTCCTTGCTGCAGCAGCGCCTGTTGCTGCTCGGACAACAGTGGAGGCATGCCAGCTGCACCCACCAGCCCCAGAGAATGTTGCTGCTGCTGCTGCTGCTGGGACAATGCTTGTCCCGAAATACCCGCCGTTATGCTGCCTCCTGCCACGGAATGTTGTTGCTGCTGCTGCTGTTGTTGTTGTTGTTGTTGTTGCTGCTGCTGCTGTTGTTGTTGCTGCTGCTGCTGCTGTTGTGCCGGTGGCGCCAGCAGAGGCGGCGGCAGAGGTTGCTGCTGCGCCGTCGTCAACAGGCCAGCACCCAGCGTGGACGAGACGGCCGTTGTTACAGCTGGTGGCACGCTCAATATCGGCGCTGTGATGGGCGCTGCTGGAACTGTGGCAGTTGCTGCTGATGAAACGGCAACGGCCGCTTCCGTGGCTGTGACATTGGCAGGAGACAGAGCTTGTTGTAGCAGCGGTGGCGGTTGCGACTGCGGCGGCGCGGGCTGTAACGCTGTTGCTGCTGGTACCGTTGCCACTGCGGCTGTTGGCGGTGTCGACGGTGAGCCCACAGCAGTAGCTGGTACTGCCTGGGCCTCGGCAGCGTTTGGAGTGGCTGTGGGAGTCGGTTGCGCAGGCGGCACCGGTGAAGGAGTGGTCGGCGGCTCTTCGGGCAACTGCAGCGAGTCCTCGTCCATCGAGCCGACGCTGCCGTGCGCGTGCGACTGGTGGTAACGCAAACCGTTGGCATGCTTGTACTTCTTGCTGCAATCTTGCTCCGGACACTCGAGCAGGACCGGTGAAATGGCGCACGGCGATGCAGTTTTACACTTCTTCGTATTTATCTGCACGTTCAGTCCCGTCACAGGATTGAGTAGGCTCTGCGGCTGCGTGGCTAGGCCACCGCCGCTGGCCGAGATGGGTATGCCGCTGGCATTGGCCACGCTTGTCGTCGTCGAGTCGCTGTCACCGTTAACCGGCGACGGTGACTCGTCCTTGGACTTGCGCTTCTCGGGCCGTGGCGGCAGGAAAGCCGTGGGCGATGTGCTGGGCGTGGCGCCACCACCGTTGCCTGACGAGGAGCTGCTGCTCGTCGTCAGCGTGTTGGTGGTGGATGTGGCGCCGGCAGTAGTGCGCGACGCGCCCCGACCTTTGGTCGCGCCGTTGCGCAGCTTGGAATGGACCTGTGCATGGGAGAAATAAATCTAGCGAAATTCAAAAAACGGGCAAATTAATGTGCGGCCGCAGATGAGGGGGAAAGCAAATGAAAATGCAAATGACGTACGGACTGTACGATAATGGATAATTGATGGTGGATACGGATACTTACAGAGCTTCGGGTTTCGGTAAAATTGCTTAGGTCGGGCGTGAGAGCTGCACTGCGTCCACGCTTGCCACGCCCTTTCGGAGTTCGAGAATCTAATTCTTCAGTTGGTGAATCACAGAATCTAAAAACAACAAACAAATATCGAAAGTGTTGAATATTTGTTGGAGGAAAAGTGAATGCAAAACATTTGGGATGGAAAAGAAAAGATTGAAAACGCAGACTGATATTTAAATTTAAAAGTGAGTGTTCGTTAAGAATTCAAAAGACGAAAACTAGGAAGTGATGGATTTAAGGATAAAAACATTGTAAGCATACTTTTGATTTCGATTTCCAAACTGTTTACGCAGCAAATTTAATTGAATAAGAAACATAAACAGGTTTTGCCCGTAAAGGAATATTTATTTTTTTTTTGCCTCGTTTTAAAAAATAATAAATTTTATACTTTTTGTACTTAAAGAATGGCAGGACTTAAGTTCAAAATGAAGTCGAGCTTAACAAATAAATGACATGCAACACATGTAAAACAAAAAAACAATTTGAAAATCTTTGCAATCACTTTCAGCAGGGGTGTGCTTGTACTCACCTTGGAGGAGCCCAATCGTGGCGCGTGCAGTCGAGCAGCGTGCCAACGTACGTCTTGCCGCGCCACGTGACATTCACGACCAGCACCCCGCCCTCAGTCTCATGCCAGACGATACCCTCGAGCGTCACCGAGGTGCCCGGCTCGCAGGGGCCCAGGCAGTCCGGCTCGGTGATTGTGCCTACCGAGGTGCCAATGCAGATATCGACCATCTCCTTGGGCGCCGCGTTCGCCAACGTGGTGTCGCCATGTTTGGCACGCTTTGCCGGAGGCGACTTGGTACCGTCGTCCGCCGCTGCGTTCGGCCCCGTTGCTCCAGCGGCTGCTGCCGCTGCATTGGAAGCCACTGCCGAATTGGCGGGCACCGAAATTGTGTGGTGTACCGTCGCTGAGATCATGCCAGGCGCCATGTGTTTCGCCTGCGCGGCCGCCATTGCGTTCGGTTTGCCCTCGGCGTTGACGCTGCCAGCAGGCGCATTCGGTGCGTTGCCGCCGCCGCTGCCGTATGTGTTGCCGGCAGCAGCAGCCGCCAGTTGCGCGGCAATGTGCGATGAGATTTTTATGCTGCCACCAGCGCTGGCTGCGGCGTCTTTGCCTGGTGGCCCCGGTGCGTTGGGCCCACTGCTACTCGCCGCGGACTGCTGCGTCGTCGTTGATGTTGCCGCTGTGGTGGCGGCCAGCAGTGTGGCCGCCGTTGCTGCTGCCGCAGAAGCCACTGCGGCTGGCAAACCGCCCGAAGGCGTGAATACACCTGGTGGTACGCCGGTCGACGAAGAGTTGCCAGCGCCCGCACCTCCGCCACTGGCGTTTGACATGCGTTGCGCCAGAGCACCGCCGCCGTTCTCCGGTCGCCGTATGCAACCGTGATTACTGCAAGGTGAGCCACCATTTGTGCTGACATCACCGTTGCACTGGCACTGACCAACACCGCCGCTCTTGTCGACCGCACTGGTCGCCGCTTCCTTCTCGCTGTTGGCGGCGGCCGCCTTCTCCGCCGCCAGGCGATTGGAATGTGTGGTCTTCTCCTTTGTCTTGTCGCGCCGGTGGCCAGAACTGCCACGCTTGTTGCTCTGTGGCGTCGTTTGACCGCTGCCGGTGCTGCTGACGCTGCTGCTCCCACTCGAGCTATTGCTGCTCACACCGCTGTGACTGTTACTTTGGCTGCTGTTGTTACTGCTTCCGCCGCTACTATTCGCCACGTTACTGAGGTGCTTTTTGTTGCCGCTGCCGCCACTGGCATTAGAGGCGCTGCCGCTGATGTTCGAATTGCTGCCGCCGCCCGAACTGGCGTTCGTTGACGATGACGACGAGGAATTTGAGCCCGAATTGGGACCGCCGCCACTGTCGTCCAGTCCGCTGGAGCTGCCGCTGCCACTCAGTGTGCCATTCTGTTGTTGCTGTTGTTGTTCGGTGGCCTTGACGATCTCGTGTTTGGCCTCCGAGGTCTTGGTGCCCGGCTTGGTGCGCTTGATTTTCATCTTGAGTCCCTTGTCCAGTGTCGCCTGATGATCAATGGACATTTTCGCGTTCGATTTGCCGCCGCCGCTGCCGGAACCACTGCCGCCGCCTTGCGAACCCCCCTGACCACTGCTGGGACCGCCGCCTGCACCGTTGTTGTTGCTGCCGTTACCGCTGCCGGCTTGCGATGACATGCCGCTAGCGGGGTGGAATTTTGGCAGGGCCGAAGCGTTCGCGAGCGCAGCTGCTGCGCTGCTGCCGGGGTTCAAGTGCGCGTGCACGTGCGGATGTTGATGCTGATTTGACGCGCTGCCGGTGGAGGAGGACGTGGAGGGCGACGAGACTAGATTGCCTCCCTTCGAGAAGCCGGCAAAAGTGGATGACGACAATGTGCTGCTGTTGTGGCCGCTGCTCGATGACGACACGGTCGCTGGCGTCGACGAGGAGCTGCCGATGCCTGCTGCAGCACCAATTGATGGCGCACCCGTGCTGGACGAGGCACCTTTGCTAGTGCTCGTACTTTTCGAGCCGATGCCGCTGGTCAGCTGAGCGACCAGAGCCGATTGCTGGTGTTTGTAGTTTTTCAATTGTTGATACTTGCCGCCGATATTATGTGCTGCTGGGTGAGAGGTGGACTTGTGGCTGCCACTATGACCGCCTGACAGCAGGGAGCGGTGTGTGCTGTTGCCACCGGAGTGGAGTGCAGCTGTTGATGACGATGACGATGCCGCCGCCGGGGATGTGGAGTGAGGTTGACGAGAGCCGTACTTCGACGGCGTGGTTGGTTTGCCAGTAGAGTGGGAGCTCAAGTTGGACCCGGAAGTGTTCGTTAGAGTTGTACTCTTTGCTGCTGACGCATTTAATAGGGCTATTGTATTTGTAGCTGCTGCTGCTGCTGTTTGTGTTGTTGATGTAGTTGTTGTATTATGGTTGCCACCACCCGAATTGCTTGTTGCTATTGCCGTTGCCTGTTGCTGCGCAGCCGTTGATGACTTTTCAATGTCCGCGTCAAGATCGTCCAACAACTCCGGTATGCCGCCAATGTCCCACTCGTCCTCGTACTCGAAGTTCGTGTCCTTCGACTCGCTCGAGATGGACGAAACCGATGAGGCCGATGACGAAGACGACGATGAGGATGCCGCTGCGCTGACAGATGCTGTCCCAGTTAATTGTGCTGAATTCGCCTTCGATACGCCTGCTCCTACAGAATCGAAAGGGGGCAATTGAAATTTTAGCCAGGCCCAGAGTAAAAAACGGAAAAATATTCAATTGCTCATAATTACCGGCGTGGCCATACTTACTTGAATTTGTTGTTGTTGTTATTGCTGCCTTTTTGCTGCTCGTGTTATTATGCAAATTATGAGCTGTAATGTGTTGTTGTTGTTGTAAGTTCGCATTCAATTTGCTGTTCAAGTTCAATGCTGTTGAACCAGTGCCCGTTCCACTCGCGTTTCCAATCAATTTATTATGCTTAGTATTGCTTTCCGTTGCTATGCTGCTATTAACGGCCACCTTCTGCGGGAGCGACGAGCGACAAGCGCGACCGGCGAAAAGAGAAAACAGAGAGAGTGCCAAATACCAAATTAGTGTCAATTGATTGTGATGGGCATGTCGATATAAAAATGTGAACACGAACTAATTAAAACACCAAAGACTGACATATCGTCATGCAGCCATCGGCTTCCATGCCAGCCATCGCAGGCGATAATAAACTAAATAAGTCTGTCTGACCAGATGTGATAAGCGTATATCGTGTTGCTGGTGACAACTACGAAGCGGCGCAGGGCTTTGTACGTTGGTTCACTGTCAACAATCGCCGATAAGTCGGCGGCGGCAAAGCAGGTTGCTGCACAAATCATGCAAAAATTGAAAGCGTGTTGCAACGAATTGTGCAAACGTGCAGACTTCAGTGTAATGTTTGACTTATGCTATCGCTACATTTGCAACAAATATTTTATATATTTTATTTGATGGAGGAACTAATTTGCATTCAATGCAATTTCTTTCTAAAATTGTTTATCAATTTAATTTACTTGAAAAATATTGTATTTTTAAAGGTTTAGTTATTTTGATGAAGATGCAATTTTCTTGAATGCCTTTTTGAATGTTTGCAATTTTAATTAAAATGTCAAATTAAAACTAATATTTTCATGTTTGTTTGTTATTATGAAAATAGGCAAATTGGCAATAAAATTAATTGACTCATGTGCTGGCGTTGAATTTAAATGAATTCCTTCGTACCTGATAATGGTAGACAGTTTCACTACCTGCTTGACATTACTAAGAGCGTATAGAAAAGTGACACTGACACGTACTTATTAAGGAAGTTATGAGTGTAATACTATAAAAATGTTTAACTAGAACAAGAAAAAACTAATAAACTCTTTATTGGCATTGTTCTAGTGGAAGTTTTTTTCAAATAACTTTTCAAAACTTTAATAAAACTACAGTCGTGTCTGGATATAGTGAACTAATTATTGCAAGGCCTGTTCACAGTATCGAGGTTGTTCACTATATCAAGGTTAACATTTTTGTTCAAAAAATTGTTTTATTTGCTTAAAATATACTTTTTATTTTTTGCTTGAAATTGTTTTCAGAATTTTGGTCAATATTAACCCATTAAAACCTGACCACAGAAGGGCTTGTGCGATTTCCATAAAATTTTGCACAATCTTAGTAATTGACCTAATCAAGAAAAAAAATCAAGAAAATAATTCATACCCCCACCCCCTGAACCAGGAGGGTACGTTGCGCAAACGCAATTTGGGCCTTAGTCACATACAAAACATAAAATTAAAAAAAAAAAAATTTTTTTAAAACTTATTTTTAAATAGTTTAGCATTACAAAATGCAGCCCACAAAGGGATTTTGATAGGTTTGAAGAATAAGTATTTTTAATTGAATTTCAAAAATTCCCCAAAAAAAACCTTTGACTTTGGATCGAAAAAATGATATGAATATTTAAAAAATTTTGAAATTTGAGTATGGCAGAATCTAAAACGATCAATTCGAATCCAATTCTACCCATTTTCAAGTCTTATATCTTTATAAATTACTTAATGTAGCGAAATTCCCAAACGTTGCGCAAACGCAACGCTCAGGGCTTAATGGGTTAAGAAGCTCCAAGTCAATATTTGGGTGTTATATCGAGGTGTTCACTATACCCAGACACGACTGTAATGTAGGTTCAGGGGATTCTACGGTTTCCATGGCGTCGCCATTTGATGATGTTTTTAGATAGATTGACCGAAAATAAATCGAAAATGACGAATAAAATTTTTCGATATCTCGCTACGTTTTCGAGATATCGAGGTTCAAAGTTAAATTCGCAACGAATATGAATTCAATGTATATAACTGTAGATTTACCGTTATATGCAATTTCGGTCAATCTATCTAAAAACATCATCAAATGGCGGCGCCACGGAAACCGTAGACGTGCCTAGGTTCAGTTTATAATTACTTAAATGTAATATTTTAGCAGAAAAGAAATGTTTCTTTCAACGAGCCAATTGAAGCAGTTAAAATTAGTATGTCGCGTTTTTCGAAATATTAGTACTTTCAATGAAAATGTCATTCCGACAAATCATTCAAGTCAATAACTTGTAAACTATTTGCAAAAATTATAAGCAAAATGCAATTGTTGCTGCTACCGCTTGAGTGACTTGTATCGGCTTCATTAGAATTGCTTTAAAATTTCTATCTCTCATAGATATGCTTTCGAAGCAAAGACGAATTGCACGTACATCGCAGGAAATGCCAGTTGAGTGCCCGCATTGACTTGTTCGGGTTAATGAGCACCTAATGACGCTTAATCTTATTTTCCACTCAATTGAAACTCAAACAAAATGTTTCCGCTCACTCTCAGCCGCGCTCCATGGGCCATGCGGTAGCGCATTGTGTGAAAAATTTATGTAAGCAATTTCCTAAAAGCGGCAGCCGCCATTACACTGTCAAAATGTGCAGCATTCAAGATGCCTCGTACAATTCTGGCGAATTAGCCGCACACAGCAGTGTTTCTCACTCAAGAGTCGAGTCTTTTCAGAGCATGAATACGAGAAATCGCAAAAATAAAAAAACAACAAAAAAAAATTAGCTTTAACAGAAATGCGGCTTTATGCTGTGTTGACTGGGGTGTTAACGTCTAATGCAAATAAGTTTATAGAGAAGCGAAAATTACCTCCTTCCTTTCCATTCCACATAACAAAGGTACAAATGAGTTTGCAAATTAACGCAAACTACTCTTCGATACTCTTGCGAATTTACTCTTTTTTCGCATTTGTTTTTTTTTTGTTTTTGCTGTTTGGTTTGGTTTTCCTGCTTAGCCGTTGCGGTTGTTGGTCGTTTTGGTTATTGGTTTTTGTTTTCGCCAGGTGAGATACAACAAAAATCTGATAAAACAACTAAACACAATTTAAGATGCAACCATTTCTCCGCGCACACACAATTAAACAAAAACGACACACGACATTGCGAATTGTGAACAAGACAAAAGACGACAAAAAAGAAAAGAATGTGAAAACTGAAACACAGCGCAAGAATCGCAGTTAATTTCGCTGCGACGTCGCCGACTGCCGCTGCTCGTTCTTGCTCGCTTTTGTTGAAATTTTCCCGACGACGGCGCTGGCGACGATTTCGATACCTTCGAAATAGTGGCGTCGCTCGGCGACAGCGGCTGAGGCAGAGCGTGCTGGCACTATATGCTGGGCAGCGCAGGATGAAGCGGCGAGAAAACCGAGCACACAACACACAATGGCCGGCTGTGGAGTGAGCTACGAAAGAGCGCCAGCGGCGCGGCGCGGCGCGGCGGTGAGTGGTATTGAAACGGCAATCAACCACCGATATCGCCCCTCTATGCAGGCTGCTGCTGTTTCGTCTTTATTCGCTTCTTCCACACGGCACTACGCCCCTGTCCGAAGCCCTGCCCTGCCGCTTCTAAGAACGCTTTCGCCTTCGGTGCGAGCGCACGCACGCAAACGCGTAACCGAAAACTGTTGAAAAACCCCCAGGGGGAACGCACCGAGTGTGTGTGGAAGTGTACACAAAAAAGTAGCAAAAACAACAACTACAAGAACCACGACGACGACGACGCACAATTACAGCAAAGAAGCACAAATGTAAACGGCGAAAACGCAGAAGCGCAGCAACTCACAAAAATGTAACGTCAGCTGCGCTGCTCGCGTCGCTTCGTGCTGTATACGCTGCGGACGTTGAATTTTGCTTGCTTGCTGGCGTGTGTGTGAATGTGTGCGCGAGTGTGGTGTGCAATGTTGTTGTTGTTTTTCTTGTAGCTGTATGGACGCGCGCGTTCACTGCGCTCCTTTGATTTACTTCTTGCCGTTGTTGGTACTGCTGCTGCTTCCTCTTCTTTTTCTACTGTTGATGTTGGATTGTGATTTTTTTTTCGTTGATTTTCACTGTGCTGCTTCTCAATTTGTTGTAAATGCTCGTATTTTTTTAGATCCCGGCTTGCGCCGGTTTTTTCTTTCGCCGCATGTACAGCGGCGATTTATGCTTTTTAACTTTACACAAATTTTTCAATTTATTTCAGAATTTTTCTTAGCAAATCTCTCGCACTTTAATTAATATTTGCTGCGCTTCACACCGCTCGCCGTCCGCCGCTAATAAAACTGCGTTTCTCCGTTTCTTTTCCGTTCGCTTCAACGTCAAAGAATGACATTGTGAAGCGAGAACGCTCAAAACTCACCAACACACACGACCGTTCGCCACGCAGAGTTGCATTTTCGGAGGCCGAGTGCTTTGCTTTGGTTTTGCCAGCGCTGGACGAATGTTGGCCTAAGTGCGATTGAGTGAGTTTTCACACTTGAGAGGAATTTTATATTGTTGAATTTTTTTTTGTAATGAATTTTAGAATTTATTAAATAAACGTTATTATGTTTAAGTTTAAAAGTTTAATAAATGCTGCTCGTTTTGTTATTGAGATAAAATAGAAACTGGCGTGAAACATTAGGTGAGAAATATAAAAATGCCATTTAGCGCTTTCAACTAGTTGGCACATGGAAAGTTTTCTTGAGTAGTTTTGATACTTCGATTGACTTTTCTGTGCAGATCTTTACTCAAAAGTATTGAAAATATTTATTTCTCTGTGTGTAGCGAGAAATGAGAGAAATGTTGGAGCATTTGTGAAAAGCAGAAACAATGGAAACAAGCGTTGCCACAGAAAACGTTACATATTAAATTTAAAGAAAATTGCAGCAAAATTGAAAAATATGCAAATAAAAATTCGAAATTAAATATATTTCATACAAAGCTAAAAGTTGTTAGTATTTATGGAAAATTGCCCTACGTAAGTAGCATAGAATACAATTTTAATAAAAGTATAATAAAAACATTAAAATGTTAAAAACATGAAATAAAATAAAACAAACTAAAATAAAATAAAATAAAATAAAATAAAATAAAAAAAAATAAAATAAAATAAAATAAACAAAATAAACCAAAATAAAATAAAATAAACAAAATAAAATAAAATAAAATAAAATAAAATAAAATAAAATAAAATAAAATAAAATAAAATAAAATAAAATGAAATGAAATGAAATGAAATGAAATGAAATGAAATAAAATAAAATCAAATCAAATCAAATCAAATCAAATCAAATCAAATCAAATCAAATCAAATCACATCAAATGAAATAAATAGTGTAATTAAGTGTTGAAGAGTTAGAGCACATTTTATTCAATATAATGTCTTTCTGTTGCTAATCCAATGATTAGAACTGCCAAGTTCATTCAAATATATTTAATTGATGTAGTTTTTTCAGTCAGCAGTGTTGACGGCTATGTAAACATTTTTATTTATGTGTAAACTTTACACTGTAAAGAAATGAATACAATAAATTGAATACAATAAATTTAAATTTTCCTCTCTTTTGCTCACAAATGAGTCCCGAGAAATGGCAATTCATTTGAAAAGGGGATCTTTGCAAAGAATATTTGTGGCACCACTGCATTTATTACTAGTTTAGAGGCGTTTAAATCACCATGGAAGACAAATTGGCAAGTAGAACAAGGATTGCTGTCGCCCATTTAACTTCTTGGGTTAACCAAACCTTACATTCGACAGATAAATTCTGCATTCGAATACTGACTATCTAAAAATGTCGCCGTATTTGGATTTATTTTTGATTTCATCATATTAAATCGCCAATAAATAATAATCAAACAGCTTTAGATTAGAGTGAGACGAATATAAACTCAATGTGCACACTGTTTATGGTCTATAAAAAAACTCCCGGGGTAGATACGCGCACGCTAAGCTATAATACCACAAACCATTACAATGGCTTATCGAGTCTCAATGCAGCATAGATTCGCGGAAAAAGTTGCGCTGCCTGACACCGTCAAATTGCACAAATGTCAGCGAGCCAAGGAACAAAGTCTGTGCTGCCTGGCAACTACCTGCTCGCCATTATTTCTGAAAGGTGGGCGTATGTCTTTTACAACTGTATTTATTATCTTAAATGCGAAATAAATTTTGTATGACTTTTTCAACGGAAGTAATCATAAATTCTATTCCGGTAATCCGGAATAGAAAAATATTTATGTATTAAAATTTTTGGTATATTACACAAATTAACATCACAAGTGAATTTACTGCCTCAACACTGAGATGCATTGAAAAATGACTCAGTGGAAAAAAGTCGAAATGGATTAATAACGAATTACACTTTCAATGGTATCAATAAATCATGACTGATTGCGACTAAATTAAAATCAATCGTAAAAAAGCGCAAACAAAAACCAACAACACAACAATTGTTGAGCTCCCATAAAGGAATATACTATATATTGTTATCGCGCCAAAATGATGGAAACACACACAACAAAATACTTGTGCGTACTTTGCGCTCCTTTTGTTTTTGCTGTTTCGTTGTTATTTTTTAATTTCATTTTTTTTGTACTAATCAGAAGTGTGTAGTGCTTACTTGAGAACTTAAAAATATTCATATTCAAATCATACCTAGTACTTGTAATAATAATAAAAATTAATTGAATGTGCAGCTTATCAGCGATTTAAATTGCTACACCGCGTGAAAAACATTCATTCAAGTCCGTAAATAATGCAAAATTATTGACAGTTGATAAAATGTGCAGTTAATATTAATGTGTACTCGCACGAGTAATGACAGAAGCGATAATAGTGAAATTAGGTTAAGTTGAAATTTTGTATTTGTTTAAATGAATCTCTTAAGTCTGGCAAAGAGGGTTTTGTGCTTGTAGGCACTAACGATATTTGGTGGAGCTGTAGTGGGGTTCTAAGCATTTTGTTTTCGGACACAAATTAGCTTAAATAACTTTGAAATGTTGTGGGAAATCCCACTATTTATAAATGGTGAAAAAATACGCACTTAGCTCCATAGAGAGGAAGAGCTTAGAAGATAAAGTTTTGAATAATTTGTAGGCAAATAATTTGAGTTTTCCAAGATTGAAAGGAATGGAAAAACGTATGCAGGAAAAGTCTAGAAATCTCTTAGATTGACCGGCAACGCATGAATTTGCTTTAAATTCTATTAGTATACCTTTTTAGGCATTAAAAACATAGTTTGATGTCGAAAAGTCAATGCAGTTACAAATACAATACAAGTTCAAACTCTCTAAAATTCGAATCTTCCAGAAATTCGAACCTAATATTTTAGAGCTTGGATGCTCCAAAATTCGAACTGGCGCAGCGAATTCGAATTTTGGAGCGTTTTCCTTTTATTTCTTTTCCTCTCTCAGTTTTGGTGTTTATTTTGCTTACACAAATTTAATGAAAAAGGGGAATCACCAAATTGGCAATGTTTGGCCGCATGCTTGTGAGTTATTATTACTTGTGTAAACATTTGGCTCAGTTTCGATTAAAAAGTATTAAAATGTCGAAAAAACGTAAACAATTTTTTTTTTACTTTGGACGTTAAAATTAAAATAAATAAATAAATTTTATATAGAGTACTTTTCGCTTAAAGCGATCTTCGAGGGACTGGACAAAATGATTCGTTTTAAAAGGGGTCCGTAATAAGCAAAAACATAAAGCGCGTACTTTTGAAATTGATTCGTTTTAGGCGGAAGTTCGTTTTAAATGGGTTCGTTATAAACGAAAAGTACTGTAAATAAATTAAAAAAAAAATTTTTTTGACGTTAAAAAACTTGATGAAATTGTCCAGGCGAATTACTAAGCTGTGGATTTATGGATTATATGCAAATTTTAAGCGACTAAGAAACATACATTTCTATGGGAATAAAACTTTTTACATTATTTAGTGTGACAAAAAAAAGAAATGCCACACATTCACGTTATTGGATTTGATTTCAATATTTTTTGGACTTTTCACATGAATTAATAATTGTTGAATAATGTTGGATAAAGGGAAAACTGTTGAAGGAATTGAATTTTCAAGTTACAACTTTATTGATTTTTGACTCGGACTCATAAAACGTGATCAACAACACATGAAATTACAATAAACTCGAAAAGTGTTATTTATAAGGGATTCAACCCTTTCGAGACGGAGTTTAGTTTTGAAATTCAAAATACTCTCAGTAGAAATATTCTCATGCTATGAATGTTGGGATTAGAAATTTATATTGGATGCTCACAAATTTATGCGGGAACAGCGAAATCGAAAAAATATTTTGCGTGGGTCGTAAGATTTGAATAATTGTTTTGAGGGGCATTAAAAAATTGCTGGGACCTATTATCCCATTAGTTCCGAAAGGCTTAAAATATAGTTTAATATCAAAAAGTCAACATTGAATAGTACTGGAGTCGAGAAAACTAACGATTGAATTAAATTTTCGAGTTACAACTTCATTGTTTTTTTACTCAGTCTGTAAAAATTACAGGTTAACCCATAACGCAATAAACAAAGTGATAGGGACATTGATGTCAGACCGTTCAAAATTTCAGTGAGAGTATGTGTCATTGGTTTCTTGGCCTCGTTTGCACCTTTCTAAGATGTTGACAATTCGTCGCCTGAGAAAACAAATGTCGTATGTCCTACTAAGCTTAATGGAACATACGACATTCGTTTTCTGAGGCGACGAATTGTCAACGTCTTAGAAAGGTGCAAACGAGGCCAAGAAACCAATGACATTTGAAAGTGTTACTCTTAAAAAAAAACCAATTCTCACTATCACTTTGTTTTTTACGCTAAAGTTTAATCTTTCGAAGTTGGCACCAATTTGCACCAAATTTATTTTTAAATTTTTGCGACCCTTCTCGGTTGAATTTTTAATAAAAAATACTAATATTTGAAGCGTCAACTGAACATGGCGTTGAACATTAGTATTAGAAAGAGTAAACCTGCAAACAGTCAAACATCAGTCAACAGTCAACATTATCAGTCAACAAAAAACAGTAGTAAAAACATTGTGCCAGTTAACTAATCAGTAATTAACGTCAATCTCGAATTTCGCAAACAGGGTAATTAATTATTATTATTTGCTACTTGCGCCACGTATAAAAAATTGTCACCAGCAACTTACATATTGCAATATTTTGCATTAGAATTCGCTCTCTACTGTACTGTATTCATATACCTATATATTTGTAGTCAAAAGCAATAACCGCTTAAGTCGACTTAAGAAGAAATTGAGTTATGGATGCCACCACGTTCCCTTGACTGTGCTCTACGTTTGTGTAAAATCGGGGAGTTTTTGAAAAAAGTTATTAATAAAAACCAATTCGCATTCCCATAACGAACACACTAGGCGCCTAAAACTTTAAACCGAGATTGCTCGAAACAGCAATTTTCGACTTAGGCGGTTATTGCTTTTGACCACAGATATAGAGTAAATTAGCTGAAGTGCACACTGGTACTCACCTTATTCGGGTGGTGGCTAGTGTTCGCCTCACTGCGTCTCATTGACTCCATGCAGACGAAAAAACTGGGGCTGCCGCTTGTCGCGGGCCCACACAACGCAACGTTTCGCCTTCGTCTACAAGCGGTCCAGTGAATTTCGTATAATTGCTTTGTGAACGCTGCTCGATGTTGGTTGCTGCTAATGTGCGCTTCAATGTGCGACGAAATAATTCGACACCGGCCAAATGACGTTGACGATACTGCTGGCGAGTACTGTGGACGGCGCTGTTGCTTTTGCGCGATCGTAGACGATTTCCAATGGGTTGACTGTCACTGTTGTTGATGTTGTTGTTGTAGCTTGTATTATTAAAATGTTTGCAGGCGATAATTTGACTGATTGCTGGCACTGTTACTGTTTCAATAACTGCGGCTGCGGCTACACTTGCGTCACAAGTGGCTGTAAGTGGCTGTTGCTGTTGTTGTTGTTGTTGTTGACGGCGTTGACGACGATTGTAGTTGATTTTGTACAAGTTGAACGCTGATAACAACGCACGGCGGGAGACGCAGGGCCCCGGCCCTCGGGCCAATCCGTTCATTTTAAAACTGTAATTACGAAAACAAAGAAGAAGAAGACAAACATGTTGAGACTGAAGCGACTGGAAATTCTATGCAAATAAATTAGAAACACATTTCACAAATTACGCTTAATTGTTGACACTTGAAGAATTGTGTCGGTGCACAGTAGTCGTTTTTTTAAATTTATTTTTTATTTTATTTTTGTAAATGTGCAAACTAATCAAAGCACTTGGGAATCTCGATTTTTCTTATCGGCAACAAATTTGAGATTCGGCTTGTTCGACAAATTCACCGGCGGGCTTTTGTTATCGCCAGAGGGCAGCACAATAACGGCACTTTTATGCCGCTCACTTGACTGCGGACACTTGTGGGCACTGCGGCACCGCGGCTAATTGGGCGGCACAGACTTAGAGGCTACTTAGTGTGAGCAGTCAGTTAGTTAGTTAGTCGGGCGATATGCCGATAAGATAGCGCACGCTTTATGAACTCAATTCAACATTAGGTGGGCAATCGTTTGCTGATTTCCAAGTACGCCAGATACTGTTGGACTTGAGTTCTAAGCACTTGAGTCAATTTCGTAAATCTTGAAAAGCAACAGGGAAGCGTATGCGGCTTAAGGTATTTAGAGGGTTTGTTTTTGTGGAATGCGGTTTGATTTTTGAACGAAAAAATGCAAAAAGCAAAACTTAAAAAACACTTCAAAGTAAAACAACCACTGGGAGGGGAAGAGTTTGAGTTCATATGCGACAAAGAGTGGCACAGCTTGAATTTTTTGGCAAGGCGAACAATGAAAAATTACAATAAAGAAGGACCAATTAGTGTGTAGGGCACTCTTCACATTTAAAGTGTGCTTTGAAGAATAGCTATCAAACTGTTTAGATTTATTATTTGTAATGAGGGGGATGGGTTCATATGCATTTTTGAGTACTTTAAGTACTTGGATAATGTAAACTAGTAAATTGTGCTGCAAATATTAGAGTGAGTTCGGAGAATGTGATATAGTGGCTTATTTCACAAGTGCGTTTTTTTCAAAATTAACTTTTTTAAAACATTATAACAGCTAAAAAACTCGTGCTGCATGATTTTGGAAGTATTTGCTGAAATAGTTTACAGGCAGTGTGATGAAGTGCTTTGAGTAGTGCTTACACAAGTTTTTGGTCATGAGTAGGTATCGGATTTATATGCAAAAACTATGCAAAAAATGCAAAATTATGCAAATATGCAGCGCATATGTTAGCTCATTCCTTATATTTTTTTTTTGTATTTTTATAATATTTTTTTCGCAAACTTATGACAGTAGTACTATTTGTATACAGAAATATATATATAAATTATTTTATTATATTTAAAGTGGAATAATCTCGAAAATCTGTTCTGGTTAAGTTTCTGATAGAAAAATCCATGAAATCATGTTTCTCGATAGACATTTTTAAACCTTAGTTTATCCTCTCATATTATGATTTTCCAAAAAAAAATGAAAAACACGTCTCTAATTAGTTTTGATTTGAAGCATTTTCACCAAGTTTGAAACTAATAGATCTGTTAAATAACGTTTTTTCGGGTATATCGCATTACCCGCCACTTTGGATATTTTGATTTGTAATTAACAAACTCGTCAACAGTTTATCTTAAAGAATTAATAGTCTTAGATATACTAACCAATGTGTCAGTGCGCAGTTTGAGACCAAAAAAAGTGTAGTTTAATGCAAAGTGTGTCGGGAATCGCCGTAAAACAAACAGGTATATCACATTACCCGAACTTACTCTACAAGAGTAAAAGCAAAAAAAAATCATAAAATTTTACATTGAAAAAAATGTTGGCCAATTTTTGGGTTTCAATTTTGTATCAAAAAAGTTGCTTAAAAGTCTTAAAACTGTTCGTTTCAACTCTAATGGTTTCACTGAAATGTAATTTTCAGCCTATAGAAAAAAGCCTCAATCAGTTTGCCTCAGCAAAGAACATCAGGAAGTTCTATTCAAAATCAAATTTCCAATTTAACGCAATGCTGAGACAACTTCCGTAATCTAACTTCCAACATGTGTCTTTTGATTGATACAAATTACTTTCCTTGCCATTCGCGCTGCTCACTCTTTCCATGTCTGACAGTTTGAATTGCTTCAGTAAAGCCGATTTTTTTTGCCACTTTCTCAAGTATGGACACATTGCTGGTCAAGTCACAAAAACCAACATCCCCGTTAGCCACAACACTTGAACCACACCAACCCGTACCACCGACGAGGGGAAGTGCTCATCATTGACCACCCGCCTGCAGGAACACATTAACTCATCAAGCGGCCTGACAAGCTGCTCGAGCGCACTCAGATGTGACGCGCAAATCGCATTCAAAGTTCCCCCAATCACTCCACATAACTCGAATCATTTCAAAAATACACTCGAATTAAATGATAAGACTTCAATAGCACCAACAACCAACAACTCAACAACCAATAACTAAAAATACAACCAAAAGAAGAAGGAAAAAAAAACAGCACACACAAATAAAACGTCCAAAAGCAGCCAGAAGTCAGCAAGAAGACAGGCAAAAAAACAACGTAAATAAACACTTCAGGCCGCAGTTTTTGTATTTAATGCGCTGCTGCCGTCTTTGGTTGGGTAGATATGTCTTGAGTGTGCATGTGTGTGTGTGTGTGAGTTTGTGGGCAAATTAATTCGAGTATTTGTGTCAACAAATATTGAACGCAACGTTTTTCTAATCGTGCAATCTTAATGCTGCGGCCAATATGTGAAATTTGATTTCAGCCGCAGCAATTTTTCATTTTATTACTCCATATAAAAAAATGCTAAGCCACAACAACAATAATAACCACAATAAAGTTGCTCATATGGTATGTCGGCAATGATAGCAAAAGTAGCATATAATAAAAAATTTGATACTCATAATTTGAAAACAAAAAAAAAATGAACCCACTTGCTGCCCATTATTGAACACAATTTTATAAATCAAGCCATAAATAAACAATAAAAAAAACTAAACAGTGCAAATGGCAAAACTAGAACAAAAAGAAAAGTATGAAATGTAGAACAACTCATAGCGAAACAAATGCCGCAATCAAAAACAGCAGTTTCGGTTTGTT
This sequence comes from Melieria omissa, assembly GCA_963971225.1. Lineage (NCBI taxonomy): Eukaryota > Metazoa > Arthropoda > Insecta > Diptera > Ulidiidae > Melieria > Melieria omissa. The sequence goes on from OZ020269.1 coordinate 10,808,379, forward strand.
AGCAACTTTTATGACAAAAAACTTTTATCGAAAAAAAACAAAAAAAATAAGAAAAAACCGAAAAAAGCTGCTCAACAACTAACAAAGAACAAAAAGTAATAGTTGATAACATTCGTGGAAATTTTATGCGTACGCTGTGAGTAAGCAGCAAATATTAGCAGCAGTTTGTGTGTGTGTTTTTGTTGTTGTTATAATTTTAATAAAATAATTAAATGCAGCAGCAGTAAAGCGAACACAGAGAAGCGTGCGGTCAGCTTTGCGTATTGGTGGCAGGTTAATTGTGGGTTATTTCGTTAAATGCTAAATTAGTTAGCAGAAAATTATAGACAATTATGCGGCGCAATGGGCTGTGTGCGGGCGCAGAATTATTTGCGTAATTATAATGCATTATAATTGTAATTGAAATGTGAACAGTTGGAGAAAACAGTTGAGCGCTGAAAGCGAAGGTCTTTCAGTAGAAAATCAGAATAAATATACAGTAAAATATAAAAACAAATGCAGTCAAGTTGATTTCTTTCAGCGGATGCTTTGGTAACAGAAGATGTTTAAAAACACTTTGGAATCGTTAAGATAATATTGTAATAATATTCATGGTTTTCAACTATAACAATCATATATCAATTGAAAATCTAATTTTAGTAGACGGTTCGAATAAATATAAACAAAATAGCAGAGAAGTTGATTGACTCCTTTCTGCGGGCGCTTCAAAAACACTTTCAAATACTTTGGCAAATATTCTATATTTAGAAAATGTTCTATTTTAACAACAAAATATCATATGAGAATCTAATGTTAGTTGAAGATCAGATTAAATATGAATAAAATATCAGAAGAAATTGTAGACAAGTTGATTCCTTTCTGCGGACGCTTCAAAAACACTTTGAAATACATTAGAAAATATTCTAATAATTCTAATAATATTCATGATTTTCAACTATAAAAATCATAAATCATGTAAGAATTTCAAGTTAGCAGAAAATTAGAATCAATGTAAATAAAATATCAGAACAAAATGGGGTTTCCTTTCAGCGAATGCTTTAGAAAAAAGATCTTTAAAAAAAGATCTTCAAAAATACTTTGGAATATGTTAGAAAATATTCTAAAAGAAACCGTTTCTATTCATGATTTTCAACTATAACAACCATATATCATTTGACAATCTAATCTTAGTAGAAGATCAGAATAAATTTAAATAAAATAGTAGAAGAAAATGCAGACAAGTTGATTTCTTTCTGCGGGCGCTTCAAAAACACTTTGAAATATTCTAATAATATTTTTAAAATATTCATGATTTTCAACTACAACAACCAAAAATGATGTAAAAAATCATGTCAGGACATTAGAATAAATATTAAGTAAAATACAAAAGCAAATGCGTTTGATTTCATTCCTTTCAGAGGGCGTTTTAGTTACAAAAGGTCTTGAAAAATATTAAAAAACCATCTATATTCATGACTTTCAATTATGTTGTAAATAAATTAAACAAAACCATATCCTGAAAATCATAAAATCTTTCAATAGCTTCAGATTTCGTTGTAATAAAAGAATAGATTTATAGGTTGAAGTAGTTTTGCCGGCTTCGTTAGCTCAGCGGGTAGCGCTCTCATACCGAGCGCCCCGGGTTCGATTCCTGGCTTGGGCTGGAAAAACTACTCATCTACTTCTATCGCTATCCACATGAAGGGAATGAGAATTACAAGAATCGCACAAGTGCGCTCTTGGCAAAACCTCCAAGTGTGAACGAAAAAACTGCCAGTCGCCGTTCGGATTCGGTGGTAAACTGTATGTTTATTAGATTATAGATTATTTTAGCTCAGGGGATGACAAAACCATCATAACATAGATTGATATTATGGTTCTTAGTGGCTGGAAATAAAACTAGAAAAAAAGATATAATGGCCCAGATGTGATACTTAATTTAAAAAAAAACGAGTTCTTTCTGGGTGGAAATACTTTTTTAAAACAGATTGGAACTTTTTTCTCAAACCTTTGGATTTCTAGGCACTAGTCGCTATTGTCAAATTAAAATTACTCAGATCCATTTGGAAGACAATTTTCTTACAGGTTTCTAGAACAAGCCAGAAAACAGAGATAGAGTACGTCTGGACAGCGCCATGCGGAAGTTTTCTATTCATCACTGATACCAAGTTTATACGACAGTCCGAGTCCATTCGCATTGACTGGATACGCTTTCGAACCAGGTTTTTAACCGAAGATGGATGGAATAGTGAGCTTTTTTCTTTCTATTCTTTTTTATTAAATGTTTAATTTTAATGAATATGAGTTGTTAGGGTTGTTTGCTTGAAAATTCACAATAAAGTGTTCTCACCATCAGCCACAATGATATAACATAATAATATATAGGATTTTATTTTGGACGGATCCGTCTACAACATTTGAGCTCAGTACCACCTATAATGTTGATATTTAATAGGATTTTAAACTTCCCAAAACCCCATAGCGACTTGAATTGCCACAAATCCGTGGTATAAGACAGCTTTGAGTGCGGTCCAACTGTAGAGATATCGGTTGCTGAAAAAAATTGTTCAAGCAACAGTCTTCCATTAAGATTGCCACGATTGTACTAAAGTGCCATCTGCTTAGTGAGATAAGTGTTGCAGTGCGCTTCAAATGTGGGTCAGAGCTGTTTGTTTGCACATTTGTTCTGCCACATATTGTAATTTATAGAAAAGAGAGATAATAAAAATGTTGTTTGCTTGAGGTCCACAATAACCTATTCAGAATTGAGTCCCAGTTTCTTTGCAGTTTTTTTTCAGTGTGACTGATGTTTTGATTGATACTCTAATGCCCAAATTTAACTGATTTTTTTCACTAAATTGTATGATTTATTCTGTAAATAAATATTGAAGATCTTCAGGTATTAAACCACTCGCACTCTATCTAAAAAAAAAATATTTCAGAGGCCTTTGTTGTGTTGTATTGGACTATTAATCAGTTGTTCTTAGGTTCGATTTGTCACTCAAACAATTCTAGAACGTAAATCAATTTCATGACTTGTCATATGAAATTACTTAAGACTTTAATAGCCAAATTGTATGGGCACCATTATTGCGTCTAGTAGAGACCCTTCAGCCAGCCAGAGCCTTTATATCTTCATTTGCTTATCAGCCGATTTAAATTTATATCGTCAAATGACAACAATAGCCCATATTGTTGAACTTTGCCTGACTCTTGCATATTTTTGCAATATAAATAATTATTTTCATTGGCAAACATTATGAATTCATTTTGATGTTATCAGCGCAATGTCGTCATTCGCTCTGTCATCAATTCTATTTGACCAGTCAGCCACTCAAACAACCAACTGGCCGGTCAGACTGTAATCTTTCCTCTCAAGTAATGTAAATAAATTTGGTTTTTTGTCAGTGTATCGAAATGAAGTGGCAACACGAGTGATAAGCGCACAAGTGCTAATTACTTCACAGGCTGATAATTCATAAATTCGCCACACAATCGCACAAGTGGAAACGGAATCAATTGACAGGCGCGCACACACGCCGCCAAACATACATATTCAAGTACCGACATATGGCAACAGCAGAGTAACGACAGCAAATTGCATTGCCAATTGCGTCATGCGTTGTGTGTAAGCGAGACAGCATTACTACACTCTCAATGGTTGTGAACATTGCGCATTTGAAACTGAGCTGCAATTGGAACACGTCAAGATCAAATACAACTTAACCCATGAACGACGGTGCACTTAGTCGCGGAGTGTGCAAAACAATGCACAGAATTGTGATCGATCTGGTTGTTCGATTCGAAAAAGAATTCGAAAATTGGTAAATGCTTTTGTAGAAGTGTGATGGATTCTTGCCGATTGAATACCATCGAAAGTTCGAGGTCGAACTTAAGTGGGTCCCTTTCGCCCCATTAAGTTTGTAACTAGTTGAGCGGAGGTCTGCCTTGACCTCCCTCCTAATCTTCTAAAACTGATTCAAACAAACCGAAGCTAAACTCAAAGCCGAAGCTCATCTAACCTTCAGTTCATCGTTTAACAACTTTGAATTGTTGGCGCTTATGAAATTTCATAGTTGTTTGCCATTGTTATTTATTGAAATACTTGACAATTTCTATTGTTGCTGTTGTAGATTATTTAATTTGAACGCTTGACTGACACAAACAATAGCAAAGTGTAAGCCGCATGTGACAATCGGCGTCGCGTTAAAAGGCAAAAGCTGACAGCAATTGAGATGGCAAAAATAGAAAACGCTTCAATGACGCACATAAAGCACGCAAATTGCCAAATAAATTTGCAAACGACAAACATTCGCACTGCTGCACACAAATTGCCCAGAGACAACCGAGTTCCGATTACGCTGTGCAATGAAGACGGCGCGAGAACTCAGTTTGGCTTTGCTCAAGTAATGCTGCCGAAATTAGTCAATAGCATAGTGGCAACAACAACAACAATAATAACAACAATTGCCTTAACTGCACACAACATTTCGCACTAAACCGCGAAAAGTTAACCACAAATGCCAGTGGGGCGACGGAGGCGAGACGTGGTGGCGTGGCGCTTTATGGCGACTGTGATCCATGCCGCCGACTCGAACAAAATCTTGGCGCATAAAATACACGTCAACAACAAAACAGCAAAAGTGGAAGTAAGTGAAAAAAAAAACTGACAAAACGTTGCCGACGCCGAAGTCGATGTCGATGCCATGCGGTTTCTGAGAGCTCAAAATGAATATAATTGGATTGAATTGGTTTCACTACAATTTATTGATTGCGCTAATAGAGTTGTTGTTGTTTGGCTTTTTTTTGTTTTTTTATTTTACAATTTTGATTATTTATTTGCTGATTGTTTTTTTTTTGTTTAGCTCGTTGTTGACGCTATTATTATTTTTACTTTTGTAAGTGTGTAGCTGGTTGCTGTTGCTGTCGTTCATCAATTTCAATTTGAAAAAATTGTATGCTTGACTCTGCGACGTTTGAAGTTTCACGAAAGGCACAAAGCAGTACGTGCAAACTAGCTACAGTCGGTCGTGTAGAAAGGTTGTAAGAGGAACTTAAGTTTGAAGAGTTCAATTTTAGTTTGTTTAATTAAATGTTGACATAAATTTAGAAAATATTTGTGGTTCGATTGTACAATTTTAGAAAACACTGTTAAACTCAAATAACAATATTCGATGAGATAACCTGTACTCTGATTTTGTTGATGGTTTCATGGGCTTTAAAGTGATCAGTGAAACTTTTCTATTTCCCAATGTTTCAACTTTTTCAAAATGTTTAACTTTTTAGATGGGTTACAGCTCTAACTCTTAACTTTTTAGGGGCTACGGTACTAATACTTCCCGTTAATATCTTATCGATGAGATCTGAGACAGTTTTTAGTTTTATGAAAACTTGTGTACTTTCATGGGTTGCTTAGTCCCTTTCGATAAAGAAAATGAAATGTTAAAATTTCAAACTCATCGATTTGGTCCTATTTGTCTGTATCATGTTTCTGTTGATGGTTTTTAGGACTCTAAGGTCAGTGAAGATTAATTAGTACAACAATAACAGAAATAACAATAACAGAAATAATAACTAAACTACATGGATGAAGGACAACAAAACAAACGACAAAATGACGTTGGCCATGTAGTTAACTACCTGATTACAATGAAAGAAGCAGCAACAGCACGACAATCATTCATTGTGTCTGCGCACTTTTTTTTTATTAAGAATTCGTCTATATCCATTTTATCGTCCAACAATCACTTGAAAACAAATGGCAATGTGTAATAATTTCAACAAAAATGTAAATAAAATTAAACATTACATTTTTTAATTTAATACTAACACAAATTTGTTGCTGTTTTTCAAAACCCTCTAACAAAACTAGAAACACCTTAGCAAAAACATTTGTTTTGAAGCAGTGCTAATTGCAAAAAAAAATTGCCTCCATTAAAACTCTATGATTCTGTATTTTAACAGATGTGTGATCTTGTCGCCGTCGTCTTCAATGTGTTCGGAGCATTTCTCAATTATTTTCGAATCGCTGATATCAATATCATAATTTTATTTTTTTTCCTTTTTGCTCTTACATACACAAAATATACAATGTATGAAAGCTGTGACGCACACAGTATTTCATTTCAACTTTTTAGTCTAATACCATTTTTAACCATATTTAACATCAGCAATTTTTACGTTTGTAGGCGGATTTGAACCCCCAAAACCTCTCCGCATGCGCCACTGTATGTAAGTATGTGTGCAGTATTTTTTCATATTTTATTTTTGCTTGTATTCTTACTGCGTTGCGCTATGTTGTCATGTAGAAATTTTAAGCCGATTTTGATTTGTAAGCTGACGTTGTCGAGTCGTTTGGCACTCGTTCGTATGTTTGTGTGTGTGTCATCAGTGTGTCTTGGTTGCTAAAGAGAAGCAATTTTTTGCCTTTTGTGAATGCCACATTTGCACATTAAGCGCATTAATGTGACCGCATAGTTCTGGCTGCGGGCGAATGGAGGCGACAGCCTCCTGATGCGAAATACGAGTATTTTCATTTTAATTTACCAGCTTATGGGCTGTTAATCGTATGTGCGGGTATTAAGTATTGGCTGACAATAGACACGAAAATTGAGTTGTCATTTGCGTAAGTAATGAGTGTTTAGCTCGAACTGATCGAATCGAATCGAAAAATGACATCGTGTTGAGAGTAGAAAAAGACCCATTTTTAATCCGTAGCGTGTGCGAAATATTTTGCAGGTAGTGAAATGTATAATTGCAAAGCAAGCAGTAAAATGTATGAGAAAACATTAGTTTTCAATTTAATAGTCTTTTTTTTTAATTTGATATGTTTTTTAATTAATTGTTACTATTGGTGGGCAGTATTTTGGTTGATCTTTTTAATATAATTTTTTTTTATAATTTTTTTAAAATAATTTTTTAAAAATTTTGTTTCAATTTTTTTTTTTATAAATTTTTGTATTTTAATTAAGATATTAAAACAATTATATAAATTATATAATATTTTTTAAATATCTTCTATCTATCTATTTTAATTAAGATATTAAAACAATTATATAAATTATATAATATTTTTTAAATATCTTCTATCTATCTATTAAAATACAAAAATTTATAAAAAAAAAAATTGAAACAAAATTTTTAAAAAATTATTTTAAAAAAATTATAAAAAAAAAAAATTATATTAAAAAGATCAACCAAAATACTGCCCACCAATAGTAACAATTAATTAAAAAACATTAACAATTTAGAGAAATGGTCACTCTGAAAATGTGTCCAAGACATTGACATAGGAGAGAAAAGATGAGAAATAAAATCAGAACAATTAAACAGTGGTTTCGAAGAAGAGGAAAAACTGTATTGTAGTAAAGAAATGGAGTACACGAAGAACCAAAATCGAATATTGGCCAATAAAGGGAAGAAGAGGAAAATCTGTATTGTAGTAAGAGTACACGAAGAACCAAAATCGAATATTGGCCAACAAAGGGCGGCTCCAAATTGATCTAAAAGCAATTTTAATTGAAAGAAAACTACGCGTTTAAAAGTCAATGGCAAGAAAAAAGAGTCAATGACAAGGAAAAAGGATCCTTTGAAAGGATTAGCTCGAGGGAAACCTTTTTTATTGTTATATTTCTAATTGAAGACAGCATACAGGCGCCTGGATATAGATGCAATTTGATGATAGATAGACCGACGACCGGTTTAAAATCGTCTGTGTATCAGGACACAGAGAGGACTAGACGGTGAACAGCCTTGCTAGAACTGCTGCAGGCACAGCCTTTCTTCGTCTTACTAGTTTACACTTAGAATCGAGAAAAGAACTGCAAAGCCAGATCACTGGTTTAACCAGATCTCAGTCAATCGAATATTTTCATTAAAGGTTATCATAGAGTGAGTGAGTTGACTCAAATGGAGTGAAAGAATTTCTCAGACTGAGGAAAAACCAGCTAAGACAAATCACCAGTCTTCTAACTGGGCATTGTAGACTGAGGAACCACATGCATAGCGATATGATTCAGATTAGGTAAAAAGCTTCTGTTGACCTTGTGAAACAGCGAAGGAGACTCGTGAGCCAATCATATTACACTGGATTGTAGAATGTTGAAGCAGGAGGCACTCACCCCCGGACCAGTATTGGCTTGTAGAAGAGAACATCTCGCACCTGAACCCCTGCGAGTTACTAAATTTCATTAGGTCGGCGGTTCTAGGGGATGCTCTCCAATTGTTAGTATTTAAGTAATAGGGGGCACAATAGATCACTACCAATTTCAGCGCCTTAAACTCCAAAACATCTATCTATCTATTTATCTATCTAGATAGGCCGTCTCTGAGGAAACACTAAGGCCATGTGGCCCACTCTGGGGTCTCCGTCTATACACCTTCAATAGATCAAAGCCACTTAAAAGTTCAGGTGTATTTATCGATTTGATTTGGCGCCTCTTTTCAAGATCCGCGGAACAGCCAAGAAACTGTTGTTCCAAGAATCGAAAGAATATATGTCCATATATCATCTAATATCTACACATTTATACTACCATCAAGTATTAGTTTCACCATTGCAACGTTCAGCATTTCGAAGCCGCAAAACCACAAGTGAAATGAAGCGAAAAATGTCAACAACAACAAAGCTTACCAACTGGCAACACTAACGACCACAGCGGCAACAAATTCGCTAATCATAAATAAAAATGCAACAACAAAACATATTGTTATCAGCTTGCAGATCGGCAATGTTAATTTGAAATTGCACAAATGGAAGTAAAAATAAAATAACAACAACAAACACAGAAAAAGGAATGCACAAACACGGCAAAGAGCGCGGCCTGTGTTGGGCGCTTGAGGGCGCACAGTGCGCGGTGTGCAGGAAAAGGCGTAAATTGATTTTCACAGTGCGATAAAGTGGGCGCGAGTGGTGTTTTATTTCATGCTGCTTTTCACAAATACTTTTTTTTTTTTAATTTTTGCATTTCATTTTACGCTCATTTATGCCGCTACTGCCAGCACAGCAATGCCAGCAACTGCTATGGAAACAGCAACTGTGGCGGGGGGCGGGGCGGGGCGGGCGCTAAAAGTGCCTGGCGCGCACTAAAGTGCAGTTGTTGAAGTATGTTCTTGTTGTTGTTTTTATGGCGTACTTCAACTGGAGTTTGGCCTGGCAGCGGTGCAGAGCAGTGCAGTGCTGTGCGGCGTTGAATGGACAACCGAACTCGCTGGGGGGTTAGGAGTAGGGGGGCTTAAGAGTGGCTGCAGCAAGACGTAAATCGCATTGGCTGGTTTTTGTATTTCACATTGTTTTTTGTCGTTTTGTTTTATTTTGTTTTGCTGGGGGATCAAAAGTGCAAAATTGTTGCTGTGGCAGCGGGCGAAGCTGTGGCGCGGCAGTAATAGCAACGCAGAGTGTGTCGGGGATGGCGTAAATGTTGCCAGTAGCAATTAAGAATTTTTTTGTTTTAATTGTATTTTTTTGCTGCAGTTGCTATCATTGTGTTTGTTGTTGTTGCAGCCTTGCCATGCGCACATATGCAGAATTTATTAGTTCGCGCCATTGCGGTGGCTACTGCGTGCAACATTTGCTGCCACTTGCAATGCCTTTAAATATTTTTTTTGGTTTTTTCAAGATTTTTTTTCAACTGTCGATTTTTGTATTTTTTCCAAAGACATTTTTTTAATTGTCAATTTTTGTTTTTTTGCTGCATTTGCCATTAAGAAAATATATTGCTGCCGCTTAATTGTGGACGGGGGAACTGGCTTGTGACTTTTGTTATGTTTTATTGTTGCAGTTGTGTTGATTGTTTTGTTGTTGTTGTTGTTGTTGATACTATTGTTGCCGTTGTCAATGGCAAAGCGGCTTAAATGAGATTATTTTCTGTTGCTAGCAAAGTCGCTATGACAGTCATTCATTTTTTAAATTTATTTATTATACTAAAAATAACAACAACAACAACGACCTACACTTTAAATTATTATGTGTGATTTTGTTTGTGTGACTGTTGGTTTATGTTAAAATTAATGCGTTCGCTTGTCAATTTGTATGCTTTATTTGCTACACTTGTATTGGTTGTTGTTGTTGCTGTTATTGATAAATTGATTGCTTGCGATTAATAAGCTGTTTGTTCCAATTGTTTCATATGTGCATGAACACAAACTGTTGCATTTGTGAGTTTTTATAATTTATGAAGTTATGCAAATTTAATACAGTTTGTCTACACGGAAGGTAAATTAATTTGAAATGACACGAGATAAATGAACAAAATTAATAAATTCAAAACTTAACTAAAATACAGGTTATAAATAAGAAGATAAATTTTTTCAATAAAGCAAAATGTATATATTTTTGAATAAGACATTGTTTGGGAAAATAATTTAGAAATTAAAAAAAAGAAAATACTCTGGCAATGTAAGTATTAAAAATTAAAAAAATTAAAATTTTATAAAAAAATCTCTTTATACAAAAATTTAAAGTTAATATTTAACAAAGTTTATTTCGGGATTTTTTAATTTTGAAATTTTTTTTTTAGTGAAAAATTTTCAAGTAAAATAAAATTAAATCGAATAAACATAATTTTTTTTTATAAAGCAACATTTCTAATTTTTTAAACTATATTTTTTTTTTTATTTTGAAAAAATTATTAATTTTCTTTAAAATTATTTATTATTATTATTTATTAATTCATTATTTCAAAAAATTATTAAATTTTCTTCAAAAAGTTATTTATTATTATTATTAATTATTAAATTATTTAAAAAATTATTAAATTTTATAAAACTATAAATAATTTTGAAGAAAATTTAAAAATTTTTTGAAATAATGAATTAAAATTATAAATAATTTTGAAGAAAATTTAATCATTTTTTGAAATAATTTAATAATAAATAATAATAATAAATAATTTTTGGAAGAAAATTTAATAATTTTTTGAAAAAATGAATTAATAAATAATAATAATAAATAATTTTGAAGAAAATTTAATAATTTTTTAAAATTAAAAAAAAATATAGTTTAAAAAATTAGAAAAAATTGAAAATCATTTTATAAATAATAATAATTGTTTGAAATAATTTAATAATAAATAATAATAATAAATAATTTTGAAGAAAATTTAATATTTCTTTCAAAATTAAAAAAAAATATAGTTTAAAAAATTAGAAAAAATTGCAAATCAATTTATAAATAGTTACGAATAAATTTAATAATTAAAACATATTTATAATCATTAACCAAAGTTAAAAAATGTGGAATAGGACAAAATACGGATTTTAAATAAAACTATATCATCAATCATTTTTCCATGTAGTTTAAAAAAGAAAAAAATGTATACAAAATCAAAAAAAATATAAATTAAATAACTATGAATAATAAATAAAACAAAAAAAAAATAATTAAGTATTGCTTTCAAAAAAATTTTACAAGTAAAAAACATATGTATAATAAAAAAATATACAGATTTTTAATAAACAAATATATAAAAAATAGTAGATACAGAAATTGATAAAAAAATGAGGATGAAGTGAAATGAATTGAAAATTATTATAAATTTTTTTTAAAAGCATTTTGAATTTTTTATACGTTCACACTTCAAAATAGTTTTCAAATAAAATAAATTTATATTGTTTTTTGAGCTAAATTTTTAACTTTTTCTCAAGATCTGCCAGCAAACTTTCAAAATCTTTCGTTTGACTCCTAGAACGCTTTCCACTTTTTCAATTTTTTTTTTTTTAATTGTGTAGAAGATACAAAATTAAAATATTGAAGACATAACCTAAGCTTTCCACTTATTTTCTTTCTGAAGTCAAAATTGTTTTCCATATTTTTTACTGTGTTATTTGTTCGCGAAAAACTACAAACTTGATTAACTCTTGAAAAAACTTGAAAGCTTAGAAGTGAATATTTTTCCATCAAACTCACTCATATCATTTTATAAATCTCACTAATTTCTCACTAATTTCAACATGAAAGCTTTTCGCTGAAAGCCAATTCCCATAACTTTCTTTCCCAAGCAATGTTTTTTATACTTTTTAGAGTGTTTTTTCTTTTACGAAACACAAACACAATGTTGAAAAAACTTAGTTGCAAGCTTTAAAGTACATTTTTCCATTAAAATAGTTCATTTCAAATCTTACTCATCGTTTCGTTTCAACACGACGCAGCCAATTTGCATTAATTAATCATCAACTAACATAACCTCAAACAATTCAAACTAAACATTGCACAATACGAACAACAAATCTGCCCATTCCCCTACCCCCCTTCCCTTCTCACCACCCGCACAATTGTCTTCAAGTCACATTTTCAATTATTTACATTCGACCATTTGAGTTTATAAGAAATCAATTTGTATTAATTATGCCCGCTCACTTAATTTATGTCCATTTGGTCGTCGGTGCGCCGCTGCCGCTGTGTGTATTACAGTTTTATGACTTGGCTACTTTTTCGATTTATCGCCTCGAGTTGTGTATTATTAAGAAATGTATGCCAACAGCCGCGGCGCGTTCGCACCGACATTCAATATTTATGAAAGAAGCGGAGGGCGGCCGACTGGGAGACACCATTAAATAATCACGACTTATCAAAACCGCAAATGCGATTCATAAATACCGGCAGCGAGGCGCCGCGCTGCGCCGCGCTGCGCCGCAGAGGGCGAAGCGCGGTGGAAGCGCGTTGAGCGACAAGCAAACGCGGTACGTGGGCGTTTTTAAGATAATCAAATGAAATATTAATCATGCGATAAACTCATGAAGTGGCCTCGTCGAGTCGAGTGTGGTGTGTAGTGTGTGTGGAAGTGTGTGTATGTGTGTGCACAGTGGCCGCTGAAGCATTTTGTTCTGTTTGCTTTATTATTGGAGCTTGACTAGTTATTTGGAGAAGGAAGGGTTTGGAGAGCGGGTGAGAGGGAGGGAGGAAAGGAGGGAGGGAGGGAAGGAAGGAAAAGAGGTGGGTAGCTGCTGATAGCGTTGACTGTTGGAGAGTGCCGCAGCGTTGGACAAATGTGCTCTAAACACACAGACAACGCTGCAAGTGTTGTCGGTTGAATGGTAATTAATAATAAAAATTCGTTTATAAAGCGTGGCAAAGCAATTAAGGAACTATTGTAAAATTGTTTATTGATTGATATGCGATGGCAGGAAAAGTATGAAGTTTGAAGTCAAGTGAACGGCTGCTTGTATGCTTTGTAGAACTAGTTTTTTTTAATTATTTGTTATTAAAGTGGAAGTGGGTGAAGAGTTTATTGAACGGTGCACTGTGAAAACAATTTAAACTATAATAGGAGAGGTTTTTGGTCACCTGGTTGGGTTGGAAAATCTACATTAAATAATAAATTAAATTATAAAATAAATTAAAATTAAATAAATTAAATTGAAATAAATAAATTAAACTAAAATAAATTAAAATCAACTAAAATAAATTAATTAAATACAATTAATACATTAAATAAATAAATAAAAAACTAAATTACAATTATGAAAAAAATTTCTTTGCAGTTTGCAGTTGAGTATTTTATATCGATAAATGAAACATGAAACTATGAACATTTTTGGATGAAATAAGGTGCCAGCAAAAGATGGTGAATTCGTTAATTCAAGAGGCATCAAGAGGGTATCTTTTCTTTTAAAATGTACCCTCAAGGAACAAAGCTCACTATACTCTCGGATAGCCTGTCAGTCCTGAAAGCCCTAGACAGCTACTCCTCCTCTACGACACTCGAAAAGATTCCTAAGCTTTAACACAAAACGAGCCAAATCTGCTATACTTCTTAGCAGAAGACAACTCAAATCCTATGTGGCGCCCTAACTATTCTTGTAACTACCATCTCCCCAAACTAGGCTTGGTCATCGACAAAACATGCAGATACTGCAATGAGGTCGATGAAACAATGGAACACATCATCATAAACTGCCCAGCCCTGGCACACAGACGTGCAAAGTTTCTAGGGAAACATATTCTCGGTGATGAGGACCTGATGCAAATATCGCAGAAAGGTCTGATTCAATACCTGAGCACATAAAACACCAGATGATTCAAGGGGCACAATAAATCTACTGGGTTGCAGTGCGCAAGGGCATTGTCCCTACCCATTATCATTACATTACATTACATCTTTGCTGGAATGATCAAGTATAGGATCTCTTGGAGAGATCAACTGGATGAACTGGTTCACATAAAGCAAAGGCGCCACCAGAAAAGAGAATTTGCGACAGTTTCAAACCCTCTAACAGATTGTTATCGCCTAATAAGTAAGTAATAATTGAGATCGATATCTTGATCAATGGACTTTTTTCTTTTGTTGGTTAATTTGGGACTTGAACTAAACTACTAAATAACACTAAACAAAGACAGCGGCTATTATTGAGCATTGAATTAATTTAAAATTATTAGATCTTATGTCAACATCTTTTTTTACCATAAAGAATTTAAAGTTGAATAACCTGTTTAGCATCACTGCAAAAAAATTTCGTATATTTAAATTTCCCAGAACAAATTTCCTAGCAACACAAACTGCTAATAAACCCATTAAATTCTTCACGCAACCCATTAAATTCTTCAAAACTTGGCATAAAAATACCGCAAGACTTGTCGAAAATAAAAATGTTCAACTATTAAATGTGGCGCAACATGACAAATGGCAAATAAAATGTTCAACTAAATATTTAATGCTACAAGAAACAACAACAACACATCCGCCTTCGCTTAAATGTGGTCAAAACTAAAGCAACAAAAAAAGTCAAAATGGTAACAGGGTGAAAACAAATATCTGAATATATATATACATACAAAACATATATTTTGTATATAGATTCATAAAACATGAAAAATTAGCATAAATTATAATAATTTTTTTTTTTAAACTTCGTTATGCATTTTACACGTTAATTGCGTATCTAAACGTTGATCTCGCGCTGCTGGAGTCAGAGCTACTTGTTGTTGTTGTTATTGTCTTTCTTGTTATTGTTGTTGTTATTGTCAGTGGTTGGTCGGTGTTGTCGATGTTGCCACCGTTGCTGTTGCTGTTGCAGCGCGTTAAAAACTTGTCGCGATGCCCACACGTCGATTTTGGCACAACAACAAGAAAATTGCTTGTACGAAATCGTTTCGTGGGTAACTTGTTGTTGCTGTGGTCGTTGCTTCCTCTACAACAGCATGGTTCCCTTTTTTTCGACTAACTTTTTGTTGCTTTTATATTTTACTTGTAAGCCACTGTGTGTGTGTCTTTTTTTAAAGAAATTTCTTTTGTCCCCTTGTGCCGTGTCGGGTGTTGCATTCGAGCGTAAAATTACGCTCGTTAGCTGCAAATTAAATTAAAAGAATTTCAAATTCGCCACACTGCATTCATTTGGGCAAAGACGCAAGCAGCGGCGAGCGGCGCAACTGCCAACTCAACTCAATGGATTTGGTATGGTAGAAGTGACACAACAACAACAACAATAATAACAACAACATCAACAGTAGCAACAACAACAACAACACCAGTAAAGGCAAAGCAATGCAAAGCTGTAGTCTGTTGGCTGCTGGATTGTTGTCTGTTTGGTTGTTCGGTTGGTTTTTTTTTTGCTTTTTTTTCTTTTTTGTTTTGCTGGCCGCAGCCACTGTGTTGACTTCTTGCTGGAAGATAACATAAAATTATGTGCATAAATTAACTCTGCATAATGTGGCGCAGATAGTGTCGTCTTCGCTCCTTACCGCATTGCCCGCTCTTTGCCGCTCTGTGCTGCCACCTCGTCAAGACGTGCGCTGTGCAATTACGGATTGGGCGAGGCGAAAGGGCGCACAGGGGCCGACGAAACATGTTCACTCGCCGCTGTGATCTGGGTGCTAAGATTGCAGATAGAAGCGGGATTTTTTAATGATTTAAGACGCTTTTATAGGAATCTATAGCGAGTCAAAAAAACTGCTTCGATTCGATTCGTTTTGTTGATTTGCATTCGAATGGCGCAAAAGTGTTGGTTGCTTTTGTCTCAAAGTCCAATTGTGACGGTTGTGTAGAAAAGAATGTCTTAGAGGTGTTCAAATAGAATGGAGAGAATCACACAATAGTCATGGAAGAACCCGATTAGTGATGCAGCAATACAAACAAAATGTATTTTCTATATTTGGTGCTTAAGTGGTCTATTACAGGTTCAACCGAATTTGTTGTGAATGAGACAAGTGATTATAATTTGTGGCGCCAACTGATATACAATTCTTCTACAGACTTATGAACATTGAATATTTATTCAATGTTCGGATTTCTAGTTTTTTAAAGTAACTTGTAGAGTAACAGAGTAACTAACACACACATAAATAAAACAGAGTGATGACAATTTGTCATATGAAATTTGTATATTTTTTTAAATTCCCGAAATTGAATTCAGGCATTTCAAAAATATTAGTTTATCACTAATTTTCCTAAATGAACAATTGGCTATCGAAAAGTGAGAGCACAGCTTGTTGAATTTCATCGATCGACATTTGTAACTGATTTTTTAACTAAAAATAGCATTTAAACCATGAAGCATTCTCCGCATTTGCCTTATTTGACGACTTTAGACTTAAAACATTTAGAAAAAAGCATTTACCAATGAAAGGAGAACTTTTGAAAGACGTAGAAGTCCTTCAAAAGGCCTGAAGGATGATCTACAACACTCATTCGACATGCTTTTGAATTGACTACACAGGCCGACAAAATTCGAACAAATTTCAGAACCAGAAACCAGAGTATACTTTTCCGAAGGTTTTTGGTGCGCTGAACAAGAATCTGGCCTAAGAATTGCCCCATCACGTCAGGTTTTCGAGATATCCTAACCTAAAAGTGCGAAAATTGCGGTTTTTGCCTATATTTGAGGTTATGTAGCATAGCTATTTTATTAGCTATTTGCGCCTTAGTTTGCTCAAAAGTCATTTTTCGTCTTTGAGATATCCAAAATTGAAGTTTGGAATACACATGAATTTCTCAAGTTTTGTACACCTCCATGTTTAGTAAACACATTCCAAACTTCAATAGCTATTGAAACTATTTTGAATAAAATGAACTCGTTTTGTATTGTTATCAGTTTTAAAAAACTGTGTTTACTTTGGAACACACTTAATCTGCAGAAATACCTTTCGAGCGCATCTTAGACCTCAAAGGTTTCATCATCATTATGAGACCGAAACCTATGCTAAATCTAAGATTATACACTTTAACCCTTTCGACCTCGAATTTTATTTGTGATATTACTTTTTTGTATTTAAATCATGAAACATTTGACTAAGAAGTGTGCACACGACATTTGAAGTCGCCAAGCCCTCTTTGTTAGAATTCTAGAGCTAGTTTACTTTTGAACAAAAAATAAATAAATAAATAAATTTTTTATCAGAATTTTTCAATTACAGAAAAATTATTCAATATTTATGCAAAAATATAAAATTATCATTTTTTGATTTTATTTAACCATTATTAAAGAAACAGGGTTTTTATCAAACGCGCCCAATTCGTAGATTTCAATTAGAACACAAACTTTCCCTGATATCGCTGCAAATGATTGAAAATTATTTTGGGGCTAACAGTAAAACTTTTGTAATTTAATTTGAAATCACTTTTAAAAATATTAATTTGTTGGTGCCTACTTAAATTGAACCCATAAATCAATCGTAGCTTTTGCTATAAGATGACAAACAGGTGAAGTTGCTCTCAGGCAACTTTGAGGTCGAAGGGTTAAAACGTTTTTGTGATTCAATTTGATTTTGTAAAAATTTTAATAGAACCCATTAAAACGCATTGCATTTTCCAAAAAATAAGAAAAAAATTATTGAATCGAAGTTTTCAAATGACTCAAATATGCTAAAATGATTAAACTTTTTGTATTGGGCACAATTTAAGGCAATGTTGCAGGTAGGTAAATGCCAGTTGTAGGTTCTCTAAAAAGATTTGTGCCATGTTTATTTATTCGAAACGATTGACATTCTCGGCTTGATCAAATGTTCTGACCATCGTTATTCAATAAATTCAATTCATAAATCAATAATTAGTCAAAGTCAGTAATTAAGTGCTTAGCAACTTTTCATAATTTTTACAATTTTTTTTTTTAATTTGTTCTCATCTCACACATTAGAAGAAATGTTTCGCCGACTACTTATCGAATTAGCGCGCATGTTCTCAATAACAAAAATTTTCTTCGTATTTTATATTATTTTATGTTGTTATTTTTGCCACAGTTCTGTCCAAATTTGCATTCGAATGTGATTTTGTTGTTGGCTTTTGGCCGCAGCGCCACCACTTTTGTGTCGATTAATTTTGTTTTATGCGAATAATTAAAAATGTTGTCATTTATGTGCTGAACATTTGTCAGATGCGCAGTCAATTGTTGTTGTTGTTGTTGTTGCTTTGATGGGCCAAAATCAGTGGCACACAGTTGACGCCAACCACACAAACCACAAACCAGCCACAACTTCCTCATTCAAGCGCCAATAGAAAGTTGTACGAAATTTAAATTCGTTTTTAATTAATTGACAGCATTGGTTGTTATTGTTGTTGTGGATTAACAAACGAAAAAACAGTGCATATAATTTTGTTATTTATAATGAACAAGACTTTTTATTTGTATTCTCATTTTTATTTGTATTTTTATTCTCATTTTTATTTGAATTCTTATTTGTTGTTTTGCTTTAATTGAAAATGGGGTTTTTATGTGTGTTTGTTTAAGGTTGCCACTTAATTAAAATGCGCACAGGTATTAAATTATCTAAATATGTTATTGTTTTCGTTGTTATTGTTGTTATTGTTGCTGTCGTTTCAACTAATTGCCATTTTAAAATTCAATGCTATCACTTGAAAAAAAAAATAATTTTTTTAATGTGTTTTTTTTTCATCTTTTTTGTAATCTTTTTCAAATGGCAATGCATTACATTTTGTAATTAAAATGTGTGCATTATAAAAAAAAACGCATTTATAAAAGTTCAATTGCACTAATTTGACCTTTTTGGCGCAAATATTTATGTTTTCATGCGATGTGTGTTTTATGCTCGCAATTTACAAAACCAGTAATTTCTGCTTTATGGTTAAATCGTGTGGTATTTTTAATTAAAATGCCAGCACACAAGTGCACAAAAAACTGTGCACTTGCAAAAAATTCAGCTTAATTCGAATTTGAAACGATCGGAAGGTGAGCGGCGCAGAAGTTCGGCCGACATGTTGTAATTTGCAATTAGTTTTTGCCAAATGTTTATTTTTGCATAATGAAATTATTAACATTTTATTTCTAAATTGCAGTTTTTGCTGGTTTTTTTTGTTTTTTGTTTATTATTATCAATGTCGAAAATGTGATTAATTTATAGTTGTTTGTTGTTTGTGTAAATTCAATTGTAAATTGAATTTTAATTAGTTGACTTGTATCAAACAGCGAAAACAGCTGTCAAATTACAATGTGCCAAAGTGACAGCCAAATTTAATCGACACTAAATGCTTTAATTAATAGCAAAGGTGCAAAATTGATGTGGTTGTTGTTGTTGTTGTCGCCTTCGACTTTAATGTGCATTGAAATGCATTTATTTCAGAAATTTGTTGTTTTTGTTTAAGCGAAAAATCTTTCCCAAGCTCTCGTGTGGACAATGTTGTCACCAATATTTGAAATGTTTGGCGTTATTGACCTCAATAACGATTATTGGTCACAGCTGGAATGGGAAATGAATCGAAAAAAGAAATCTTGACAATGTGACAGTGTGTGTATGTTTTCGCTAAATCCAATATTTATAAGTGGATTCATTGTTTATGTTTGCTGTATGCAAAATTTATGCGCAGACACGAGCTTAACAAATTTTGCTGACAGTTTTATTTGGCTGTCAACTTAATACAAAAAAAAAAATAAAAAATACAAAAGTATTGAAAGTTTTGAGGGTTATGATGTTGAAATTTATGTGGATATGTGTGAAGAAAAGCAAATGGTTGAGTCATCAGAACGACTGGATGTGATTGCTGCCAAGTCTTAATTCCAATGCCAACCATGAGGATGTAGATTCATATCGTAGGCGTATTCACGAGCTACTGTCTGTTGAGATTCGAGAAACAGCTGAGCAACCAGTGGCGGCTTCAGGGGGTGTTTTGGGGGTTGAAACCCCCCCGAAATATTTGGATTGCCTATAAAACTACATACAAATTAAAAGACATTTTACAAATATTAATGAATTACTTTTTGAAACCCCCCCGAAATATTTTTCTGAATCCGCGCCTGTGAGCAAAAGATCGGAATCAGACGTATTTTCTACATACTTGTATCTGGTATTCTAAGGACCTGAATTTAATATGATTAACGAGCCACTGAAAAACAATATTTTCCTGTTTTCTGCAGACTAATATCTGGTATCAGGACCTGAATGGTCTATTTGTGCCCGTTATGTTTGTTCAAGGATTTCCAAAAGTCTACTGAACACTGTATAAGAAATTTATTTTGGAGAACTTCATACCACAGGGGTACTCACAAGCCATTGTCTTTTGACAAACAATATTCTAGAGTTTCTTGCATACTGGTGTTTGGCATCGCTAGGGATCTTAACCGAAATAGTGGACCAAACCCTATATAAACTTATATAAGAAAATTGCTTAGAACTCATTTAAAGGGACAAAAACATTCTTACAATCAGGAAAAGACCTAACTTTGAAGATTTACCTTGCGGTTATGGAAAACGTAAGACGTAAGAATGGACTCATTCTTTATAAAGGGTCTATTGTTGTTTATATTGAAGAATATATACAGTTTTTAATTAAGTTTTAATTCTGCGTATACAAAATGGCGGCACAAGCATTGAACTCTTTGAAATTGTACTTATTGAAGAATAACATATATAACATTTTTATTAAATTTTCAATTATTAATGGTTCTCAAAATGGCAGTTTTTTGAAATTTTGAAATTTATTTTTTTAACTCCAAAAGTGTAGATGAATTTCTTGTAAAATATACCAAAAAAATTGAAAAAATAATCCTCAAAGTTAAAGTGGAACAAAACACAAAATCTATTTAGTATTTTGTTAGTTAAATTGGTGAAGAGAAATCCAACTGGATGCACGAACGACAATTAGCACTTTAACGCTATTTTGACAACAAGAAAATCGTCATGAAAGAAGTCTATTTGTGTATATCGTTGATTTTAGTTCTTAGTTGAAAGAGTTGTGTGTTCATTAACAGCTCAGACATTGGTTCCATTAATTTGGGATCATAATCTGTCTCGATTTTCACTCTCTTTGAGTATGGACGCCTAAAGTTGATTTTTAATTTTTGTGTTTTAAAATTGTTTGACCAAATAACTCTTAATATGATCAATGACATTCAAATTAGAAGATAAATCACGTTTTTCTAGAACATTTGGGCAGTTGCAAAGTAACTTCAGACTTGCACATTGTACACGTATCTTTGTACCAAGTTTGTGCATATAATCCATCAGATTTGCCTTCAAATGTTAAGGAACATTGCATAATATCATCAATAATGTTAGGGCTCCCTGGACCCGTAGATACAGTTGAACGCCAGTATGTTATGGAATACATAACAAGTTTTATTGGGAGGTGTCACAACTTTTTCCAGAAGTTTTTTCTGATCCTTTTCCGAAATATTGTTTACAGACAAAACAACTTCAATGTTTTTCGGTTAAAAATCATGTTCATGTTCAATCAAATTGAAGCCAACCTCTTCCACCTAGTTTCGTCCCTACTTAACCTAATATTAATATTCTTGGTAGATATGTTCCCATGCTATGAAAATTGGGCCTACAAAATAGTTAATAATTATTTTGAGGTGCTTTAAAAACTTGCTGGGACGTATTATCCCAGTAGTCCCAAAAGGGTTAAATATGCTTTAAAGACAATTTGAGTCACTAATTAATTAATCAGAAAGTTGTTAGCGTAACAAATCACAAAGAGTATGCTTTGAAGGGGAGATTGAGCACCCCTTCCACGAGTTTTCTCTCCTATCCCTTTCTCGTCTTATATCTTCACCATTGGGTTTAGTTTGATGATCTGGCTTATAGGCTTAGTCTTCCTCCTCTTCTTCATATCATCATCACCATGACTCGAAGATTCGCACAAGACATAAATTGACCCAGTGGCGCACAAATGGTTTCATTGTGGGAGGAGAAGAGGGGTTTGCGTACAACTTTTAAGCCGAGTACCATTCGAAACCATGTTTTGTACCTCTTTTTAGGTTTGGAGGTTTGAACGCCCCAAAACCCCCTTGTGTGCGCCACTGAGTTGACCACTTTCTCAAACACTCAAAGTGCCACTACAACACTGCCTCGCTTATCATTTTCCAATCCAAATACTCTCAGCGATTCCACTCAATTAGTGTCCATTCATTCGTTCATGTCAAAACTTTGAAGGAAAACCAATGCTCTACCTTTCACCAACTTAAAATTGAACGATTTTTTGTTGGTGTTTGTTTGGTTTATTGTTTTTTTTTTTCACAAGCGAGACAGCGATCGCGCCAGCAATCAATCTGCACGCTCCCGCACTGTGTTAGGCGAATAGCTGGAAATGAATAATGAAAAGTGCTTAGAAAACAACCAAAAGAGACAGCAAAAACAAACCATTTAAAATGTCAGAAAACGACCCAAATCACAATTGGCCGAT
The DNA here is from genome assembly GCA_963971225.1 of Melieria omissa. Lineage (NCBI taxonomy): Eukaryota > Metazoa > Arthropoda > Insecta > Diptera > Ulidiidae > Melieria > Melieria omissa. The sequence goes on from OZ020269.1 coordinate 10,830,926, forward strand.
AAACAACACAGCACACAAACAACAAAACAAACAAACCGACATACGGACCGACCAACAGAAAATCACACCGAAAATGAAAAGAAACAGTTCGGTGCTGCCGGTGTTGTTGGCTGATTGTGATTTGGCGATTAGCGAATGTATGGCAAAGAGCATAACAAGCGCGTCAGCTACCACCGCAAACGGCCTGAAAAGCCGAAACAAAAACAAAAAGCAACACATGAATACAATAACAAGCAAAAAGTGGAAAAGCGAAAAACCAAACAAAACAAACCAATGAGGGGAGAAAAAACTATAAACAAGCACTCTACAACAGCGAACAAGCATAATTTAGACAAATCAATAAATTACTAATAGCCACATTTGGATATTCCAAGCGGCGCACTACGCCGCAAAAATGAGCCGCCAGCCGCCATGCCAATCAGACCAACTAAAAAAAATAAAACAAAATGGAAAAAATAAATAAAAAACAGCAACAACAATAACAACATCAACGCCAAGAGCAGTTCCACAAATCGACAGTCGGCCACAAAACTGAGATCGCAGCGTACGATTGCGCTGCCGCCGTTGAACCATCCATTCAAACGTTGGTTGTGGCGGCACGCATGCGCGCCGCTCGTTTTTACTATGTTTTTTGTGTTTCGTAGTATTTTATTTTATTTTTTTTTAATTTTGTATTTGTTCTTGTTGTATTTTATGAGCGATGATGGCGCAAAATCGCAAAAGATCATTGAATTGGCGTACACGGGCGGCGTAGTAGCGACGGCGAAACGTGGTGTTGCGGCAATGAATGGTGTCGCAGTTGCTGCTTTAAATTGGTTTCATCTACCACTGGGGGAACTTAGAGAGAGAGAGAAAGAGGAGAAGGTGGTGGTCTGAGACAACTGCAAAGATTTGCTGGCTGGCGATCAGCGCCGATGGCAGCGATCTCTGTTGGCGGTGCCACGGCACTCAAATTTAAACTCAACATGATGCCGGCCAAGATGCTAAATGATCGCCTCTGGGGAGTTTGCTCCTTCGTTGGAATTTATTTATTTTTTATTTTGTTGCTATTATTATTGTTGTTGTTGCTGTTGTTTCGTTTCCCCCACCGGTTCGTTTTTTTTTTTTTCAATATAGATTTGGCTCCACTGCGGTTGCTTTTATGTAAAGTCTTTGTTGTTGTTGTTGTTGCGCTGATGAAGCATACAATTTTGTTCGTTGGCATTTCAGGCATTGCGCGCCCACCTTGTTGTTATTGTTGTTGTTTTTGTTGTTGTTGTTGTTATGTTTGCTGTAAATGGCGTTGCTCTGCGCAGTGTAAGCTGATGCGATCATCGGCTCGCTGGCTGTTAGTGTTGTCATTGTTGTTGCTGTTGTTGTTGATGTCATTGTGTTGTCGCTTGCCGGCATCGCTGCAAGTTGAGTGTTGTTATTGTTGTGTCGTTTCGTTGATTGTGGCGCATTCAATTAAATTAAGTGCGCCTGCGCGCATGCGCGTCAACATTTTTGTCTACTTGTGTTCACTTTTCAATAAAATCGCCTTTTCGCCTCCAGTTTTTAAGCGTTGCCTCACAACTGCGCCCCGCTTCCCGCCACTGGAGTGAAGGATCGATGCGATAAATGCAGCCAGAGACGACAGCAGCGACAGAAAAGTGGAAATAAAATTTTATTTCATTTTTATCAAAAGTGATCGTGCCGCAGCATTGCATTAACGGCCAGCAGCATTCACCACTTATGCACTTTTTACATTCAATTTAATGTGCAGCCTCTGCACACGCCGCGTTTCCGGTCGAGTCTTGTGAAGCGCTTTTTGGCAATTTTTGTTTTGTTTTATTTTCTGATTGCTGCACTGTTGAACGATCGACGATTTTTGTGTGTGGGCACAAAAGTGGGCTGTTCAAAAAAATCAGGCTGACAGTGTGGCAACAAATGATGGGAAAATTATGGGGGAGAAATATGTAAAAACATATAGATAAGTTTTAATCGTTCCCCTTCATGAGTAAGTTGGTTAAAATTTAGAACAGTGTGTGCTGCGCTGGTTGGATTTTGAATCGAAAAACTATTTGATTAATTTTGAATGAAAAATATGTTCCTTGCCATCGAGAGCCATTTTGACATGTTGAACAAGTCTGAAAGTTCATTGAGATTCACTGTGAATGCTTTCATCTCTGAGAAAAATGTCTCTTGTCGTAGCAAATCATTTCGATCTTTTAAAGAAGCCTAGCAAGTATGAAAGTCCATACTGATCCATTGTGAATGTTTTCATCACTGAAAAAGGGGTTATCGATCTTTTGAAGAAGCCTAAGAAGTATGAAAGTCAAACTTTCATTGTAGAGAGAAGAAAATGTCTCTTACTATATCGATTTTTGAAGAAGCCTATAAAATCTAGAAGTCCATTAAGATCCATTGTGAATGGCTTCATTTCTGCAGAAATTATCTCTTGCCATACCGAACTATTCGATCTCTTAAAAAGTCTAAGTCTGAGAGTTCATTGAGATGCATTGCGAATGCTTTCATCTCTGAAGAAAATGTCTCTTCATAGCAACCAATTTCGATCTCTTGAAGAAGTCTACCAAGTCTAAAAGTCCATTGATATTCACTGTGAATGCTTTCTTTTTTGAAGAGGATGTCTGTAGCCATAACGAACCATTTCGATCTTTTAGAAAAAGGTTTTGCAAGTCTGAAAATCCATTGAGTTCCATTATGAATGCCTTTTGGAGAAAATGTCTCTTGTCATAGCAAACCATTTCGATCTTTTGAAGAAGCCTAGAAAGTATGAAAGTCAAACTTTCAGTGAATAAAGAAGAACTTAACTACTATATCGATCTGTTGCTTTCATCGTTGAAGAAAAAGGTCTCTTGTCATAGCGCATCATTTCGATTTTTTGAGGAAGCCTAGAAAGTATGCAAGTCCAACTATCACTGTGTTCGCCAGGTTTACCAGAAACACTGAGATCTAATGCCTTGATGCCTTAATATCTAAGAAGGGGATCTTTCTTTCTCGTTGGGTATTCACAGTGGACCAGTGGAGAAGCGACGTTTCCGCAATTTATTGTCAAATTTCCTGAGAAACATAGTAAAGTTGAAGTCTCGATTTAAATAGACTTCATCAATAAGTTCTTCAATATTTTCTAGAGTAAATAAATGTAACCTTTTGATGAAATCTACTAGATTCGGGAGTTAAACTGCCTTTTTGTTTCTCAGAAAGATTAACACTAACATGTGGAGTCACCACCACTGAAATTTCACTATGAATTCCTTCATTATCCCCGTGCTCATCATTTGCCTTCTTACAAAACAAAGTAATCCGAATTCTTTGGAAAGCCCAGAATACATGAAAGTGAATGAAAGTAGACAGATTACATTCCACACAAAAAAAAACTGCAGCATTGAAGAAAAATACTACGAAGTGGAACCCGCTAGCAGGTAGAACAAGACCATTCAGTAGGCCTTGCGATCCCTGTAGAAGGACGAGCGACCACGAGGCTCGTCTTGATTTGATTTGAGCTGGTAGGACTTAAAAGCAGTGCCCAAAAAAAGAACTAAGCGATTGAGACCCTATTGTTGTAATTGTCTAATATAAGGTTCGTCAGGAGTCTTGATCTGTCGCGTCTGCAAATTTTCTGTGACCTTTTCGTCAATAAAATGAACAAACAAATAAACCTCTTTCTGTGCCGAACAAATTCAATATTTTGACAAAACCCAATAGATCAAAAAGTTTCGATTTCGGTACGTTTGCTAAGTTTGTAGGGAATCTTGTTTATAGAGTACAAAGTTGTCAGTACGGAAGACGCATTGTGAATGACTTCATGATGAAGTTTAGTAGATTTGAGAGCTTAAATTGTACTTTGATTGCTAGGCTCGTTTGAATTCTTGATCCAGGAATATGAACGAAGCGTGCAGGTGATCTCTGAGTTTAGCTTTCGCATCGTTTGTTAGGTTTGTCACGAACATTGATCTCAGAGTAACCAGCCGTCTTTACAAAAGACGTATTGCTAATCATTCTATCGAAAGTAAAACTTTTGCTTTGTATTTCAGACTTCTAAGGAAATCTGATCCCAGAATAGGGACGCAGTTTTTCCGGAAAGCCGAGTATTGGTAATGTTGTATTATTCATCTTATTTTTACCTCCCGCTGGTATTGCTGTACGATAACTGCTATTTTAGAACCATAGATCCACTGGTCTAGTGTCAAGTCATAGTTTCTATGAGCTGCTTGGCCCAGACAGGGCATTTCAAGTTTTTCTCAGCGATTGAGTGAGCGATTTGCTTTAACATTCTTGCAGATTATACCGTCAACATTCCCAAACGTTCACTATTTTAATTGATGTTATAAGGCGATTTACACTTGGAGGCCAATTAGGCCAAGTGTGTTGCTTCAGGTGTGAAAAGTCCCTCTTTTTTCCCTCTTTTTCAGAGTTCGTTTTCTTCCAATGATCATAATCACAATCAGCCTGGGCTCCTTCACTTTAGTAAGAAATAACATTTATGTAGCTAAGAAAATTGCGCTCAAAATTAACACAAAATTATGGCGCACGCCACTGCGCTGCCTTCCACTGCCTTCGCTGTTGATTTCGCTGGGAGATTTTCATGCGCGGCTTAATGCGTTGTTTCTGCCATTGCCACTGCGGACACTACAAATTGCTATGACTGACTTATTGTTGTTGTCGTTGCATTTGACTTGATTTTCTTGCTGCTTGCGGTTCAGTGGTCTGTCCATCATTTTGTGCATGCAATCATTCATCCGTTCAGCGTTTCGTTTGTTCGTTCGTTGGTTCGTTGTCGAATTGTTGGTTGGTTGGTGTGACTGGCTGACAGACTTGCCGTCAGTCTATCTGTTGCTTGGCTCATTTCTCGGTGCCACACTGACAACTTGTGCGCCGTCGACTGACTGCTGCTGCTTGGTCCACTTGTGCGTCCATGCAACTGTCTGTCTGTCTGTTCATGTGACTCTACTACGTTCGCTCCTTTCTGCAGCCTGTTTGTCTTCGTCCGTCTGTTCAAACTATTTGTGTATTTGTGTGTCTCTACAATCGTCCGTCCAACTATCTGTCCAACCGCCCGTTCAACTGTCTGTCCAACTGTCGGTCTGCGCTTGATAATACATTAATTTATGACTATATTTCGTCTTGTTTGCATTTTGTGGTAATTTGTCGTTGTTGTCTCATATTTGTTGTTGTTGCTTGCTGTTAGTTTGCTGTCGTTTCTCAAGTCGCTCTGGTTTATTATACTTGTTGTTGTTGTTGTTTTTTAACTCAACTTCGATTTTCAGTTGATTCATTGTGTTTGTGTGTGCGTTATTTTTTTCTCAGCTTCCACTTTGTTTGTGCATTTATTCATTTATTTAAGCCGACTAGCGACGGCGCAATCTCCCATGCAGTCAGCGACGGTTTGTCGACTCGAAAATGTCGCCTGCAGCAGCGCCAATTAATAATTCCAGCGCTGTGCCCCTCCTCTCGCCTCCCCTCTTTCCCCTCGAGTGCTGCCCACAGATTTATTTAATTGATTAAAATGTACAATTTCCATATTGATGTCGTGTTTTGACAATCTACAATTTAAAGCCACAGCATCTGTGTCTCTGTGTGTTTGTGTGTCTGTGTGTATGGAGACAAATAAATATTTGTTGTATAATATGTGCAGATTTGTATATCTGCAGCAAGTGGCTTTTGCCGCATTTGTCGTTGCTGCTGTAATGTATCAAGTTTTTTTTATGGTTACTGGCATTTTGTCGTCAGCATTGCTGTGGCCGGGCGGCGGCGGCGCGCACTCGAGACTCAATTTGGATTTTTGTGTGTGCGCCAGTTTTGCGCTCAGTGACTACCAAATCGAGTAGCCGTTAATGCGAAATTACTTGATATAAATTTAATTGCTGCGATTAAATGGTGTTGGCACTTTTTAGCGGTTTCTCAGCCATTGCACGGTGCCGCATGCTTCACGCTCGCCAGCCCGCTGTGTGTGTTGGCAGTTGTTCATTAGGCATTTTTTTGTTGTTTTTGGTTGACTATTTTGTGGACACTAAAAATGCCGATTGTCGATTAGCCGTTTTCGGCGAGAGTAGTAATAAAAATTAGTTATTGCTCAAGTGACAGTTGAGCTTTCAACGTAATGCAGTTAGTTAGTTAATTAATTTAATTCAATTAAGGATTCAAGGCAAGATTAATTTAATTTATTCTAATAGTTAATTAAACAGTTAATGGAATAGTTTAAATTTAAATTAAGCCACAAGAAGCTTTGTCATTAAGCCCAATGGGCAAACAATTGTCGCAGCTTTAAGACTAAATTGTAAAAAATGAATATTACTTGGTATTAGAAATAAGACTCCATGGCTCAGTGGTTAGAAGGACAGACAAAAAAACAGTCTCAGCTTTGAGACAAAATTCTAAAAAATAAATATTACTTGGTGCACGAAAGAAAACTTCGTGGCTCAGTGGTAAGAAGAACGGACTCCGCTTTGAAACAAAATTCTAAAAAATAAATATTGGTTGGTATACGACAGAAAACTACGTGGTTCAGTGATTAGAAGGACAGACAAACAACAGTCACAGCTTTGAGATTAAATTAAAAAAAAATAAATATTGCTTGTTATACGAAAGAAAACTCCGTGGTTGAGTGGTTCATCCCACAAGTCAGAGTAATGTGGCTTCGAACAGCGACTCAAGCTTCTCTTCTTCTTCTTGACTGGCACGACAGCCCGATTACGAGACTAAGGCCTAGTAGTTACCCGCAACCAACCGTGTTCTACGTGCGAATGTTTTTACAATGTTGGAAGGAACCTACAGTTTACTGCTGATTCCGAACGGCGAGTTGGGAGCTTTTTCATAGGTAATTTCACTCTCAAAGGTTTACCCATTTCCTGCTGAGAGGACAGCCGCCAAAAGAAAAATTGTTGTTTTTCTTTTTTTCCGCGTTAACGCAACGGAGTATTGAACTTGCGGAGTCTTGACTCGCGGCCCAACGCACTAGCCAGATGAGCTTCGGCGGCTGCTGCCGCGACTCAAGCAATGAAATTATTTCTATTGACAGCTGATTTTTCTGAGGTTCACATAATTGTCTATAAAAGACTTACAACTTTTGATACTTTGAAGGCGTCATAGAACTGTAAAGGCTTTTCAGTGGTTCCAGTTTCGGTACATAAAGCGCTATAGCGATAAGCATAGCTACCCTCTAGTATGAAGAAATAAGGTTAAGCGAAAGGGTTAGTAAAATCTGTCAATATTATCCATACTGCCAATTTTATCCATATTGTCAATATTATCCATATTGATAGATTTGATTTTCTTTGACAGATATGATTAAACTTTCAATGTATAATATGGACAGTTTCTCTCAACGCTGTCGCTACTTCTTTGACTTCTTTCGAACGAGTACGTTCGAGTTTCCCATAGTTCCAGGAATCAAATATGTTTTTGTCTTCAGAAGAGTTACAAGTTTTAAGAGTATTTTGAAATAAAAAACTGGAACCACTGGGATAATACGTCGCAGCTACTTTTTAATTTCCCTCAAAACAACTATTCAGATTTTATGACCTACGCAAAATATTTTGTCGAATTCAGATTTTGTGAGCATCCAACATAATTTTCTTTGCCCAACTTTCATGGCTTGGGAACATTTCTAATAAGAGATTTTTGGATTTCATAATTAAACTTAGTCCCGAAAGGGTTAAGTTCAAAAGTTTGTACCACTTTGTAGTTGTACCAAAGAGAATAAAGATAAAGACACTTCATCTTCTTTGGTTGTACAAACGTTTTATAGAGAGAAAGCATTCATATCTTCAAATGGTAATTTTTTTAAAGAATGAAAAAGTGGAATTCGATTTAAATATTTTTTTATTATTAAATATTACTCTTGGTTCCTGGTCATAGGGGCATCATCGAGCTGATGAGTTGGCTAGAAATTGTACTACGCCACCAAACACAAATGAACTAATTGGTGCACTACTGACGTCTGCCAAATTAAGCACTCGAAAAACTATCTTCTCGCTTGGAGAATAGACAGTAAAAACCAGTTCTAAGCCCTAAGGGAATCAAACAGCTATGGGCATGGGACGTGACACAAATGACTCTACTATAGCAGTTCCAACTGGTCACTGGACCATAAGAAGACACGCTCAGCGGATGGGCTTCCCTTTCAAAGAGTGCAATGAGCTGCAAATCTGTAAAGGAAGAATGGGACGCTTAGCACCTGATCCGGTTTTGCCTCATAGAAGATTCTGTGATCTTGGGCCTTTTTCCTAGTTGAACAACTTATCAACCATCGACATTAAGTGTGTCGTCTGTTTCATAAGGAGGGTCTCAATGGCTTTCTTCTTCCAACTGGTGTGCGTAGTTTTAACGGTCTAACCTAACCTAATCTAAAGATGCAACTATAAGGAGACTCCATATCGATGAATTTTTGTGCTGTGCTGTGTGAAGTTCACCATCTTTCCGATATCTAACACATATTCCAGTTTAATGAAGATTTCATGCCCTTTATGCAATTCTTTCTAGGCTATGATTATAGTTTACAGTTGGCCTTGGAAGCCTAGGTGTGCCTCAACCTCTGTTCAAGGGATCAGGAGACTAAAATAGTCTATGTTAAGGGGCCTCAACCCCTGTTTGGAGCATCTGTAGACAAGAACAATCTATGATTATATACAGTGGCGCAACCAGATTTTATTTTCGGGGAGGGGGGCGCTTGAAAACAACTTTTGAGCTCAATACCACTTGAAAGCATTAGCAATTTTTGTGTTTGGGGGGCAGGTTGAACCCCGAAACCCTTTAAAATAATAAAGTTAGAAGGACAAAACTCGAAAATGTGGTAGTGAACATATTAGTCCTTAAGATATATTTTGTTTCCAACAAGAACTATTGGAAATTTCCAAGGATATTCAAGGATAAAGTTTTAAAAAAATTGAAACAAATATATTCAATACCTCTTCGTCCTTTTGCACCGAAACATTAAATTTTGTGAGATTCTGAGTATTGTTCTCTTTCATTTGATACCCATATTGTTTTTCTACAATGCATTAAATTTCAAAATAACTTTTTGAAATAAACATGTCCTTGAAATTTCAAAGTCCTTTAAAAAAAAATGCAGACGTCAGAGAGAAAAACTAAAAACGCAGTTTTACTACATTTGGCCGCTAGTTTCGCGAGTATATAGATTTGTTCGTGTGTTTTGAGATTTTTTTGATTTTTGACGCACAGTTCTATAATATTAACCCTTTCCGACATGAAAATAATCGGGCTGTATGAATTGTATGGGCTGTAGTCCAATATATTGGACATTGTTACTGAAAGGGTGAAACTTTAACTTATTGAAATTTTTCACACTGAAATAAGAAAGACAAATATGAAACTAAACTTTCAAATGGTCATCGAAAACCTCACACTTGTTGTTTTCTCTTTTTTCATGCCATTGAAAATGTAAAATTTCAAAGTGTTTTGAAACGTTGCGACAATAATAATGCGGCACATAAACACATTGTTGCTGTACCTGCATAATAACACCTAATCATATCTGGCTTCATTATGCGGCGTGTTTTGTGTCAGGAATTTTTCGCAATTGATTTTGCTTTGTGCTAAAATTTGCATAATCAACGCAACAAGCCAGTCAGCTCAGTTCAGCTCAGCTCAGCCCAGTCAGACAGCTCGACCAGCCGACAGGATCGAGAATGAAGCGCAGTGGTGCTCCGCAGCCCGCCCCAGCGTCCGACTGTCGCACGCCCCTCTCACTCACTGTCATTTGCAGTGCGGTTTTTGTGCTGTACGTATTTTTCCTTTTTATTGCATGCCGGGGGGGCACAGCGGGTCGTCTCCACATTTTGCATACATTACGGCCGACCGCAAGCAAGCAAGCAATGTGTTTGTCGTTGTTTTTGTTGTTATAGCAGTTGCATGCGCTGCTTGCAGTTGTTGTATGCTTGTGTGTTTAACCATTCATTGTGGTTGTTGTTGTTGCAGTTTAAGCTGTGTGCAGCGAGGCGGCATTAAGTGCTGTGCTGCGGCGAATGTTTTTGTTGGCCCCTCGCCGACAGGACGCGTTGTTGGTTGGATGGGCAAACGTATGACTGGCACCAGCGGACGGACAGACAGAGAGCCGCAGTCACAGAACGCAGCGTGCAGAATGCACGAACGAACAAACGGACAGACATACAGATGGACAGACAAACCGCACGCCGCCCCAATGCGTTGCCGGTTTGGTTTGGTTTGGTGCGCTTCGCTGGCAGTGAATGCAAATGTGCTTCGCTGAATGCAATTGTTGTTGTTGTTTGTTATTGTTGAAGTTGCTGTTGTTGTTGTTGTTGAAGTTGCGGCAAAATTCAACTACTATATAAAAGGCGCTACACGTAGCGCTCTCAATTGCGCCCCATTGAAGCGGCATTAGCGTGCGGCGGTGGCCGGCTGCCGGTAATAATCCAAGACGATGATGACGTTGACGATGATGATGATGCTGCCGCTGATAATGCCGTTGTTGACCGCAAAGCGTTTTAACTTGATGCACACATAAACACACACACACACACGTACACATCTGTGCGGCTTTCCATGTTTAAGCTCTATGAAAAAATTCAAGCAAACAAAAAACAAAAACAAAAAAACAAAAAAAAAAGAAAAAAAGAAAAAAATCTGCTCACATTGCATGCAACAAGCGCGCAAAATTTTTTATCAGCATCGATAGCGATTTTGTATGCAAATTTTCTGTGTATTTTTGCACTTTTTATTTGCTCATTTTTCTGGTGTCGTTTGCTTCGAATATAATTCGAATTGGCAGTGAAACGCTTATGGTTTTGGTTTTGCAAAAATTCAAAAAATTATAATAAAAAAACTAAAAAAAAACGTAAAAAATTATAAAAGGTTATTTGCACCTCGTTTTGTTTGATTTCGATTTGAAATTTGCTGAATTGCTTGTAGCACATGAAGGCAATTTGTGTGCGAGCTGCAACACAACACACGCGATTTATGACCAACAACAATAATTGCCCGCTGAAGAATTTTGAGAAATTAGGCATTGTGCATGCAATTTGCCTGTTTGTGCCTGTTTGTTGTTGTTGTTATTAAGTGTTCAACATGAAAAGTGGCGAGATAAGTTTTAAACTTGGCAAAGAAAGACAGGTAGGCAGTCTTAAGGCGTTGCAGGAGATGCAGATGAATGCGTCGAATGCAGCGTTTGGGCGTAAATGTGCAAATTGATTGCTTGTCTTCTTCTTATTTTGCATTTGTATGACTTTGATGGGTTTTGTAGTTGAAATGTGGCATAGTGGCTGTTTTCTTAGATCATTTCCAAGATTTATTAAACAAACAATTGTTGATAAAATAAAAAATCAAAAAGGAGATGGAATTTTTGTTGCAACCAAATTAAAAAAAGCAATATTTTTTCGTAAAACTTTTGTTTAAAAACTTATTGTTTGAAAGTAAAAATTGTTCTTGGAACAGATTAAAATTTTGAAATACACAAATTTTGAAAAAACCCTAAACTAAGTCAAATAGAATTAAAAACACATGATAATGAAAATAAATAATAAATTAAAAAAAATATATTAAAAATAATATAAACAAATAAAATAATAAAAATAAAAACAAAGTAATAAAAATAAAAAAATAATATTATTTTTAACAATAAAAAAGAACTCGCAATGTTTGAAAAAACCCAATAGAATTTTTTGAATAAAAACTATAGAATTGAATTGAATGAATTTAAAGAAAAACTTGTTTAAAAATTAAAACCAAACTTTCTTGCAAACTTATAAAAATTAATAATCAAAATCAAAATAATTTTTTTCTTGCAAGCTTAGCAAAATTAATAAAAATAATGTAAATAAAAAGATAATAAAAATAAAAAAAATAATATAATTTACACAACAAAAAAAAATAAAAAGGAACTCGTAATGTTTAAAAAAAAAAATTAAAAAAACCAATAGAATTTTTAAATACAAAAATAGGAAATTAAAAAAAATTTTATTTATTATAATGGAGTTTTTGCGAAAAATTTTTTAATTGAAAAAAAAAACACAAATAATGAAGGGAAATTAAAAAAAGTTGGAAAATCAAAATTAAAACAAAACTTTCTTGCAAATTTAGAAAAATTAATAATTAAAATCAAGATTTTTTTTTTGGCAAAAAAAAAATTAAAACTAAACTTCCTTGCAAAATTTGAAAAATAATAAAAATAATATAAATAAAAAATAATAATATAAAGAAAATAATAATAAAAATAAAATAAAATAATAAAAATAAAAAAATTATATAATTTACACAAAAAACTAAAAAAAAGAACTCGTAATGTTTGAAAAAAAAATTTTAAAACGAATAGAATTTTTAAATAAAAAAAATAGAACATTAAAAAAATTGTATTTATAAAATCGATTTGTTGCGAAAAATCTTTATGAATTAAAAAAAAATGTTTTTCAATTGAAATAAACATAAATGAAGGGAAATTAAAAAAGATGGAAAATCAAAATAAAAACAAAACTTTCTTGCAAACTTAGAAAAATTAATAATTAAAATCAAGATGATTTTTTTGATTTTTTTTAATAAAAATTAAAACAAAAATTTCTTGCAAAGTTAGAAAATTTAATAATTAAAATGTTTTTTTTGTGGCAACAAAATAAAAATTGAAATACAAAAATGTTGACGAAAAATTAAAAATAAATCAATATATCAAACAAAAACAACAACCAAATTTTAATTCTTTTTGTCAAAGAATTAAAAAAAAAGAAAAAAGTAAAAAGTAGGGTTTTTAACTTAAATTTTTTAAAACGAAATCGAAATGAAAAAAATTAAAGGAAAATGACAAAATATAATTTTAACAAAAAAAAAATCGTTCTTGTAACAAAACTGTGTTTAAAGGAAATCAAAATAATGAAAAAAAATTAAAGGGAAATGAAAAAATATAATTTAACCAATAAAAAATCGTTCTTGTAAAAAAATCGTTCTTGAAAAAAAGTGAAAATAGATAGTTTAAGAAAAAACCGAATTTAAACTTAAAAAAATCATTCCGGTAAAGAAACAAAAAGTTTGTTTTTAATGAAAACAATTTTTGAAATTTTAATTCATTCAATCAAATATTTTGCTCCAACCATTCCATCGTCCGAGTTCATTCAACTGCTTATCAAACTATTTTAAAACCCTCACAATGTACTTAAAACTTTCACACGATCTTTCATTTTTATGTAATTTATAACAAAAAAATATGAAAAAAAAAATATTTTAATTTATGAGTAAAATTAATGAACAGTCTTTGGATTTACCTAATAACACTTGCGGCTGTCAAATTGATAGCAACGATTCCGATGTATCATGTGGCAATTACCTGCAAAAGATTAAAAAAAATATGTAAAAAAAATTAGTAAATCGTTAATTAAGTGAAAACTTTAACAAATTAAAAATAAATTAAGAAAACGAAGCGTCAAGTTGGGTCATCAAGTGAAAAAAGCCTGGCGGGCAAAAACTGTAAAAAATGTGGAGAAAATGTGTGCTTAATGGGGCGCGCAACGCCTCACGGTGCTGAAGCGCCCTCAAGCGGAATTGCTACAAAAAATAATAATAAAAAATATTTATACAATACAAAAAAATAAAACATATTTTGAATTTTTGAGCGGCACCTTTTTTGGGTCTGACGTGTCAAGGTGCCCTTCGCTCGCTGGCACGACGCTAATGACCAGCAGAACAATGGGGCCCAGAAACCAATTCAACATCAACGAAATTTTTATTAGGCAAATAAACAATAACAACAACAACGACAAAAGCAATTAAATGAAGTCCCTCATATTTTGCGTGAGCGCGAATTAAGTTACCAACACGTCAGTCAGTCAGCCGTTTGAACACATTTCTCACATTGGCGGCCTTAAGCATTGCGACGCGTGAGCGCAATCGATTGTCTAAGCGGCAGTCGGCGGCGGCATTCGGCATTTGATTAATTGCCGCAGCGGTATTTGCTGGTCGACGTAATGCAGCCTTTTAGAGCCGCGCGCACTCGCTGACCAACGGCGGCGACTCGTTGTGTTCGTTGCTGATGTTGTTGTAACAAGATTTTTTATTATGCCAAACAGAGTAATGGACAACAACTTCAACAACTAAAACAACAAAAATGCACGATAATATAACAAACAATTACATCTTAACACCAAAATCAACAAACAATTCGCGCGCGCACACACAATGCAATCGCAGCTAAAGGTGCGCACTGCTGGTGGCTGATGGCGTGTTGTTGTTCTTGTTGTTATTGTTGTTGTTAGTGTTAGGCAGCAAACTCAAACTCAAAACTCATGCAGTGCGACTGGGTAAAGTGTCTGTGTCGATTGTGTGTTGTTGTGCCTTTTATGGCAACTTGGTTTATGCATTGAGTGTGCAACAACAACAACAATAAGAATAATAACAATAACAACAACGTATTACTTGCAGCATGTAGCAATTTTTTGGTGTGGCTTCAGTGATGTTAATGTAAATGCAGTGCCAGCAATGCAACAACAATGATTGTTGCATAGGCCAAAGCGCAAAAGAAGAAGAAGATGAAGACAAGCAAGAAAAAAAGAAGTCAAGAATATGAAGTCGAGGTGAAGGAGGAAGTAGTTGAATTAAGTAAAAGCGGATAAGTATTGGAACGTTTAACAAGAAGAAGACGATTAAGAACGAGAAGAAGAAGAAGAAGAAGAAGAAGAAGAAGAAGAAGAAGAAGAAGAAGAAGAAGAAGAAGAAGAAGAAGAAGAAGAAGAAGAAGAAACAATTGTTAATTTCTAATTGAAACAAAAGCATTGTGTCTTTGCAATTTTGGCAAGAAGAAAAAGATTAATAATGAGAAGAAGAAGAAGAAGCAATAATTAACCCTAACATGATAAATGAAAATGTGAAAATTCGTGTTCATAAATGAAAGAAGCAACAGAAACCACCGAAGTTGAACTGAGGCCAAACAATTATTGCGCACTGTTGTTGTTCTTTTCACATAACGCAACCCATCACTTCCGCATCATCCAACAATTTCTGTGACTGCAGCTTTAGTTCCGCGTTTGTGCACTTCAAACATTTGTCTAATTCGCTTTCCATTCAAGTGTCCATTTGTTGCGCTGTTCAACTGTCTGTCACTCTGTCTGTCCATTAATTTTTCATGTACCATGTTCTGTCGCACTATTTGCCCATCTAACAACACATCTCTTGTCACAGTTGGCCTCAACATTTTTACTGCTTTGTTGTTGCATTCAGAAATTCAATTGTTCCGCTCATTGTCCATCTGACGAAGTGTCTATTTGTCTGTGCATTTTAACTTTTGACGGCTTATCTGTTTGCCTGGGAATGTTTTGTATTTCATGCTTTGTCCATTTATCGGTGAATTTTTCTATGCAACTGTTTGTCCATTTGTCTATATGTCACATTCGTTTACTTGTCTAGTAATCGAATTGTCTGAAAGGCTTGTAGCCTTCCTGCCCAGCCTTAAGAAAAAAATCGAATTGTCAATTGTGTCCATATCTCGCTTTTGCTGTCTGTCTGTTTCTTTCTCTGTATGTCTATCGATCTATTTGTTTTCTCGCCTGTCTGTCCACCTAACTATATCACTGTGTTTTTGAGTCTTCAGTCTATTAATATCTCTTTCTGTCTCTCTTTCTGTATCTTCGTTTCTCTGTCTGTTTGTATGTATCTCTGCCTGTCTGTCCCCCTAACTATATGATGATATCCTTGTCTATATGTCCATTGTCTATTGTGTCTATTGATATACTTTTTTGTCTCTCTCTGTATTTTTGCTTGCCTGTTTGTTTCTCTATCTATCTGAATAAATCTCTGAGTGTCTCTTTGTCTATATCTCTTTTTCTCTATCCATCTATCTATATGATTGTATCTTTGTCTATATTTATATTTGTCTATTGATATCTCTTTCTGTCTATGTTTCTCTATGTGCTTTACTTGCCTGTTTGTTTCTCTGTCTCTCTATCTATCTAAATAAATCTCTGAGTGTCTCTCTGTCTATATATATTTTTTTCGATTTATCTATGTATATCATTGTATCTTTGTTTATATGTCTACATGTTTATTGATATCTCTTTTTGTCTATCTGATTGTTTCTCAGTCTATTTGTATCTCTTTCCATTGATCTTTATGATTGAAACTTTGTTTATATGGGTTTATCTGTTTACTGATATCTCTTTCTGTCTACCTGATTGTATCTCTGTTGATCTGTTTGTTTCTCTGGTTATCTGTCTATGTGTTTGTGTCTCTATCCAGCTATTTATATGATTGCCTGTTGATATCACTTTCTGTCTTTCATTCCGTATATCTGTTTGGACACAGGCTATGTAAATTTTTATATCTTCTGTTCAGCTCCAACTGTTTATCCTATCTGTCGGTTTGTATCTCTATCTACCATTGTATATTTGTCTCTCTGTCTATCTATTTGTCAGTCTGTATCTGTATCTGTATCTCTCTCTCTCTCTCTCTGTCCGTCTCATATTTCTGTATCAGTTATTCTGTCTGTCTCTCTGTCTGACTCTGTCTGGACTAAGGCAGTCCACTGCCTATTTGTCTCTCTCTCCGTCTATCTGTCGGTTTGTATTCGTCTATATGTCTGTGTTTTTGCCTCTTTCTGGGTCCAGATATATGTATGTCTGAATCTCTTACCGTATGTGTGCCTGTTTATCTATCAGTTGCATAATTATCTGTTTACTTATTTCTTGATTTCATTTTCCGTCTCTCATTCGGTGTATCGGTTTGGATCTCTGCTATTTAAATGTATGTGTCTTCATTTGTTCAGCTCCGGCTGTCTATTTATCTGTTGGTTTGTTTCTCTATCTCTCTCTCTCTCTCTGTCTGTCTCATTTTTCGACTACCCATATTTCTGTATCTTTGCCTGCTTTGTGTAACAGGTATTCTGTCTGTCTATCTGTCTGGCTCTATGTGTCTTAGTCTCTCTATCACTGCCTACTTGTCTCTCTGTCTGTCTGTCTATCGATTAGTGTCCGTCTATAGTTAGATCTGTGTTTTTGTGTCTTTCTTTGTCCAAAAATTTTCATACGTATATGTTTGCATTTCTAAAAGTCTGTGTACCTGTTAATCTATCAGTTTTATCTTTATCTGTTTAGTTGTTTCTATATCTGGATCCAGCTATCCACATATACATATCTATGTCTCTGTCTCTGTCTGTGTCTCTTTCTGTCTGTCTTTCTGTTGGTGTTTATATCATCTATCTCTCTCTTATCTCTATCTCTCTCTTATCTCTATCTCTAACTCTATCTCTATCTCTATCTCTCTCCTATCTCTATCTCTCTATCTCTGTTTGCTTTTCAATCTGTATTTCTGTCTATCTCTTTATCTTTCTTTCTATATCTATATCTTCCTACCTGTCTGTATGTATCTTCCTTTGTATGTCTGTCTGGCTGTATATCCGTCAGTATGTCTGTCTATCTATCCATCTATCTGTATTTGTACCTGTCTCTCTATCCAACTTTCTATCGTTTATCAGTTTCTCTGCATGTTTGTTTCCCTGACTGTCTATCTGTATTTCTGTCTATTTCTCTTTCTATCCGCCCATCTGTATCTCACTGCAATTGTCTGTTGCTTCATGTTGCTATCTGAATTTGAAGCCGCTTTGCTCATCATTCAGCTACAATATTTGTCCATCTGTCTGCTTATTTTATGCGCACCACACCATTCGTCTATAAGTATGTCCAGTCGCTTCCACAGCCTATCTGCCTGGCTACCTGCCTGTCTGTCTTTATGTCTGTCCATTGGTTAGTCTTTCTTGGTTTTAGCCATTCAACCATTCAATTCATTGCGGCCAAAACAATTGTGCTTTGTTGTTGTAATTGTTGCTGTTGTTGCCTCTTAAATGCGTTATTGTTGTTGTTGTTATTATGGCCATTGTTGCTGTTGTTATTGTTGCCATTTGCAGCAATCGTTGGCAATCTAATTGACTTTTCATTTGTGCCAACGCTGTGCTTGAGCCTCTAACATCTCCCACTCCCCCCCCACCTTCCGCTGCCTTGGCTCACTCGCCGAACGTTGCATGTGTTGCACGTTGTGTAATCATTTCTGCTCGGACAAGTTCAAATACGCTGCACACACTCGACTGCGCTGCACAACACGGCTTTCACTTCCGTTCGCGCAGCGCGCTCCGGCTTTTGTTCTTAGACCCGCTTAAAGCTGTTCGAAGAAAATCGCTTTTTGTGCGCTTGCCATGCACTGACAACACAATATCAGCAGCAACAACAACAAAGTGCCATGCTACGTGCCACCACTTAGCCAGCACAGTGTTGCCGCCATGACAACAGCACTGAAGCACATTGGTGGTGTTGCTGCTGTTTGTGCAGCAAATCCATTTGGTACATTTTGCACGTTTTGTTTGGATTTTCCATTCAGCGCACCAAAGTGGCGTTCTGGTTCAATAATCCGATCTCTAGCAATCTCCCTCGGTCGCTTTATACTTTTCTACTTTACAAATAGCAGACGGCAGGCAGCAGGAACCAGCAACAGTGGCAGCATCCGTTGCTGCAATTGCATATTCCTATCGCTTCGCCGCCGACGGCTCTTGTTGCGCTTAGCCGTGCGCCGGTGTGCGCCGCCTGCCCGCCAGCGCTTACAAATGCATTTACCAGTGTTGCAGCTCCCCTGCCACGCAGCGCGGCCGACTGTTGGTGGCAGCTCGGAGCTCGAGTGTGCATCGAGTGTCTCTGTGTGTGTCAGCGATTGTTTGCTAACTGAATTGAATTTCATTTCTTCGGGTCGTTGTTTTTTTGCTGTTCACCTTTTGGCCTTTTTTGTTGCATTTTTTTGCTTGGAATTTCTGAAATTAGTTGCTTGCAGTCGTATATCTTTTTCGAGTTTATTGCTGCTTCAGCTCTAAGCGGCTAATGCACACAGCACTGTCTGCTTAACCCATTACTGATGTCATTAAAGAGCTATTTTCTGTTATTTAAATGACCATCGTTGCAGATCTCAGACATGACTCAGGTTGCAAAGGCTGAAACTTTACAGAGCGACTTTGAAATCTTAAGCTACATAGAAGCTGATTAAATTTTGCCAACTATTTTAGGCATTAATGGGTTAAGATTGGAGTATTTGAATGTGCAATTTATTGACTGTTTAAAATTCCAACAGAACAAAGATTATTTGGATTCGTTGAACGGCGCCAAGATGGCAATGAATCTTTCAAATTGTGTTTACTTAGATTAGATTAGACTTTTATAGTGTTCAACCGATTGGCATTTTGTGTCAATGTCAAATCATAAATTTTGATTTGAATTTTACAACAAAAATCTTTGTAAAAACTGCATGCGATTCATTGCTTGCAGAATATATTTTCTATAATTATTTGAACGCTTGAACAACGTTAATAAACTCATCATTCTTTCATGTGCACAAATTGTTGACGTGCAATTAATCGATGATTTTATAATTAATGATTAGCCGCATTTGTAATGAGCGCACAAAGCGTTGCCAGAGTTGTTATTTTGTGCAAAACGATTAAGAAAATACACATACAAGCAACAAATACAAATTACAATAACAATTGATAATTGTTAAACATGATAATTGAGGTAATTAACGAGATATATTTTATGCATTTGCACGAAAGCGACTTCACTCACTCACACTCATCTATTAAGAGACCCAGTGGGAATCTTAAACATGAGCGGCATTCACGAGCTGTGACATCTGACTTGACAGGAGAGTTTTTTTATGGCAATTAAATATTTGTAAAATAGAAAATTTATTAATATAAGAAACCAATTTAGACTTTAGAAAATTTAGAAAATTTCAACTCTCAGAGATTTACTTTTGAATAGAAAATTTATTAATATTAGAACAAAATTTCAACTCTCAACTCTCGGAGAGGTCGACTAAAAAAGAAACTTATTTGTGTTTCTGTTCTAAGCTAGAATCGTGATCCGAACCTATGATTCGTTAACAATTTCTTAGAGCTATTCAAAGAACAAAGAGTATAAAACCAGTCACCTTGTCACTGTTGGCTAAGAACTCCTAATGTGACGCAGTTCCCCCGAACTACAGATTTCAGCTTATTTTTAGCCTAAAAGTTCCAATGCCATAAATTTTCCATAGAACTACAGATCTTCATTAGGCTTTAGCTATTCAAAATACATTGAATTAAAAGAGGATTCGAACCAGCTGCCTCGTCACTGTCTGAAGTTCCAATGTTCACTAAACTTTCGCTATTTAAACAACAAACAATAGCAAACTTTGGCAATTCAAATGACTTCGAATTCGAAGAGGATTCGAACCAGCTGCCTCGTCACTGTCTGCTAAGACATCCTAATGCAATGGAGTTTCCAAATCTTCACTAAATTTTAGCTATTCAAATAACATAGAATTAGGAAAAGTATAGAATCAGTTGCCTCATCATTGTCTGCTAAGAAGTCCTAATACAATAGAGTTCCCATTTAATTGCAGATCTTCACTAAACTCTAACTATTTATGGAACCGGTGGGCTTGTCACTGCTGAAGAAGTCCTAATCTACACTAAACTTAAGCTTTTCAAATAACATTGAATAAGTAAAAGTATGGAATCAGTTGCTTCTGCTAAGAAATCCCATTCGATAGAGTTTCGATTGAATTATAGATCTTCATTAGAATTTTAGAAATTTTAATTACTTCGAATTAGAATAGAATTGGAACCAGTTAAATCGTCACTTTTGGATAAGAAATTCTAGTTCGTCAGAGTTCCTATTGAACTAAAAATATTCACTAAACTTTAGCTTTTTAAACAACATAGAAATAGGAAAAGTATGGAACCAGTTGCCTAATCACTATTGGCTAAGAAACTCTAATTCGACAGAGTTCCCATTGAACTAAAAATTTGCACCAAGCTTTAGCTCTTCAAACAAAATAGAAATAGGAAAAGTATGAAACCAGTTCCCTCGTCAGTGTCGGCTAAAACCATTTGTATTAAACTTTAGTCATGACTTGGTATGAAAATAACTTCTATGTAGATCTTTAGCACTCAAGTAATCACTTAAGCTACTTTGCACGAAAAGATGTAATGAGATGTAAGGTGCTTCTAAACAGGAGTTTTGAAACAGGAACATTTTTTAGTTTTCTGTGGTTTTCTATTCTATTCATAGTTTAAAAATAGTAATGAATGGCTATGAAATAAAACAAAAAAGACTTAATGGAGTTATTTTGACTGCCTTGTGTCGAATGACCAGAATCAAGGACCTTTAAAAAACCAGTCGAAGACCATAGTGTCACTAGTTGCCACAATTTTTACTGGACAATTTTAATTCTGATATTTTTTGTCTGCTGTTTGCTCCTAAGTTTCTTCAGTAGTACAGATTTTCGTATTCAGTTGACCTCAGTGGCGCAAACGGAATTTAATTTGGGGCCCAATACCACGTGGAACCAAATTTTTTACTAATAATTTTTGTATTTGTGGGAGGTCGGAACCCCTCTCCCCAGTGGTGGATTCAGGGGGGTGTTTTGGGGGTTGAAACCCCCCGAAATATTATGATCGACATTAAAACTACATACAAAATAAAAGACAATTTATGAATATCAAAGAATTACTTTTTGAAACTCCCCGAAATATTTTTCTGAATCCGCCCCTGCCTCTCCCCCATTGACTGACCCAACTCCTGAGAAACCCTACTAGACCAGGGTTTGACTAAAGTTTGAAAATATTCATGGATCAGTTGAACATAATTATTGAGCGAGTTTTCATGACAAAGAATGACAGAGAACATGAGAGCAAAATGAGGTGTTGGCCGAATTGTTGAAGTTAGAAGGTAAGACAGGCAATTTATTGATTGATCACCTGGAGCACTGTGGGGCCTTTAAGGATCATTGTGATGTCCAAATATTTAAATTTTCCACTACTTAACTTCTTACACTTAACTTCTTACGAAGAAGCACAAAACGTTGTCAATTCTTGGATATCAAGAAAAGACGAGGATTTTTTCAAGGCATAGTTAGTCCATATGTCGCCTGAGAGATGGGGAAAAGTCGTACCAAACAATGGACAATGTTTTTAATAAAATATATTGTACCAATTTCTGCGAATAAAGCTTTAAAGTTACAAAAAAAGAAAACTCAAAGCTTATTTGAAGCCTTTGGATACATTAAGTAGTGTTTAGTGAACAGTGTTGCCAGATCAGGAGAATTCCTACTAGTTTTAGGAGATTCTTTGTTAGCCTTTTAGGCCTTTTAGGAGAATTTTTAGGAGGAAGAATTGTTTAGGAGAAAGCTTAGGAGGATTTTTAATTTAGGTAAGGGAATTATTCGGATCTTTAGTGGATTTTTGGGAGATTTTTGGATAAAGAAGTATGATGTATTGGGAACACTGGCAACAAAACATATTTTGGCAACTATTTTCATAGTCAAAGCACAATATTTTGTTAAAACTTTGTAAGCTTACAAACTGTAAGCTCGTTCTATCTCGTTCTCACTTATTGCTGTCACAATGAAATCCCGCCAAAAATTGCACTTTTTGTTTAATTCATTTGTTATATGTTTTGTTTTTGTTAAGTTTTTGCTGTTGAGCTTAGATGGAAAAAGGCTGCATTAAAAAAGGAACTATATGTAGAATATATTTTTATTTTTTTATGAAAAGTTTAATTCCTTTGAAATGTCGCAATTTATAAAAATATTTTAGGAGATTTTTTTAAATTTGGGAAATTTCAAATCAATTTAAAGAAAACCTGAAATTAAATCAATTTATTAAGCATATATATTGAGAAGTATTCATTGAAGAAAATTTCATAGTCGTAAAAATTTGTCGCTGTAAAACAAAGATATTAGAAAAAAATTAAATCAAATTAAACATTTTCTTCATACTTATATAACAAAATTGTCGCCACATAAGGCCCACCTATCAGTCCACATATTCCTTAAGCTGACAGCAACCCATCTACGACATGGCAGAAGCACAACGACAAACCGCAAAGTCGACATTAAGTGGTAACTCGCGGTTTTCGGTTTCTAGCCGAAGGTGTGAAATTTGCACGCGTTGCAGCGCAACAAATCAAGCTGCATTTTAAAGCCAAGGCCCCCGCTACTCCGGGGCCCCCTTCTCGATAGAGTCACGCACAATCCAGTTGCATTGGAAGCCGATATTGTTGCCTGACAACATGCCGCACGCAGACAACGCAAATTGTTGCCTAAGTGGCAGCTGTTAGATAAAAACCGACTCTTGCGAATCGCGGCGAGGGGGGCGCGGCGAGTAGCGCAACTGGAAATTATCAAAACCAACTTACAGTTAATTTATTGCCAACTTCATTACGTACACATCGGTGTCATTAGCGGCCGTGTTGCCACCGTTGGCGTAGCGTGAGTGCGGCCAATGTTGTTGTTGGTTGGTGTACTTGCCGGCTGCCGTCGATTGCTACTGTTGTGCGCGTCGGCATTTTTAATGCGCATTGTGGCATGCCACATGCAACGCATGCGCGCTGCGTTGCTATAATTATTTGATTCGATATCAATGCGACAGCGAGACGATAGTGTTTTGGAAAAGTTGCAGTTGATTAAAAGGCAACATCGAGTTGTGGTTCGAGGCGTGAAAATGCCAACGACTTGAGACTTTGATTTTTGTGTACATTTTTGTTTTGCGATTTGAAATGGTGGCAGCTTGAGTCGCGTAATAAAAGTTGCAACGAAATTAAAGGAAATCTAAGCAATGTTTATTGTCAGCAACATTAACAATTAAGTAACATTTTCAATTTATTTTACAATAATTTTAGACCAACATTTGAATGACATTTTTCAAATGCAAACATATTTAAATGTTACAAAAATTTGATTTTTCGCTCTGTGTTGCTTTTCGCAGTGTACAAAAACAACAACAATTAGAGCAACCACTACACTACAGTAAATAACTCCATGTTGCCAACTTACCGCATTTAGTCGAATTCGCCGCCAAGCATTTACCGCTTTTGGCTTAGACCGCGTCGCCACTTGACCACTTGGCGCCCCAAAAAAAGTAAAATTTTCCTGGCGACGCATTATTTAAAAGCCTCAATGTTTGTTGGTAGCTGAATGTTATTGCTGTTTACCACCTATTGTTGTTCTTGTTTTTGTTGTTGTGCAGTCGTTTTTTTGATTGCCTTATCGCGTTTTCTTGCGTGTAGTTGGCACCTTGGTGGCATGTCGACGCTGGCCTGTTGCCGTTTACCAAACGTTGTACTTGTACTTGTTGTATTCGTTGTTGTTGATGTTGTTGTTGTCTGTAGTTAATGTGCGCGCTCAATTACATTCAATTAAGTCTTTTTTCTCATGCCATTTCCCCCCTGCCCCCGAATTGGCCACCGCTCCCGTATCAATTTATGGTTGGACTTTCGCCGCACAGCCCACCCGACCGCGTCACATTCGCGTAAAATATCTGAATTGAAAATTGGCGTGTAAAATGTGTAAAAAATATGCTTTGGAAACGGTCGTGTTGCAGCAAACCAAAAACGGCACACAAACGTGGGCCAGTTGCCGGTTTTGGTGTTGTACAATTGTTGTTGTTTCGTTTTATTTTCGCTTCATTATGGTTTTGATGTTGTTTTTGGCGATTTTCTGTTTTGGCTTTTTATGTTTTTGACTGCGCATGGCAAATTGTCAATTTCGATTGTGTATTGATATGGCAGTTTTTGTTGCTGTTGTTGTGTAATTTGCACTTTTATGGCATTTTTATTGGCCACTCTTGTGCAGCGTGTAAAATTGCAAGCGAGTTTTAACCATTTTGCGATTTTTTCTATTATTTTTTATTTATTTTTTTTTTGTAAGAGAGAGAAAAAGAAGAAGAATAGCTGTATGTGTGTAGAAATGAATGAGGAAAGTTTTTCATATTGGAATTAAATATTTGGAAATAATTTAAATTGTATTAAATAATGTTGCAGATTTAAAAATGGAAGAGTTGGCTTTAAAATTGCGAATTAAATGAGTGTGTTAAGAAAATGGAAATTTTTAGAATAATAAAAAAAAAATTGTGTATAAGTGAGACCAACTTAAAATGAGTTTAAATCAGAAAAAAATTACTTAAGTTTCTATGAAAAATTTGCATAAAATTATATTATTTTATAATAATTTTATATTATTTTTATTATTTTATATTTTATAATATTTTATTATTTAATATTATTTTTAAATTAGTATTTTACATTATTTTTTTTATTGTTTTTACATTATTTAAATTTTACTTTATTTATGTTTTTATATTATTATTATTTTTTTGTATTATTATAATTTTATATTATTATTTTATATTTTTATATTATTTATATTTATTTAATTATATTTTTTACTTAACCTTTTCAGTCACAATGTCCAATATATTGGACTACAGCCCATACAATTCATATAGAACGGGTTTATTTTCATGTCGGAAAGGGTTCAATTATTTATTTTTATGTTAAGTATTTTTAATAATTTTTTAATTATTTTTAAAAATTAATTCCCTAAAAACTTTTCACCACACTTTGTTCAAACAATATGAGAAAAATGGTTGCTGCCACTTGAAGTTAAAACAAAAATTGTTTAGATATTATTTTAAAGAGGCACTCACACACCACTTCATACATACCGACAATCAATTATGAAACCAAGTACAAGCAAAATGTTGCGGCAATCATGTTGTTGTTGTTGTTGTATTAACAGCATGAAACAAAGCATGAAAATTACACCCTGCAGAGCAATTCAAACTGCTACCAGGCGGCCACAGGCCGTCTAACTGGTGGACTGTTGGTCATTGCCCAATGGCACTGTTTACGTCAGGGCGACCGCATACGGAGCCAACAGAGCCACACACAGACACACCAACACACAAACACACACTTAGAGACAGCAACAACAACAACAACAATGCGGCAAACAGCCAAGAGCGACCGACAGGCAGTCACTTGCCATTGATGTTGCCTGCTACTTGCGGGTTGTTGCCACATAATTTGTGTGATTGTTGTTGTTGTGCTTCATAACAAGCCACTGCAGTGAGCAAAAGGCCAAAAGAAATGCACAAGAAAAAATAAAAAAATTAAAATCGAAAAATATGTGAAAATTTTGAAGCAATATGAAATCTGGAGTAACATTGTTGTTGTTGTTACTTTTGAGTTTTTGTTTTTTCTTATTGCTGCAATCTTTTGTAAGTAGCAAGTAGTTGCTGTCGCTGCTAATGTCTTGGCAGTTTTTGTTGTTGTTGTTACTTTAATTGGTTTTTAACTCTGTGAAATTTATTTGTTGATAAAATTTTCTTGCTCTCGGAAGAGCTGAAAATTTGATAGTAAGTAAAGATTAAAAACTTTCAAGCAGTCCTCCGAGTCTCTGAGGTTTCTTCCACACGTTTTCCGTTGGAATAAGTTAGGTTAGGTAAGGTTAGGTTAGATTGAGAAAAGTGTGTGCAGTCCCAACCGCACTCAGAGACTTGAAAAAGCTCAGTCAATGAATCAATTCGATTTCTTGATGCAGATTGGCTGGTTCAAAAGTTCAACTTTTGCTGTGTTGCTTAGACTAGAAAAGAATTTAGACTATGAAAAGCGGATTCATTCAATAAATCAATTTAACTTCTTGGTGCAGATTTGCAGATTCAATAGTTCAACTTCTGCTGCATCGCTGAGACCAGAAAGGAATCTTGACCCTAGAATGGGGCAACAGATTCAGTCAATAAATCAATTCGACTTCTCGATGCAGATTAGCAGATTTAAATAATGCAACATCTGCTGTGTGGCCCAGAGAAACCAATAATATAGATCATAGAGAGCGGAAGCGGATTCAGTCTTTAAACCAATTTGAGTCTATAAACCTTCTTGATGCAGTTTAGCAGATTCCGTAGTTCAACTTTTGTTGAAATGCTCAGGCAAACCAGGAATCTGTACCTTAGAAAGCGGATTCATTCAATAAGTAAATTCAACTTCTTGATGCAGATTAGCAAATTCAATAGTTGACCCTAGAAAGGAGCAGCAGATTCAGTCAATAAATCAATTGGCTGGTTCAATATTTCAACTTCTGCTGAATCGCTCGGACCAAAAAGAAATCGATACCCTAGAAAGGGGCAGCAGATTCAGTCAATAAATTAATTCGAATTCTTGAGATTGGCTGGATCAATAGTTCCACTTCTGCTATGTTGCTCAGACCAGAAAGGAATTTAGATCCTAGAAAGCGGTAGCGGATTCAGTCTAGCAGCAGCAGATTCTATAGTTTAGCTTCTGCTCCATTGCTGAGACCAGAAAGGAATCTTGACTCTAGAAAGGATTAGGATAGATTCAGTCAAGTCAACAATTCAACAATATTTCAACTTCTGCTGCATCGCTGAGACCAGAAAGGAATCTTGACCCTAGAAAGGGGCAGCAGATTCAGTCAATAAATTAATTCGAATTCTTGAAGCAGATTGGTTGGATCAACAGTTCAACTTCTGCTGTGTTGCTCAGACAAATCAGGAATATAGATCCTAGAAAGCGGAATTCTTGATGCATATCAGCAGATTCAATAATTCAACTTCTGCTGCATCGCTGAGACAAGAAAGGGATCCTGACCCCAGAAAGGGTCAGCCGATTCGGTAAATAAATCTATTCGACTCGTTCAATATTTCAATTTCTTCTGTATCGGTCGGACCAGAAAGCAATTTAGACTCTAGACTAGATTTTAGACTAGAATCTAGATTCAGTCAATAAATGAATCCGACTTCTTGATGCAGTTCAGCAGGATCCATAGTTGTTTGTGCTGTATCGCTAGGACCAGAAAGAAATCTAGATAATAGAAAGCGACAGCGACGTTTCGGGAATAGTAATTTCTCATTACAGCAACTTCTGCAAACATCACTAGACGAACATCATTTTACTACCAAAGAATCTGTGGAACAGTGACCTGTGATGAATCCAATAGACAGCCCGATCCAACGAACACATACAACTTGTCTTCTTCATGAAAAATCCTGAGTCATATGATATGTATTGCAGTTGAACCAATTGTACGTCTCTGGTCAAGAAAAGACCTCAACATTCTAGGTTCGTGAGCTCTTTCACTCTAATATGATGGCAGATAGCAAAGTTTATATTTGAAATCTTTGTAGTTTTCAGCAAATTTCTATCTTTGTAGAGTCGCGTAGTTCTGCTGCGGTAAGAGAGTCAAAGTCTTTACCATCTTTTTAAACTTAAATGAACTTTTATAAAAAGGCTGTTCATTTAAACTATTAATTACTCGATTTGGAAACGAAATTGGATTGAAATAGGTGTGTCGCAATTTCAGTCCTCTGCCTAATACTTGGAAACCCATTGTGCGTCCTTTCTTAGGAAAAGGGAACAGTCTTAGAACTAACTCTACTATCAACTCTAACTTTTTGTTGAGCTCATAAGATTGATCTATCAAATATCTGTAACAAAAATTATGGTTCTAATAAAATTGGCTCAATTTTTTATTTGTATGAAACCCTGTTTTAAAATAAAAAAATATATCCTGTGTGCGCCACTGCTAGTATGGACGCATATGTCTCTATAAACTACCAACTGTCATACTTTGCGTATACTTCTTGCTATTTAACTTCCTATTTAACTATGGTCATCTATTCCAGAAAATATGTGCAGCATAAAATTAGGCGCAAGCGCTACTTTACCACATTTGCGCTTTCTTGTCTCAATCAGTGCAAAGTTATGAACGCGAATTATGATTGAGATAAGTGCAGCTGCAGCTATGGAAATGTTTGCATCTTTAATTGCATAATGCAAAAGCCATAAAATCTTTGCTCTTCTTCTTCATCTACGTCTTATACAGAAAGCCGCCTTACAATCGCCAAGCGGCACTATTTTATTCGATTTGTTGCACACTCAACATTTATTGATCATGATTACTTTTCAGTTTCAGTTGCAGTTCATTTCAACATGGAATGTCAGCAAAAAAAAAAGCAGCAATAAAAAACCAAACCGACGAAGAAGCAGCAGAAGCAAGCAGCTACTACCAGCTTCATATGTCTGTACAAATGTATGAATGTATGTTTGTATGTATAATGCGCAGCACCTCAACATATCTCGCATTGTCGACTTGCTATCGACTCGCTTCGCTGTCCGTCCACAAGGCATGCTTGCTGCTGACTTCATCAGCTTTTATGGACACACAGCGCAAACGACCAAGTATCAAGTAGACGGCCAACTAAGAACCCAGAACGCAGTGGACACACTGACGGACAGACTTGTCGGACTTGTAATGAGCGCACTAAGCGCATTCCATGCATTGCCTGCCATTTTCGCCACGGCTACGGCGACGGCGACGGCTACCACAACTGCTTCCTCCGGTCGCTGCCACTTCCTACTCTTCGTTTGCTTCTCTGTCTGTATGTATGTATGTATGTATGTATGTATGTATGTATGTATGTATGTAGTGTGTCGCTTGTGTTGGCCATATTCATGCAATACGGCTAAAACGACGCGTTAAAACCCCCTCGAAGGGTATCGAAGCGTCGAATGCCAACAGAAATTTTCATGCCTTTCTTGCATGTGCCACAACAAATCCAAAAAAAAAGTACTAAAAAATAGTTAGAAAAAAGCAATAACAACAACCAACTACTGGGCACTTTTTGTGCGCATGTGAATCAAAAAAGAGGAAAACAAAACCCAAAAGCGGAATGGAAGAAAAACACAAAAATCCCAAACGGCGCACAATTCGCTTGAATTGAAACGGCGGCAGCATGTGGGCGCATAGAGGGTTAAACAGCAGTGGGCAGTGAAATTTGAAAATGCTCAAATAAGACAATATGGAAAGCAAAGTGTGGAGTGAAGTGCAGCAAACTTCTAAAGGCAGTTGGACCAAACAAAAAAATGTGAATGATATTTTTATTTATTTTTAATGTTTTGAAAGAGTTTTAGTGGAGTTTGGGTTTTTAACTGAAAATTGTGACTACGCCACTGACGAACGGCGCATACGGCACCGGTGCAGTATGGAGACTGCGGAAGAGTAAGAAAAACAAGAAGAAGCAAATGAAGAAGAAGAAGAAAGAAATCCGGCAAACTGCAGTAAAGCGCAGTGAAGCGTGGCACGCAGGCTGCCACCGTACCAACAGACAGATAAACAGACAGACAGACAAACGACTGTGCCACTGCGAAGGGAAAAAATGTTGCATGAAAAAAGTTCCAATGCAGACAGACAGACAGCAGAATCAGAACAAACGTCCAACAGTTGAAGGAAACGAAGAGAAACAACCGGCAACTGCCGCTGGCTGCTTGAACGTTGAAATCGACTCATCACCAGCGACTTCAGCAACAACGCAACAACACCGTCTTGTCGCTTTGCCTTTGCCGCAATCGTTGTTGTTGTTATTGTCATTGTTGTTGCTGTTGGCGTTCTTGTTGTTGTCGTCATCGCCATCGCTCGGGACAGACATGGAGACGCGCAATGTTATTTATGGTCGACTGCCATTTAGGGACGGACACATGGTTGCTTGTTTTATTTATTAATTTTTTTGTTTTTTTATTTTTTTGTTCAGCTGCTTATGTCGGTTTTATTTTACTTCATCCTCAGTCTTGTTGCTTTGAGTGCCCGGAATACTTATGTGTGTATTTTTTTAACTACTTGTTGCCGCTTATTCTTGGCATTATTTTTGTTCGTAATTAAGACTTTTGCTCGCTTTTTGAACTTGTTAGCTCTCTTGGGTAGTTAACCCTGGGTCGGCATTGCAGAAAGTTATAGCTTATTAAGTGGTAAAAACTTTTGCACTATTTGCGAAAAATACGACTCTGAAAAACGTTGAGAAAGTTCACAATGTCCACCAGCCAAAATATTCCAATGTCCATTTTATAAATATTTTTTTTAATTTTTTTAGGCGGTTTTACAATGTCAGTAAGGGATTACAAGTTTCAAACCAAGAGTTCATTAGATCTGAAAAATACTGTTTTGAACATCGCTAAGATTAAAATTTCTGCTCAGGTTTGTCAAAAATATTCTTTTCTAATGAATTACTACTACAACTCATCAACAGATCTCCACCTTTGCTAATGAATCACTAATATAACTCGTGAACGGATCTCCATTTGGCATCGCTGAGTACTCAAAAGGGATCTAGGTGTGGCCATCACGGTCAGTATTCTACCTACTCAGGCAGTCTACTTTACGGACTAACCTGGGAGTTCAATTCATAACGAAATTCAATTTGAGGTTTTATGGTTCAATAAAAGGCTATAACCGTAAACTTTATAACAAAAAAGACGTGAAATAACGAATCGTTCTAAAGGATCACTTTTTTAACTTTTGCACGGGAGATATAAACGGATCTACATCTGGTATCGCTAAGCACCTAAGAGGCATTTATGTGCCAGCCCGTAACACTTACCTACCTACCTTAAAAATTAACTTGGAAGTCCATTTCATACGAAATTATTTCATTGAGGGTTTTATAAAATCGTTAAAAACTTTAAAATTGGGAAAAATAGACCTAAACAAACATAAGTGTCTTAAAGTAAATCTCACGAACTACTGAGAAAACACTTAAAATCTCGACTGTCCACTTTGATTGTTACCCGAGGAAATCAATCAAGAGTCACACAGAATGGACTTAGTGCTGCCTCGTGAAAAATTTCAAATGTTTTAAACAGATACGTTATACTCTGAGAGAATCAAAGTCCAGAATGTATTCCGAATGAGCTCAAATTACACTGCACAACACAAAAAAAAATAACAAGGTTCTGACAACGGATTCTGTACCAATTTTGATTAAGTATGAAATAAACACTTAAACACATTTTCAGTTTTGGCTTAATTCTGGCGTTCAGGTTAATATCTGAGCTTTGATGTATTCAGAGACCTATAGTAGAATTTTATGGTGAATATTTTCGTGGTACAATTTTATCCTTAAAAAGTCCTGTTTTACAGGACACTTTTGGCATTTTAGAAAAAAGGGTCAAATTGACCCATACAAATAGGAGTTACAGGGTTAAAATGCTCCACAAAAATGTTCTTCGTAGTATTTTACATCAAATTGCTGAACACATCACATACCTAAAATGTGAGGTTACATGGTTTTCGTATGCCGAATCACCATAAGAATGAGCAAAAAGGGGGAAACTTTGACTCCCCCTAAAAAAAATTCAGACGTAAACTTTCAAAACGCCGATACACGTATATTTTTTTTTGGTCCCCTCTACCAGAATCCGTTGTCAGAACCTTGTTATTTAAAAAAAGTTTGATTTTGTTGTGCAGTGTTATCAAAGACTGACTTTTTGAAATCCGATAAATTCTAAGTCAAGAATAATTTCCCAAATTGGTAAAATTTTCAAAAAATGATTTCCTGGAATCTCCAGAAGTCAAGAATGGTTTGCAAAATAGTTAAAAATTTCAATGTCAAAGAATGGTTTCTTGGTATTTCCAGTGTGAGCCGGGAGAACCAAAGACCCAAATGAATGGTTTTCGGAAGATTTCAAATTATCAATGTAAAATAATGGTTGATTGAAATCCGAGAGAATCAGAGTCAAGAATGGTTTCGGAAATTAAAAAAAATTAATATAAAGTCAATGAATGGTTTCTTTGAATCTCCACTGTAATCCGAGAGAATAAAAGTCAAGAAATGTTTCTGCATAGTTAAAATTTTCATAAAATGGTTACTTGGAATCTTCACTGTAATCCGAGAGAGTGAAAGTCAAGAATGGTTTCCCAAAGAGTTCAAATTATCAAAGTAAAACAATGGTGGCTTGAAATATCCACTGTTCAAAGAATCAAAGAAAGGAATGTTTTCGGAAATTATAAAAAAATTTATAATTAATTTGTAATTTTTAAAATGTTCATAAAATGGTTTTTCGGAATATCCACTCTAATCCCAAAGAATGAACGTCAAGAATGGTCTCCCAAAGAGTTCAAATTATCAAAGTAAAATAATGGTTTCTTGGAATCTCCACTGCAAACCGAGAGAATCAAACTCAAGAAATTTTTCCGAAATTGTTAAAATTTTCATAGAATGATTTCTTGGAATCTTCCCTGTAATCCGAAAGAATCAAAGTAAAAAATGGTATCCGAAATTATTAAAATTTAACATAACTTTAAAAGTAGTGATTTCAAAAAGAGCATATTTTTCAAAAATCTTTAGAATGGCTGCTGCTGTTTTTGAATCAACAGAGCTGGAAAGATGAATTAGTGGTGTCTCGAGGTAAATTACATGGGTTATCATAAAAAAGATTCAAAGTCCCTAAGATCTAACTGTAGTTTAAGAAAATTAAAGCTTTTTCGAAACCATACTGAATCAAAATCTCCCAAATTTCAAATCTATCAAAGGGGAACAGCTTCAAAATTGAGAACTACAGGGTCTTCTGAGGGTTATTTTAAGGGATTGTGATTTCCTCTGGAAGATTGACTTCTTCTTCTCCATGTCAGAGTCCCAAAAGAGGTTTAAATACTGAAGTAACACTGTTTTAAGGTGTTTGAGAACATTGGCCAAGTTCTATGAGAGTAGGAGAGTAGAAATGATAAAAATATTGCATTGGATAAAGAAACAAAGTGCTTGTAGGTAGTTGCTTATTTTTTACTTAATTGGCCATAATAACCCGAACCCACTGGATGTTCACTCTTTGTTCTATGTGGGTAGTTGTCATATCAAAAGTCCATAAATTGGAATGCGAACTGTTACCCTACTCAGCTTATTTCATAGATTTATTCGCTTGTGACTATTTCCCCATATCCATACTTCAAGAAATGACTTGGCAATAAGAGGTTTGAATCGAATAAATAGTTACTACTTCAGCCAAAGTCTATTTTGAGGATCTAGAGAAAAACTATTATTTAAAATTGATGAACAAAAGTGAAGCGAAATTGGAAAACTTTAAACCAAAACTAGATTATCTTGAAAAATAAACTTGTTTACCTCTAAGAAATCTTTAATTAAAAAAGTCACTCACTTATCACACCACCCTCGTAGTTTTTATAGTTTTTACTATACCCCACCATAAATTTCCAACCACTGCATCTGCTGGTTAATTCAACTTCGTGGACATCTTCTGTGTGCTGCCCCATTCGAAGTAGTTACAATTTTGTATGCTCCACGTTCGTGTCGACTATTTTTCCCATTCGTTTTTTTTTCTCTCTGCCATTTTCTTTGACTATATTCAGCAGCCATTTCTTGAGTAGCCGCTGCCCAGCAGCATCACCTTTGAAGATTTTATAAACGTTGCAGAAAATTTCATAGCAATTACGGCAATTGGCCGCACAATGCATGCAACATGGCAGCGGCAGCGGCCAGCGTTGGCCGTGAAAGATGCGGCCGCCAGTGTCCACGGTTGCACTTTTCTTTATGGTCGTTGTCGCTTGGCCGCTGGCGGGCCGTTGATTACTTTTGCATTTCAATTGATTGCAGTGGGCAGGCGGCGAGTCGGACGAGTCGAGCCGCGACGTTTTGTAAATTTGTTAATTGCTGCCAAGTGATAATTAAACGCGTTTATGGTAGCAGGAAATGACTTTATTATAATTGCCAGCGATCTGCGCGCAGCTGCCAGACAGCTAAGGCAGCAGCAACAACAATGGTGTGGACTCGACGTTTATTGTGGTTTGGTGACGGTGCAGGGGACTTTCATAATTTTTGTTTTACGAAGCGACGCGTGGCAGTGGGCGTTGCATTCAGACCGCCCGGAGCATATTTTATGTCGCTTAGTTTTTATTAGCGACGCAACCATTGGTTTTTTCGTCGCATTTATTTGATGACTGCGGCAACATTTTAGCTTTTATGTTGGCTTTAAAATGTGCATTTTTATTGTGAATGCAAAGCAATATTAGTAGCTTTGATGTTGGTTGGTATTGGCAGGAAATGTTCGAGCAAAATTAGTCAAATATTTTATGGTCTTTGATTCGAATTGGTAATGAAGTGAAGGTGCATTTATGTTAATTTTTATAACTTTTTTAATTGTTTATTTGTCGATTGTTATATGTTTAATTTGAAATTAGCTTAATGACAAAAATGTATCAATTAATTTTTAATACTTTTGCATTAAAATATTCAAATATGACGCATGTATTAACACTTTTAATTTGAAATTCGTTTAATGAAAAAAATATATCAATAATTTTTCAGTTTTTTTTTTTTTTAATAATTTTGCCTTAATATGTTTAAATATTACAAAAATATATAAAAAATATATAATTAAATATTTCTAATTGAGTATATTTTAATTATTGTTATTTGTAATTTAAATGATATTATAATATTTTAAATTGAATGATCAAAACATATAAAAATTAATTGTTTAGTTTTAATTTTTTTTTAATTTTGTATTAAAATGTTCAAATATAAAAAAAAATTAGAATTAAATATTTTTAATTGAATATATTTTATTTATTGTTATTTATAATTTAAATTATATTATACAATTTTTTATTTAATGATCAAAACATAAAAATAATTTTTTTATTTTAGTTTTTTTAATAATTTTGAATTAAAATAAAAAAATATTAAAAAAATAAAAAATATATTATTCAATATTTAAAATTAAATTTAAATTATTTATAATTATTTTCAATTTAATTAATATTATAATATTTTAAATGTAAAGTTATTTGGTTGACAAAAATATATAAAATAATTTTTATATTTTTTAATAATTTTACATTAAAATATTTAAATATGACGCATACTTTTAATTTGAAATTAGTAATGAAAAATATATAAATATGTTTTTGTGTTTTTATTTTTTAATAATTTTCTATTAAAATATTCAAATATTACTCATTTTAAGTGCTCAACCACACTTTGTTTGACAGTGAATAACAAATTTATTTCCACTGAAATGAAACTTTCAATCATAGTGATGACACAATTGTTTATAGGTTCAATAATTTTACGTGCGCTGCACTGAAAGCAAAAATTCAAATCATTAAAAAAAATACAAAACTATAGAAAGTTGAAAAAGAAACGCAAAAAAAAAATTTAATAAATTCATCAATGCTATGCATAGACCTTCTCTAATAATATTTGCAAACAACAAAAAATTCACAATTCATTTGCAAACAAAATATACATTGAAAATCCAACAACAAAGAGGCGGCAAACCCCATAAACAAATACGCTGACGTGCAAATAAACCAATAAACATTTTAGCAACCAACCAAACAAACAAACAAATCGATGAACAAACGACTCTACAACACGAAATATAAACACACACACATATATACATATATGCAGATATATGTATACATGTATACATAGTAAATATGTGTGCATATAGACGTTCTGCAGTCGAATCACGTTTGCCGTTCGCTCGTACATGCCAACATTTTTTATGGGCCGTTTCTCACAGCCGAATGGATTTAATGTGCCGATATGAATGCATAAAAATCAAATTAAAAAATGTCTGCTGCCACCAACAATAAATATGAACACCGTCGCCTGTTCGCCTTATCAGCGATGGGCAATGGGCCATCGTCACGTAGTGTGCGAACTTTATGCTATTCAATTAAATTTTTTTTGTTGGTTGCTATTAATTATTCCTTTTTTGGGTGGATTTTTCCTATAATTGTTTAAATGATTTTCAATAAAATTTTGTTATTTTTGTTTATTTAGAAATTTGTTATTATTCTTAATATAGTTTTGTTTATAATTATTTGATTAAATTCTGCTAATTTGGCGTTAAATCCAGATCAGTGATGACCATTCCGCTACTAGCGAGTAGACATGATTACTAAAATGCTTGTAAAATATGAATTTATAGGTTTATCGAAAAAATAATACCCTTAAAAACTAGCTGGAGTCTTCAGCTTTCATAAATGGAGAGAAATGGAAATTAGTTCATGCAACTACTATGTTCCACCTGCCTTCCCTCCTGGACCTATTCATATATATTATATCTAGAGCTTTCTTTTGTACGGTGACTTATAGTGAAATTTTGCGTTCAATATTTTTCCCATACACACTAACCCTCAAAAATCGAGTTTTGTAGGACATTTTAGTAAAAATTTTGATTAAGTACGAATTAAACCCTCGAACAAATTTTCAGTTTTGGCTTAACTCTGGCTTTCAAGTTAATTTCTGAGCTTCGATGTATTCAGAGACCTATAGTAGAATTTTATAGCAAATATTTTCGTGGGACATTTTGTCCTTAAAAAGTCCTGTTTTATAGGACATTTTTGGCTTTTTAGACAAGAAGGGTCAAATTGACCCATAAAAATAGGAGCTACAGGGTTAAAATGCTCCACAAAAATGTTCTTCATAGTATTTTACATCAAATTGCTGAACACATCATATACCTAAAATGTGAGGTTACATGGTTTTCGTGTGCCGATTCACCATAAGAATGAGCAAAAAGAGGAAAACTTTGACTTCCCCTAAACAAAATTCGGACGTAAACTTTCAAAACGCTGAAACACGTTTATTTTTTTTGGCCCCTCTACCAGAATTCTTTGTCAGAACTTTGTTATTTTAAAAAAGTTTAATTTTGTTGTGCAGTGTTATTTAAACTCTCGCGAGTAGACGTGATCACTCATCTCTCACTGAGAAACCCGTACTGATTTTTTTATTTTTTTGTTTTCTGTACAAAGAAAAGTTTTTCCTTATGTAAAAACTTTAGATTTTTGGTTCCAAAGATTCCGAAAACATTCTTTTACTTTAGACTATAAAAATTTCTCGTTTATTTCAAGGCCCTGGAGATCTTTGACAGTGAAATTCGATTAAGTGTCGCAAAAATTAGTCAACCGGCCTTCATGGTCCAACGGGTAGTGCGCTGGCTTTTCATACCAGAGGCTCTGGGTTCCATTCCTAGTTTGACAAGTTTCAGAGTACAGCAAATTTCTACATCTAAAGAGTCAAAATGTTGGCTTCAACTTTAAGTAGACAAATGAATCTGTACTGAATCTATTTGATGGACACTGACTCCACATTGGACAGACAGTGTTGCCACAGAATTTCTAATATTAAATTAAAATCTCCCACTGAACATTGTACTACATTTTGCACTTTAGAGGCTCAAAACGAAAATTAAACAAAAGCATAAATTCAAATGAATGAAAGACTCATTACAGCTACATGGAAGTGTAAAAATATTGACGGAAAGTATTCGCAGTGAAGCTTTAAGTGTTGCCACTTCATACTTCATTTTTTTGGTTTAATTTTTGTATAGTTTTTTCGCTTAAAAGGCAGACAAGCAATGCGGCGCACTGTCAGCGCCATAAACAAAATGTGCCGCAATCAGCGCACCACCATCCCCCTCCCCCTCGCCGCATTTACTCTTAACGCCTTTCAGGCCGCGGCCAATTTGTTGGCTCACTTGCTGGCAGCCCATGTTGGCTCCATGTCGAGACTGTGGCTGCCGTTGTGCGACTATGGCGATGCTGTGGCGTCGCGGGGGAAATCGAGGCGCGTTGAGTAAACTTTCTTTTTAGCGCGCACACAGTCATCGAGTGATTTATGGCCTCGTCGAGTGTATTAAATTAAATTCAATACGTTGTTTTTTTTTTTGTACATTTTGTTCATTTCTTCGAGTGCGCTCAGTGGTTACCGTTGTTATTGCGGTGCTCGCCCCCTCGGTGTCGACAACAACAACAACATTGTGTGCTCCCCACGAAAATCACATTTTGCCGAATGTTTTTCTTAGGTTTTTTCGATTTTTACTCGACTATCGTGACTGCGGTTTTTGTTATTGTTTTTTAGGTTTTTATGTTTTTTTTTGACAAACACAAAAAACAACAGTCAACAGCCAACAGCAGCAGCAGCAGTAACAACAAATTGGCAAAATAAATTTGTAAAGATTGTAAACATCACATCGAGATTTCTGTTGACAGTTGAAATTTTATGGGCGAACATTTTTAAGGTTTGATTGTTGCACTGGGAGACGCCGCAAAGTGAGTGGCAACTTTGCTATAGCATTGTTTTGTTGCTATTGTTGTTGTTCGTGTGGTTTGTTGGTTCGCCACGGAGGTGTGGGCGTCAGTTGTAAATTGAAATCGTTTTTTGTTTGGTTCGCT